>PVKZ01001529.1:0-373436 GCA_004027375.1 Macroglossus sobrinus | reverse complement strand
ATGAGATTTCATGTGAAGAAGGGATGTTCCACTTTTCTTTTTAATTTTAAGAACCACTGTATTATACATTTCAGATGCAGCCTGTTGGAGTAGAAGTCCACCTTGGTCTCATCTCTTAAGATTAAAAATGACACACTAAATAAAGGAGATTCCTCGGGAGGAAAGAGTGGCACTGGGTGTGGGGGAGGGAGGAGTCACTAGAGCAGGGTCACACAATTCTCGGTGGCAGTGCCAGCACCCATGGCCCATAGACTTGTATGAAGGATCCATGTTTCCCCCAGTAGAATTCACAGTTTGTAAAAGGACTTTCCCTAGCAGACTTGGAAGAAATTTAGTATATCCGTGATGGCTTCATTTTAGCCCATAAGATACTGAAATTAGAGAGGTCCTACCTCAGTACTACCGTTAGGAAGAACTGTGTATTGAAATAAACAAATAAAAATAAAAGTTTAACAAACCTAGAAGGGAGCCACTGGTACTTTGGAATTAGCTGAATGGAATCTTACCCGTTCCCGAGTTTTGTTTCAGGTTATGACAGGGCATTAGCTCTTCTCTCTTACGATGCATGGAACAGAGTCACCCTTAGGTTGAAACAGGTGACGAGGGGTTTGTGCAGGGAGGTGAGGAAGCGCAGGCACCCAGCATGAGGCAGGAGTGACCAGGTCTCCTGGGACGTGGGGGTGACATTTGGGTTCCCACAGCAACTCCAGGTGTCCCACCTCAGCGTAAGTTCCTGCTCCTTCTCCAGTCCCTTTGTCATTCTATGAGTCAGCTTTTCTCTGTGGCTTCTCACCTCACCCACACTGGGCCATGACCTCCCTCTCCGAGCGCCTCTGTTGCATAGCTTCTGCCCCGTTTTCTCTTCTTTCTTAGACCCCCTTCTTCTGCATCACTGTTCCTTCTCTGTGTACTGTATTCAGTCTCAGGCAGGTAGGAGGGACAGAGGTAAAGAAAGAGAGACTAAGTAATTTAGTTGATCCTTACACCCGCATCAAATGTCCCTTTTGGACAGAGATCCCCTGCAAGGTCACTTCTTGATCACAGGATAGAGATGGCTATCTTTGCCTCGGCATTAATCCCCAGCCCTGTCAACCCTGGCTAAAGAGGAGTGGTCACAGAGTACAAGGCACAGAGGACACTGCTAGGCATAGTATTTAAGCAGGCAAAAGACACTGCAGTCTTTTAACAGTCTGGAGTCCAGTGTCTTGGATTCCCTAAATAATGACTTACAGTGACTTTTATTCTTGTCTTTCAGCTTTTCTGTGGACCCCGTAGGGATTTCAGTGACCAATGTAAATTCTATGATCTCAGTCCAACCCAGAAAGGGCTCACTGACCACAACGGACAAGCCCACAAATGTCCAGGTGTTATTCCGTGCAAGAAAGGAAGTGAAGATAGAGCACCAGCCAATCCTGCGCTGTCAGGTAAGAGAGCTCAAAGGGAAGACTCATTCAGTGGCAGAATTTTAGGACTCATGTCAAAAAGAAGAGTGTGTGGTCTAACCCACACCTCAAGGGGAACGAGGGTGGGCTAGTCTGGGTGGCAACCAGAAAGGATACACCAGAATTTGGTCTCTAACTAGCAGGCACAGGTAGGTCATGTGGGAGGTATGCAAGCTATCAGAAATTGAGAGTGCCAGAAAGGAAATGTGGACCCTAGTCTCTGAGCAGCACCTAAGACAAGGAAGCTGAGTTCATCAAGTGCAAAAGAAAAGTTGGGAAGTGAAACAGGAAGCAAAATTGGTCTTTGTTGATCCATGGCTAGTAAGTTGGATGTTAGTATTTGCTAACATTGTTGATGCAGTAATATAAAGAAATGAACTAAAGAACTTGGCTTCACGTCAATAATGAAAATAGGGAATGAAGTTGACAGTCATGGGAATTCTGGAGCTATGCCGGTAGCTGACATCTTCCCAACCCTTCTTCTTTTTCTAGATCATTGAACCCAATATCGCAGAAGGAGGCGAAATCATTGCCAGCATCCCAATTAAGTTTTCTGTGAATGCAGTGTTCTCCAAATACAACATCAGCCCTTCCTCCATCATCAACTTTGGGGCTTTGATTTATGGCACCCGTAAAAGCAGCAGCTTCACCATAGAAAATCAAGGTGTTACTGACTTCAGATATGTCCTTTACAGGCTGACAGGGGAGAGCCCCATTCATCAAAAGAAAGTGTAAGACAAGTATTTACTTAACTCATGCCATTCCCTGGTCTATTGGTGCTCTACATTTTACGAAGAGTTTTCATTTATTGTATCTAAATTTACTTGAGTCCCTTTCATGAGTGAGGTCAGTAATGTTAAGAAAGGCTCATCCAAGATTATGCAAGAACTCACCAGTAGATCCCATTTCTGGACCAACATCCCCGACTCCAGATTCCACATACTTCCTAACTGCTGTCGAATGTGATAAATTTTAACTGAACAAATGTAAAGTTTTCCATTTGGGATTGTGTCCATTGTCCTGGTGCTTCTGCTGGGCTGCAAGACTCAGGAGAAAGTCATTGTCCAATCCATTGTTCTGTAGGCTGTCAAGGGTCTGTTATAACAACAAGCTAAATCAAGAGAAAACATAGCTGTGCTTGATGATGGGGAATGGCAAAGGGTGCCCCGGAACACAGACTAGAGAAAGCATGGTGATGCTGCAGGCTGCCAGCCTGTTGTTACCTTCTCCCCATGAGGACATTTTATCCCAACAGCTAACTTAGTAGTTATTCCAACAATAAAACATGTATTCTTCAAAAGGTGGCTCTCAATCCATTCATCAAAACAATTTACCTTTCTTAGTGCTTTTTTGTCTTTATTTGGTTGTCATATTCTTTTTTGGCAGCTTTGGGATGGTTTCACCAATTTCCAAAGCATTTTGTCTTGACTTTCTAATTAATTCACTTTCTAACTAATTATTAATTAATTAATTTAAAATGTACTTTATAATTAGTTGTTTTAAACTGTATAGACAGCTTTACATGGTTTGTAATCATTTTACATTTTTGTAGATATCCTCTTCTATTTTTGCAAAGTTTTTGGCAAAAGACATTTTTGATTAAACTGTCTAAAGTCTCTTTTTTCCACATTTAACTTGAACATAATTTTTTATTATTTTATAATAATTTAATGATGTTTATTTATAGATATTATAATTGTGTTTTGCTTTAAAACATTTTTAATTTATTTTTTATTTTAGCATGCACAAATTCATTCAAAATAAGAGAGGGTGTAGAAGTTCAATTGTTCTTGTCATGAAGCAAGCAAATACTCAAATATATAAAACTCTGAAAAGGTTAAAGTTATACCTCTAGGCAAACTGATTATTGGGTAAACTAGTTTCAAGTGAAGTGAACAGTTACCAAAACCTGCGTTTGTGCTATTGCTTAAACTAAGTCTTTAAAACACCATGACTATAAACGTGAAGAAAAGGGATAGAATTTAATCAACTTGGCATTTCATTTTTTTCAAGTAAGATCAGGTAAAAGATTTTAATGTCTAAAAATAATTTTTACATAGTGCTTTCCAACAATCTCAAGTAAACATTTAACAATTATTATTTTCTTCCAGTAATTTTTAACATCCTTCTGAATCATATTTAATAAGTACAATTACTGCCTGGCTAATGATAAATGCTGCCTATGCTTCTCCAATACGCTCTTGGGCAAAGAAGGTCCCCTTTCCCCATTCCTAGGAGAAGAGACCTTGCAAGCAGACAGACAGGTGGCATTTAATGTCACCACGCCAATCTAAGGGCATTCTCTTGCTTCTTTAATCAGAGTCAGTCATATTCGGCATGCAAGATCCCGAGAAAGCGAGAGCTTCTACAAGAGTGGCCTTTCCAAGTCAAGCAAGTTCTCCGAGTCTATTCAGAAAGAAGTAAACATTCCTAACCAGGTGAGTGCCCTTTGCCTTGTTCCCTGAAACCCTGTAAGGCCACCTTCCAACTAGTTCCTACAACAAATACCTCCCTAGGATAGCAGGGTTTGAATCTAAGGTGGTGGGAATATTACATAGTTACAATGAAATATCACTTTCATTTTAAAACAAAGTGTTAACTTTTAATTTGGATATCCTCTTTGCTTTAAAACCTTCATTGGCTCCTCACTGCCTTAAAATTAAGTTTCGACTCCATATATATTTTAATTAATAATCCTTTGGTAATAAGAAACAAAAGCCCATTTAGCCTGGCTTAAATAAAAGGAGATTTGAAGACTTCTGCTTCTGGTAAGATGAAATAGATGTAATTTCCCCCTTTTCTTTCCAACTAAGTACAACTAAAATCCCTGGACATTTGGTGTAAAACAAACACAGAAAACTGAAAGGTGGAAAGAAAAATCAGACCAGCTAGGGTCCTTGGGAATCTAATGAACATCACAGTGGTGAGTTCCCTGAGTTTCCTTTTTGTTTTGTATATCCTGTCTGGGTGCTGAAGGAGCCAGCAATCTAGAAATATCAGCAAGCACAGACCAAAAAAAGGCCCCCAACAAAAGCCTGCTCCCACTAGCTAGAGGACCAGGAAAAGAGCAGCCTATCAAGACAGAAAATTTCAGACAGCAAGTGTTTTATTACAGTCAAACATGACAGAAAAATCCATGGTCCTAACCCACCCCGCTAGCACAGGCCAGTAAGGAGACTTTCACCCTATCCAAGCTATAATGAGATGCCCCAGCCCCCTGCTAGAGCAGCGTCTCAAGAATACTCAGTGGGTAGCCAGGACTTTGTCACTCCCGATCACATCTACCATCGTTAGTGGAGACACCACACGGGGAGCCTTGAGTTTCACTCCAGCTTGGTGGTGATGAGATGCTCCTTCCTCCACCCCAGCAGGTCTCCTTCCCCATGGCATCAGCAGAACAGCAACGAAGCACCCCTCCCCCTCCTTGCCAGGGAGGTATCAGTTGAGGACTAGTGGGCAGCCAGAACTCCCACCCCTTGTCTGGCAGTACTGAGAAGTCCAAGTGGGGAATCTCAACTGCCACCACCCCCCTTGGAAGTAATGAAGCAGTGCCCCCAACCCCCTTCCCCTGCCAGAGTGCTGTCAGACAAAGCCAGGTCAAAGAGAAGTTTTAAATAAGATCCAGTCTCATAATATAATACCCCAAATGTCCAGCTTTCAACTGAACATCACTAGTCTTACCAAGAACCAAGAAGATCCCAAACTGAATTAAAATAGACAAGCTTGATGCCAACACTGAGATGATTGAGATGTTAGAATTATCTGACCAAGATGTTAAAGCTGCCAACATAAAAAATGCTTCAAAGAGCAGTTACAGATATGCTTGGAACAAATGAAAACATAGTAAATCTTGGCAAAGAAAGAGAAGATATGAAGAAGAACCAAATGGAAATTTTGGAATTGAAAAAAGTAAATAAACAAAATTTAAAATTTAATGAAGGGGTTCAGAGACAGAATGGAGGGGAGATTTCCATTTGGGTAAATGTGGTACAACGTGGAACGTGTCTGTTCCCCTACACCCTGCTCAGTCACGATTGGTCAGAAGGAAGGGACACAGAAAGGAGCACAGAGAGCCTGTGCCTGAAGCCACCCGGCCCTCCCTTCCTCCAGAAGAGGAGTGGGGGCCCAGAGAGAGCCTTTGGAGGTTGGCCCCACCAGTCCCTCTCGACACCATCTCATGAATGGTGGGAGGCTCAGGCTGTCACCCACTTTGCCTCCACCCCTCCCCCCTCCCACCGTGTCCTGCAGGCTCGCTTCACCCACGGCATGTTCACCGTGTACCCTGGGTTTGGCTCCATTCCTCCTGGAGGGGTGCAGACCATCAGCGTGGACTGCGTGGCCGACCCCGTGGGAAAGTGTGAGGAATTGATAGCTATCGATATCTCTGACCGAGACCCAAGAAACTACCCTGCCGGCATTCCTTACAGCCTGTTGGCTGAAGCCTGTCTGCCAGGTACTGAGCACTGAGATTGGACAGCGCCCCTTAAAAGACCTTTATCTGTAAAAAAAAAAAAAAAAAAAAAAAAACCACCACCTTGTAAATGTCTAGCGAATATAGCTAGGCTGCTATCTTTGGGACCTTAGAACTTACTCTGGTGTCTTCGGCCATATTTTTCCTTAAAGACTTACAAAGCATGCGCACCTAGAAGAGGCTGTGCAGCTTTAAACGCATCTTCCTGAGTTTGGCCCAGGGTTCTCAAATGAATAGGGAATCAATGGGATATAGCGCCAGACCCAGAAACTCTGCATCCTGCTCTTGGCCAGGTCACTCCCTGTGGGCAGCATATACACAGAGAGCAGTGGTCAGTGACTGAGCACGCTATACCTTTAACCCAGTAAGATCTCAGGCGAAGCGTTGAGAAATTTTTCTTTAGCTGTAGGTGCTGTGCAACCTCAGACCAGAGTGAGCCAAATGCCGCCTCCTTTCTTAGGCTTAACCCAGATCCCATATCTTACCCTTCCTTACCACTGGGAGGAAAGGCGGTTGGGGTCTGGCAGTCAGCAAGAGCAGTACAAAAGGAGATAGAATTTGTCCCATCACTCACATCCTCTGTGATTGTCCTTTGTTGGAATCCAAACCTCCAAAGGATAAAATCACAGGAAGCAGGCCCTGGGCCCTCAAGCCTCATCTCACAGCCTTCCCCCTCACTCCCCAGCCTTCGTGACTGACAACAACGCCCTGATATTTGAGGAGCACCAGATCTGCAGCAGCGCCAACATGTACAACATCCTGCAGACCATAGAGAGTGTCGGCCTGTTTGTGGAGGACGAGAACAAGTTCATCTTCAGCAACGTCCTTGTGGGCCACCAGGCCAAGGCTCGGTTCAAGATCAGCAACATGGGGAAGATAGCCTGCGATGTGAACATTGTGGTTAAGCCTGTCTCCAACAAGGTCAGCAGCCCACCTCGGCCCGCCCTGGCCCACTGTGGTCAGCAGAAAGCCAGGAAAGAGATCTTGGAATCCCTTGCTCTGGAGCCTCTATACACCAGTTGGGATTATCGGGCACTCTGGCCCTGCCGGAAGTTATGGGAGGGAACTGGGCAGTTTCCTGTAGGCATACATTTGTCCTAAGAGGTATCTCTTCTGGGTACCTCTGTGATAAACTGATACACAAGAATGAGCAACTCACTCCTCTATCAAACACTGTGTACCTACAATAGATGCAGCATTATGGGGAGAGCCAAGATGAGTGCCAGCTCAGGCGGGCTGCCTCGAATTGCACATTTGTTTGGTAAAGGAGATTTGGAGAGTGTCAGGTTATAAGGCTGTGAAATGATGAGTATTTATTGAGTCCCCGCTGTATGCCAGGCACTGTGCCAAAGGATTTGTATTTATTGCCTCATTTCATCCTCACAACAAGATTGTATTATTATCCCCATTTCAAGTTAAGGAAACTGAGGCTGAGGAAGACTAAATTCTTTTCCTAGGTCCAGGAGCCTAGGGATATAGGGTTAGGTTTAAAGCCAAGCTTCACTCACATGCAAGGCAGATAATAAGTTCCCATCTCAGGATCCGCCAGACTGGAAGCTGCCTTTCCCTCTGAGGCAGACCATACTGAGGCTTTTTTCCTCACAGTGGAAGAGGAAGTTGAGGATGTGACAGAGAGGCTTAGTCAACAGGTTTCACTCGCCCTATATTCCAGTCAGATGTGCTGCAAGTACTGCCTGGTGTCATCTCAGCTGCTTCAGTTCTGTGCCCAGAGATGGAACCTTGGCCCAGGGGTCCTCGTGCCCCAGAACTGACATTGTTCACATGGCCGATGGTAGGGGGAAGGCCACCAAGAGGGTAGGCCTAGCCTAGAGCCAAGAGTAGAGTCTACATTCCCAAGGGATTGTCACCCACTGCAAAGAGGCGGAATTTGAGAGACTAATAATTTTTTGACTTCCCTCAGGCCCTGGTGACGTCCAGTTATTACTCTCTGACTTTATTTGAGACACAAAGGGGCAGCTCTCTTCCTATTTGTACTAAAAACATTAAAAAGTGAGCGAGCCTGGTTTTTAAACGAAGATAGGATTTTAACAGGGGTTTGCAGACATTGTATGTCCTCCTCCTCCCTAATTTGCAGACTATCCATTGGAAAGAATGTTAAGAACAAAAGGAAATAGTCTTGAATCCCATCTGCCTCCCATAAGAATGAAAAGTCCTTTTGAGGCCATGCCAGGGGTCCCTACAGTCTTCCCAAAACACTGCCACAGATGGGAAGAGAGGAGTGCGATGGGAGGTTGTCCTAACCAAAGCCATCGGAGTCGCAAGAAGCAGAAACCCACACAGGATAGCCTAAACTAAATACGGTTTGCTCCAGTGAATCAGAGACCTCAGATGAGGTCAGGACACACCGTGCAGCCAGAACACTGTGGGACTGGCACTGCCACCTGAAATCCAGCTTTCAGAAGACCAGCAAAGGCTCCATCCATCCTTCAAGGATCACGGGTCTTTCACTCATGCTGTCTCTGCTGTTCCATTCTCTAGTCTGGCCTCTAGTTCAGCTCCATATCAGCAACCACCAATGATCTCTGGGCATCTTAATTTAGTTCAGAGAGACAGGGAGACAGAGAGTGATACCCGACTATCTAAGATCTGCATTAGTTCATCTGTTTGAGTCAAAGATTACAGGTCTAGCCAAGTCCAGCCAGTTACAGCTGAGAGGTAGGTCCCAGAGTATCTGGGCTGTTCCCTCAGGGGCATGACTATGCAGGCAATGGAACATGTCTGCTGCGGAGCGTAAAGGAGGGAGAGTTTATAGCAAGGGTGATAGGGATAAGCGGCAAGCCCTGTGTAAATGCAAAGCAGCTAACACACACGCCTGTCCCTGCCCTCCCTCTCCAGATTGTTGCTCGCATCATCGACATCTTTGAAGTGGAACCCAACAAGATGTGCATTGCCAGTCGCTCGCACGGCTTTGCCACGGTGTCCTTCACCCCACAGGCCATGCAGACCTACCAGTGTATCTTCGAGGCTACCTTGGATGGCTTGCCCAGGTACCAACTCCCCAGCAACCTGGCCTGCAGCCCTGTGCAGGCCAAACTCTATGGAATGTCACCCCTGCTGTGCCAGGCTGACAGACCTCAACCTGTCTGTTCCCTGCAGCAACCTGACCAAGAATCGAAGCCTTGTGTTTGACATTGTGGGAGAGGGCAACCTCCCTCGAGTGACTGTTGTGCGACCGGTTCTCTATAACCAAAATGGGAACCCCTTGCTCCTCTTTAAGAGGCTGCTGCTTGGTCATTCTGAGAAACTCCCTCTCATCCTGAAGAACAATGGCACCATCCCTGCCCAGGTACTGTTGGGGGACAAAGCATGGGGTGGGAAGGGAGAAAAATCATTTTTTTTAAGTAAGACTTCTAATATTGGGGTCTCTGCCATCCCTAATTTATGACATCTTCATCGATGTTCCTTGTTCATTAACCTGTGTGAGACAGACATACAGAGAGAAATCAGGCATGGTCTCTACCTTCAAGTGTTAAAAGCAGATCACAGGGTCCACTAACAATTACTGCGTGAGGCAGTGCACAGTGCATGCACTAAGCTTAGTGAATAGGATTATGGGTATTTTTAGTGTCTTCTCTTTTTTTCTGTAATGAACATTGAATTTACAATAAGGAAAAACAAAAGAAGCCTCATTAGGGGCGAGAGATGTAACATCCTTAGGGACTTCTGGTTCAGCAATTAAATTATGTTTTTATTTTACAAAAAAAGAAAGTGCTAAATTATGTAAGGTTATGCAAAGAACTGTAGGACTTTTGAAAATGTTCTACACCCATCTAGGGGATCAAGGAAAATTTCACTATGACATTTGAACGGGTCATTGAGGATAGCTGGGTTTTAGTTGGAGGGCATGGCGGTGAGTACATCCCGGGTAGAGAAAGAACACTACAAAGACAAAGGCACAGAAGCAAAAAGATGTAACGTACAAACAGGAACTAGTAAGTAACCAGTTTCGCGAGAACATAGTGTGCAGATAGAAGAGCAGTGGGAGGTAAAAATAGAAAGTAGAGTAAGGGGCAACTTGTGGAGGGCTTTGGATTCTATATATATTTTAAACCCATAAGACATCATTACTATTGTTGTTGTTGTTTATATAGTTAAGGTTATTTAGACCTACCCATGTAGTTATCAGTTTTATTGCTTTTTATTCCTGCATCTCCATCTTTCCATCTGAGATCCTTTTCCTACCTACTGAAGAATACTTTTTAATATTTCCTTAATATAGGTATGCTTATTGGTGAGTTCTCTTTTTATTTGAAAATCTCCATTTCTTCTTTATGTACTGGCTATAGAATTATGGGTTTGCAATTGTTTTCTTTCAGCAAATGGGAGATATTATTCCAGTGTATTCTGGTTTCCATTATTACTGCTGAGATGTCAGCTTTAAGTCTGAAAAGTTCTTCTAAGGCAATCTTTTCCCCCGGCTGTGTTTAACAACCTATATTTGTTTTTTTCAGTTTCACTATGATGTGTCTGTATGGATTTATCCTTCTTGAAATTCACCCAGTTTCTTGAATCTGCAATTGACGTCTTAAAGCAGTTTTGGAAAATTCCTAGACATGTCTTCAAATACTGTTTCTATTCCATTCTGTCACATCTGTCCTTCTAGGAAGCCAGTTAAACATATGGAAGACTGCCTCACTATATTCTTTGTCTCACAAATTGTAGACTTGATTTTTGTTTCTTGAACTTGATGTTGTTTTCCACTCCCAAAAGGCTGGGAGAATGACAGGCATCATCCACTTCAGAAATAGACTCCATAGGTCTATTTCTGATATCTGCTATTTCTGCTCATTTTTGCCCATGCTGTTGTATTTCCTCATGTGCCTGTTTATCTTTGATCACGTGTTGGGTATTATATTTGAAAAATTATTTAGAAACAATTAGACTAAGGATGATGTTATTTTTCTTGAGAGAGAATTTTCAATCAGTTCTGCCTGGTACTAGAAACTCAGGACAACCTTAAACTGGTTTTAGGACCTGAGATTTTTCTGGGTCTCATAGATGACTCAGAGCTGAATCGCTATTCTTGGGAGAGCTGGTTTATATCCAGCCATCTTTTGTCTTTTTGTGCAGACCTTTGGGGTCCAAGTCTAGAGCAAGTAAAGCACTCCCAGCCTCAGGGGACTTTTGTCCTTTTAGCACCAAGAGACCATCGAAAACATAGTTCAGCCTCCCATCTACCTCTTCCACACTGGCAAATGCCCCAGGTCAAAAAAAGCCCAGAAAGTTAAGCTTTTCTCTCTAGATTTCCATGTTCTCCCAGATATTGGTCTCTTTACTCTTCATTATCTTAGCTCTGTGATGCTTTAAAAATTTTTGATGTTATTGTTATTATTGTCCTTTTTTTGTTATCTTTAGTCCAAATTACCTCGTATAATACCATTACCTGTGTTGTTTCCATCATTGTGGCATTAAAAATGTTTTAGCATCTAGTTCAGTGATTTCCTGCCCACCCACTCCTCATTTTTCTAATTTTTCTTAAAAATTTTTGCACTTATAGTCTCTCAGATTTTAACTTTAGACATCATTTTATGATGTTCCTCAAAAAAAATTTCATTAGGAATCCTATGAATTATTTGGGATGCATTTCTACTTTTTGAGTATTTAGGCTCTCTACCATACATTTAGATCTTTTATGTCTTTTTTTCATATAATCCCTCCATACAATTTATTAAAGTTATTTCTAAATATGTAATGTTTTTTAATATCAGTAGCTTCTTTATGATATCACTTGTTCTTCCTTCTTTGTGCCTAATTTTTTACATTATTTTATCTTGTTTATGATGTTCATGATGATGCCAGCATCACTATCTTCTAAAAATGATTGTTGATATCTCACACCTAAAATTAGATATATGGCTTTAGTTTTTCTTAAATCAGATATATGGCTTCTGGTGGTCTGGAAAACATCCTTCTTCTCCAAGTGGGTCAGATGCCCACCTTGGTTTTCCTCTTATCTTGGTAGGGTGCTCAGCATGACACTATCAGGCGACTAAGGCACCAGAATCTAGGCAATACTCGTTTTTAAGAACTCACATTCATGAAAGTCCTCATAGAATGATGAATATTCCTTTCTATTTTATTAGTCTAGAGTATATTTTATAACTGCCCTTGTCAATCAGAGGCCTTGGCAACCCATTTTAACACTACTTACCTGGGTGATCTGTAAAGTCACCTGTACTTTCTGGGCCTCCAGTTCCCAACTTGGATAACAAGAGTTGAATTAATTTTTTTTCCTCTCTAGGTTTAATATTTATTATATCTCCCTTCTAATAAGAAACAAAAAGTTGGGCACTGGGCACAATGGCTTTTTGCAGGGGGGTGGGGCGTAATTCCCAAATAGCACAGTATCTCACTCCAAACTCAAAACGCATGAGCAGCCTGTACGTGTAACACTCAGTCCTGCTTTCCTTCTGCCAGCTGCATGTTGACCTGCAGGACCAACTAGGCGTCTTCTCCCTGAGAGGGAGGCCCACGACCTCCTACATCTACATTACAGAGGAAAACAAACCCCATGCCAAAGGTAAGAAGGGGGAGAGTGGCTTCTAGAGGACAGTGGGTCCCACTGCTGTTTTATTAGGGGACTAATTAAGACCCAGCCAGAAAAGAATGCCCAGTCTTGTCACCAATAGCTACTCTAGGCATTGCTCATTCCCACACTAGGTCCACTTTCCCTTCAGTCAGGGTCTTTATGGATGCCTCTTCCTTAAACTGGTTCTAAATGATTCTTCTCTCTTTTCTTTGCAGCACAGAAAGCTCACACAGCCTCCCTGGTTGTTCCTCCTGGAAACATAGCTGAATTTGATGTTGTTTTCCACTCCCAAAAGGTTGGGAGAATGACAGGCATCATCCACTTGTCAGTGATCAACAACCAGTACGAAGACACAGTCATCCACCTGATAGGAGAAGGCTATGAGGACGACATCACATTAGACAACATCCACGGGCTGGTGGCTTCTGCCACCAGCCAGACCTCAGATACCTCTGAAATGATTGAAGAAAACACTATGGAAGACTTGGTGGCAGGTGGGAGAAGCAGCAGTGAGGTGTTGACGACTGGTGTCTCATTTTAAGTGAGAGTGAAACTTAAATAACAAATCAGCTAGCTTCTTGGGAATTTAGGACAGAATCTCCTCTTCATCACTGTATACTCTGTCATGCCTGGCTCAGTCACTGCATTCATTCATGTGTCCTCTCAAGGAATATTTATGGCACATCAGTATGCATGTGCCAGGCACTACACTGAGCCCTGGAGTTCCAAAAAGCAATAGGAGTCTCTGCCCTTTAGGGGGCTTATGGTTTGAACTCAGATTCCAATTTGACATGCTGGTCTACCATGTATCAAGTGTTGCAGCTTCATCTGGTTACCTATACTCTTTGGGGTACAAGAAAATTTACTACATCATTATTATCAAAGCATTTGCTAAGCACCCTAATTGTATGGCTATTTGCTATGAAGTGAGCTATAAACACAGTCTCACAGTTTTTTTAGGAGTTTAACTATAGTTTTGGAATGTAACATTAGGCAGTAGATGCAACATGGGTTAAAGTCAGTGCTCCTCACATATCTGTGCTCCTCACCCCTGTTTGTGGCTACGGGGTGACATCTCTCTTGTCAGAGGTCAAGTAGAAGCCAGCAGTGAACCCTAGTTCAGAAATCAAAGTTCATACTTATAATAGGGTTGGCAGATTTATAAAATTAGAATACAGGAATTCCCCCTTAAATCTGAATTTCAGATAAATGATGCATTATTTTTAGTTTAAGTGCATCCCAAAATACTGCTTGGGACATACTTATGCCAAAGATTACTCATCATTTATCTGTAATTCAAATTTAATGGGGACTCTTGTATGTTATCAGTAGTGTTGTTTCAACAAACAAATGGAATTGGGACCCTATGTTTTCTCTTGGAAGTGAGGGCCAAGGTGAATGGATGGGCAAACTAATGTATAGATGGACGGACGGACGGATGGACGGATGGATGGACAAATGGATGGATAAGTAGACTCCTCAAGGGGCAAAGCTAACTGCTCAGGATTCCGGGTTTTTCCAACACAACCATCCAAGGAGGGAAAGGTTGCATGAGGGGGAGGCACAATGTCCCTCAGGTGCTGCCTCCTCGGGGAAGTGAGCCCTAGGAGGTGGCCAGGGAAGGCTCACCAGCCTTCTGCTTCTGTCCCCTAGTTGCTCTGGTGGACCACATCCAGTTTGGGGACTGCCACATTGGAAACAGCTATAATGTGAGCTTCACAGTCACTAACCACAGCCAAGTGAATGTGATACGGTTTGAATGGCCCCTTTTAGCTACAATTTCCTTTTCACCACAGGTAAGTGAAAGGCATTCACTGTCTTCTGGACTCCCTTAGGCCTACGCCAACCCATTTTTTTGTCAGTCCATTCCCATGGCTACAAGGGACAGGATGCATGAATCTCAAGCTGGAACCATAACCCACTCAGATCTGGTAGCGGGGAACACTGTTCATGTCCCCTCTGTCCTGAGAGCAGAGAACGAGGTCTGCCAAGACTGTTGCTAGGCTGATGCTGAGGAATCCCATGGAAGCCTGTGGATGAAGACAGGTCTCAGTCTTCCCATCCCAGAGTGTAGACCTGTCACCCCTGGGTGTGTGTTCTTCAAACATTAGTCCTTACAGAAGTGGTTCATTAAAAGCTAAAATGTGGGTGCAGTTTCTGTGGACAACTGAGATTAAGAAAAGGTTGCAAGTTATGTCTTTCTCTTAAAGATCCTAGTTAACCGTGTTTTACTGGAAATTTATAACCCTTTTAGCATCTCACGGCACACGTTTTATGAATTGCTGACCAAAGCTTGACATTGACCAAGGCCTAGATCAACATGATAGCCCATCCTAGCCTCCGGCCAGTAGTTGCTCTTTATAGACAGTTCATTTCTGAGTTCCCAAGACACTGGATATACTCATATATGTCCACTGCCTCCTGCTCTGTTTCAGCCACCAAGTCTATTCAAACACAGAACTCTAGGGGAATAGAGGAAGGAGGATTGGGGACCCTATCTTTAAGTTTTGAATGCTATCAAGAGGAAGTTTTGCTTTTGGGGGCGATGTAAAGCATTAGTAAAAGTAGGCAGAGATAGCTTCTTATACACACACACACATACACACACACACACGCACTCATACACTCATGCATACATACCCACACCCACACACCCACACACATGAACACACACACACACACACACACACACACACACACACACACACACACTTGTGGCCTTGAGGAGTACTAAGCTTTCTTCTCCCTTCACTTTACAGAGGAGAGAAAGTTTTTTTTATCAGAAACATGAAAGGAATTATATATATATATATATGATATGTATGGTGTGTACAGATATACACATATGGTACATATGTAGGATCTTCTGCATAAGACACTTTTGTACACATTTAAGACAATCTACATATACGGGCTTGAACGATGCACTTTTTAGCAAGACTTGTGGCTCTACCCCTCCTCTAGAATGTCACCATCAGGTAGCCAGAGTCCTCAATAGTGAATTCACAAAAATACTAATACCACGTTCTTTTTCAGATTGGCCACCTCCACCCTGGGTGCTCCAAGGACATAGTGGTGACAATGAAGTCAGACATCCCCGTCAGCCTGAAGAAGATGGGGGTCAAGTGCAAGCTCTCCAGGATCGTGTTTCAGCTCCCTGCAGACCAGGTTCATGACTGGGACGACCGCATGCGCACAGTCAAGTGGGTGGACGCACACAGAAACATGCCTGGGGCTTTAACTACAAAACGAAAGGTGAGTAGGGACTTCAGGCACAGAGTGGATCAGGTCTGCCCTTCCTGGATGCCTACTGCTCCCAAGTTAAGTGTGTCCTCATTTCCTTCTTTCATAGAAAAAGGAAGAGTTGCCATTTCACTCAATCTTGATGTCAAAAATGCAAACCGGACTTCCAAGCGCATCATCCACACTACACATGCCACACGAACCACACATTTTAATTGGTAGAGCTTTAGATTAAGTCTCCATACCTAGTTGAGTATGTCCTCCCACATTTTTCTTTTTTAAAAATGTCATGACTAATCTTTTAGTTCTTTCCATTTTACCGTGTGTGTCTAGAATTAGGTTAGTTCTAATCTTTGGTTAATGAAAGAATCTCATCTTTGGTTTCAAATAAACAACTTTTGGCTTTGTTAGTCCTTTCTGTTTTAGATTTATTTTCTATTTTATTAATATCTGTTCCTATCTGTATGATTTTCTTTCTCCTACCTTCATTGGAGTCCAGCTGAACCCAACGCTCATGTCTATGCAATCTGAATGCGCCCAGTAATGTTTTCTCTCCTTTCCTATTTGTGAGTCATTTTTGATTTGCCTTAATCATCTATTCTGGAACTTTGTGAGTTGGTATTAATTTGCATAAGCCAAATAAAATACTGTGTTATCCCTCCCATCATCCCTGGGGGATAGCTGGCTCTGCATCTCTGAGGACACGGCTGCCTTTGTTACAGGTGGTAGAGATGGATCCTGAGCCTGCCCACTCAGTGGTGGAAGAAAACTACCGAGAACTGCGGCTTCAGATCAGTGCAAATGTGGATTTCGCCTCATACAAGTGCCAAACAAGTGATGTGCGCTTTAAGGAAACACTAGTTTACCAGACCCGAGTGTTTGAGTGAGTCATCAAAAGCCTCTGGCATTCATCAGAGAAACTCTTTCATTTCATCATTCACCAAACATTTATTTAGTGTCTTTGACAGTATATACCATGCATCGTCTAAGTAACATGCACCAGAGTGTCTTCATGGGTTCAATGAAACATTCAGACCCACAAAGCAATTGAAGTTCACACCTGAAATCAAATTATAGGCTGGGAAACACAGTCGACCAGGAAGGTGGCATCAGGCAGTCAGCTTCAGTAGGAATAATCTTTGCAGCTGTCCACCGCCACCCAGGAACTTCTTATCAGTCCCCCGGGTGAGGATAGCTCAGACAAATATCTACACTGGTGGGATGGGGTCCATTAGATTAGAAGCCCCGTGACCAACAGAAGCTAACATTTCTCATAACCACCCCAAAGGTATAATGTCCAGGATGCCTGCAGGGAACATGCCCAGTTACAAGAGTCTCTATACTCAAGAGAACCCAAAGCTATGGCTTTCCTCCAGATAGCCATCATTCCTCCCAGACGAAATGCGATTTACCAAGCAGGGGTCATTTTTACTACAAACAATGTTGCCTAATTACACAGCTGAGATTTCTTCTTCATTTTCCAGGGAAACAGTGCTAGAAATTAGTTCAAATCCACATTGTCTTTACAAGGAGAAGGAGTTATGTTAATCCTTCACCCACGCTCAGATGCTGGGATACAAAGATGCCATAGGTCCTACCCTCAGAGCTCATGGTCTAGAGTTAGGGCTGAGGGAATGGGTGAGAACAGGTGAACTGATGATGGCTGCAGCATGGTGTCCTCTGTATGTAGGGCGAGGCCCTAAAGCAGACCAAGATATGGAAGAGTGTCAGGGAAGGCTTCCCAGACAAAGTGGTGCTCCAGCTTAATTTGGGGGAACAAATAGAAGGTATCAAGGTGAAGAAGTAGGGAAAAAAAGGACTTTTCAGGCAGAGAAAGCAACATATACAGAGACAAAGAGAGAAGGCCTGTGACTAATTTTTGAGAATTACAAACACAAAAATGTAAACCACTGACATTTCTACTTTGTAAAAATTTGTAATTAACTTGTTCAACTCATTTTCATTTGCACTAAAAGTGTCCTCTCAAATTATTATAGAACCAAAGACATAAGACAGGAAGTGGGATCTTTTGCTGATGCCCATTTCACCTAAAGCAGGGATCAGCAAACCAAGGCCCGGGGACCAAATCCAGCTGATTCAGGACATGGGGGAGACCAAGCCCTGTCCTGAGAGAAGAGAGTTCTTTGCAGAGTGTAGAAAGAATTCAACATGCACGTCAAAGTTAGGGCCAAAAGGAAAGTTTATTAAAGAAGGGGAAAAGCAAAGACTAGAGAAAGCAAAGTCAAAAACCCTAGACAAAGAAAAAAAGCCCAGAGTGTGGGGAATCGAGTTTATATGTCATTCTTTAGTTCCTGTGAGTTACAGTTTAAAACTTGGTTTACCCATTTCCTTTGATATGGGCATACAGTGAGGAAGAAGAGTGAGAGGCCTGCTGGCAGTTCCCAGTCTTTAATCCTTAGGTTCCCTATGGTTTTAGCCACAGGGAATGAACGATTTTATTTGAGTAGGGTAGCCACTTGAAGACTGTTTTTTCCTGTTTCCCCTTCACTGGTGTGGGAAATGGGTTGTTAGCAATCCCAACAGAAATCTTCCTTTGTTCTGCAGGGGTCCTCCTGGCCTGGCTGCAGGGCTGATCAGCATGTTTCAGTCTCTTAATGTAGCTTAATTTAATATTTTTGTTCTCTTGCCTACATTACAGCTAGCTACCTATATTTGTAAATAGCTTTGTTGGCTCACAGCCACACTCACGCATTTCTGTATTGTCAGTGGCTGCATCCGCTCTGCAGCAGGAGAGTGGGTAGCTGCTACAGGGACCTACAGCATGAAAAGCCAAAAATCTTACAATCTAGCCCTTTAGAAAAGTTTGCCAACCCCTGAGCTAAACCAAGAAATTTTTTTATGAAAACTATCTTGTGCCATTAAGATTTATCTACTTGATACAAATTTTATTTAGGATGAAGACCAGTACTCACAAATTCACACAATAAATACAAGCCCCTGAGGTCAATGCATAGTCTGTCTGGATGGGATAATGGAGATCTAATCCCCAAACTCCACCCCAGACCTATCCCCCACAAACTCTCAACTTTCACTACTCCCTAACACAGGGAAGAGCAGCATGTCTGTTTTTTTTCTTTTACACAATCATTTTCTTGTATCGAGGCCTCACGCTCCTGCTGTCCTGTTGTGATCAAATTTCATAGTGATTCCAGAAAAAGCTTCTATCTCCCAGTTCTTATCTTAGAGCAGGAAAACGTAGGCAGGAAAAGGCTCTGCCGATTCACAATTTGAGACCAGTCTGTGTCTCAGCCAGTGAAGGCATCTCAGGAGGGGGTCAGATGACTTCTGATGACAGGGACATTGTTTCTGATGGGAAGTGATTCAGGAAGGGAGGGGCTATGGAATTTGCACCCCAGAATAGTACTGTCATGTGAAATAGATTTTTGTTTCCTCTCTCATGAGAATTTCAGGATTACCATGATGCATGCTGAGAGCTCATTATATATAGGGTCCCCACGGTATACAAAATGATTTTAAGTGCTAAATATTTGGATATTTTTACTGTTAATAGCTATGTACATATTTTATGTGCCTTAGAAGTAAATATGATTGGCACATCAATTGCATTATCTCAGAATAAATTACTTAAAACTTGCCATTGGAAGAAAGATTTAAGTAACAAAGTGACTTTAAAAAGTTAAATAACAGTATAGATGATGTGCAGACAGGACAAAAATCATCCGCAGCACATTTCTCAAATCCATTTCATTCTCTGATCTATTTGCAGGTTTGAACTGATTAATTCAGGAAATGTGCAGCTGGAATTCAGCTGGAACCTAGAAGAGGTGATAAAGGCTGTCAGCTTTGTCACACCGGATAACCAAGGTAAACACGGTACCAAGTACAAACCAGGGTTCAGGCTTAGTCCCCAATTAGTAGAAGAGCTTCGTTCCTGGAAAAACAAGCACTGCTCTCATGGCCTCCTAAGCAGCTAAGGAGAAGCAGAGCAGAGGCCTCCAGACTTATGCAGAGCCTGAGAAACCCAGGAGCTGGCCTCTGCCCTCCTGGAGCCTAGACCTTGGCCTGCCACAAAGCCAACACCCCCTCTCACACCTCTAAGAATCTTTTCTTTTGGATCTTAACCTTCTAGGTGATTACAGACTCTTGATGAAAATGATGAAAACTATGAACTCTCTTCCCAGGAAAATACACAACATGCCCAATTTGCAGTTTATATACATGCACTTAAAAGGGGCCCAGAACTTGGTAGGCAAACATCCATTACTACTGCTTCACTTGTGGAGATTCTCAGACCTTCCAAATGGGGCCTTATCCATGGGCTCCCAGGTTGTGAACTCCTACTTTAAAAAAGTGATCCTCCAAAAATGATGTTCCCAGCCCATCATTTTTGAGGCAAAAGACATCTGCTTGACCCACTCCCTTAAGCCAAAAGGAACCAGATTTGAAAACTTGATAGAATTAATAGAAGTATTTTTCATGAATTACCTGTCAGAGGTATGAGTCAATTTCTTACCCCTACTGTCCAAAGTTAAGTATCTGCCAGAAGAGGTGAGCTCACAGAACCAACCCACAGAGGGTCCCTAAAGGCCCGTGAGTGGGCCTCCTTCTCCTTGTCCTCCCAGTGCAAGTGCAGGGTCTCACTGGCCCTCTGTCTGCCCCCAGGTTCCTATCAAAAAGATAGACTGAGCCAGGGGACACTGCTCACAGCCAGCACTCTAGAGAGCGCTGTGGACCACTGGAACGAAGCTCTCTCACAGTCCTTCTCTGTGGAGCCTGCCTCGGGCGTCGTGCCTGTGGGGAAGGCTCAGAAGATCAAAGTGAAATTCTCCCCACTGGAGGTCGGAGACTTCGAGAGCAATCTTTCCTGCCAGTAAGATGTGCTCCCTAGAACAAAGCTCTGCAGTTCCCGTCCCTCTTCTGTCCCACCACTACCACCATTCTGTCCATCCCTAGACCCCTACACAGCCCAAACGGACACATTTCCCTTCGGAAAGAGATACAGGAGCCAGCCTTTAGAGAACAAGGAGAATTCGATCCTTTGTATGGCTCATCAACCCTGTCTAGACTCTTCCTCCAGCCCACCTCTCCCTTCCTGGCCACATACAAAAGTACACGGAGGAACAGAATGCTTGACAGCCAGGTGCATTGCAGTCCTGTGACAAGCAAGAACTTGGGAAAGCTTTCTTAAACCTTTACTGAGACTGGCTTCCTTAACTTTTAAATAACAATGCCCACCTTCCAGAGTTGTTGTGAAGACTGAATAAGATAATTCAGGGAAGCTTAGAACACAGCTGGCACACAATAAACACAGCAGATGTTAGATGGCAGACGTAGTGCATAGTAGGTGAGGAATAGATGGGGCCCAGACCCAGTGAGAGAAGAGCTAATCCAATGACCACTGGCAGTGACAGTCCCTGATGTGGTGCCCACTCACAGGAAAGCCCTTTGGAGAATGCCTGCCTTACCCACGGCCTAGGCGGGAGAGCCATATGAGCCTCCTGGAAACTCCACAGTCACACTGCAGGGACCCATCCCACACCTGTGCCACCTAAGCTTAGAGCTGGTGCTGGAAGTCTGCTCACATCCTGTTTGGTTTCTCCTGGGAGCTCAGAACACATTTTTAGAATTTCTGTATCACTTTTTATATCCACTGGATGCCTGTGAGAGGGCCCACAGGCTAAGCCTCGGTGCTCATCTTACAGCAGGGAGATTTTCTGATCACTGATGGAGGAAGTAACCTGAGGCCATACTTAGATACACAGAAGGAACCAGAATCTACGCTCCTCATACTCAGCCTGTTCATACATTCGTCCATCCACTTGATAATTATTAATGATCACCTACTATGTATCATGTACTATTCAAGGCACTGAGATTATGTTATTGACAAAGATAGACTCAGCCTCTGTTCTCACAGAGCTCACATTCTGGTGGATGTAATATTCATTTCTGACCAACTAAGAAAGCAATAATTGATTAAAACTAAAAAATAAATTAAAATAACCTTACCTTTTCAGGATTCCCAACCTGCCACCTGGAGAGCAAGGCCCAGTCCTGTCAGCAAAAGGGCGGAGCTTCTTGCCCTTTTGCCATTTTGACCTGAAAGACTCGGACTACATCAGCGGTCATCGGCGCAACCCGGATCTCCGAGGGCCTAGCGGTGGGGCCCTGGATCCAAATACCCGGGTGATCGAATTCACCAGTGTGGGCATAGGAGGGAAGAATCTCCGGTGAGTTGCTTAAGTTTGCATCAGCTGAATTCCTATCAGTCAGCCCTTCTAAAGAACCCAGAGGAGGAATTCAGAGAAATAAGCCAGGTGGGTTCCTAGAAGCAGGCTTGATATCCTGGGGCCTAAGAGAACTCCCACAGTAAGGAAGCTGAATTCTATCTCCTTAGTTTTGACACTAGGAGAAATTTGGAAGGCATAAAAATATAATCCCTGACCACCACCTGACCACAGAGGATCACTAGGATAGAAGGGCCCTTGACATCATTGTTATTCCAAAGTCCAGTACTCCAGCCATACTTTGCACCCCCAAGTGAGATGCAGTTTTCATTTCTACAGTAACGGAACGGCTCTGATTCCCACACAGGGGGATGTGTTAGGGCAGGTCTTCAGAAAGTTCCTCTTAATCCTCAACCCCTCTCTCTGCTGTCAATTCTTCCCCCTGGACCAGGAGTTTTACAATCCTGAACCCGACCACTAGCACCTACTCCTTCTGCTGGGTCTCTGAAGAAACGGAAAGTCTCCAGAACCCTCCAGCCTTCACATGCCTGACAGAGAAAGGCTTCATCCACCCTGAAAAGAAAGCTGAGGTGTGTGTGTGAACGAGGACCACTCGACCCAGGGTTTTAATCATTCTGTCTGTCTCTGAACAGCAAGTGTGCCATAGGCCAGAGATAGAGTTAGGGAGAACAGCCTAAGAGTGCATTCATCAACAAGTATTTCTTGAGTGGCTACTATATGCGTTAGGCAGTCCTCATGAACGAGACAGACCTGAGCTCTCTTAGTTGGCCATGAGAAAAAGAGTTCTCTGATATTTGCAGTTTTAAAAAATTAAATTATTAAGCAGGAAAGGGAAGCTGGACACCAATACCTGAAGACTTTAGGACTCTTGCAATGACATGAATCAAAGTGTTATTTTTGTCCAAAGGACTGACAGCAGTGAAAGGACACAGATGTGTTTTCACTTGGTCAGGCCAAAGGGGAAGACAGAAAAGTGGAATCGTGTCCCATCTCTTAGTCCTGTTGTTTACACAGTGATATAGTTTAAGGGATCAGACTTAACGAAATATGAACTTGCTGCTCAAAACAGATCTGCAGTC
This sequence comes from Macroglossus sobrinus, assembly GCA_004027375.1. Classification (NCBI taxonomy): domain Eukaryota; kingdom Metazoa; phylum Chordata; class Mammalia; order Chiroptera; family Pteropodidae; genus Macroglossus; species Macroglossus sobrinus. The sequence continues at coordinate 350,421 of PVKZ01001529.1, read as the reverse complement.
CCCGTGTCCTGTAAGTCCTGGGAGAGAATCTTGGAGGCAGAAATAAATCTGTGAAACAGAAATTACAAATTCAGGTGCTTTCATGAAGGTCCTACAAAGGAATAAAGCAGGCCCAGGGAACAATGACAGAGAATGCTGGGCACCAGAACTGGCTGGCCACAGTGCTCTGGCGATGACTATCCCACTGACAAGTGGACCCGAGGGTTGCCAACTCTCCCAAGCTTTTTGATAAAAGTCAGAATTCCAAGAATCTATCTAATTCTCTCTATGTCTGCATACCATCCAAAGGCATGAAATTTGGCAGCCTGGCCAACAGAGAATGTGGATGGGATACGCCCTCTTAGAAAGACCTGTGGGCAAACAGGGCAAACACATTGATGTTGCTGGAAGAGTGAAATGTACATGCCCTTCAGAGAGGTTAGAAAGGTAATGATGACCTGGTAACGTCAGCCATCATAAACCCCAGTGCTGACAAGCCTGGACAGGAGCATCTCTTACCACTCTGTTCCAAACTGTCTTCTTAGATTGTCTTCCAGTTCACGCCTTCCCATCTGGACATCACAGAAGCATTCTGGACTTTCTTAATCCCCGAACACAACATCTCAGTCCCTTTCCTGCTGGTGGGCAAAGCCTCTGACCCTCTCATCAATATGAACAAATCACACCTCAACTTCAGTTGTCTCCTCATCGGTAAGGCTGCCTTGTTGGTTTACATTTAGAGTTGGCGCAACCTATAGGGGAAGGGCGTGGGACCAACCCCTCATGTGTAGGTCAGGAGCAGACTTGGGTGATGGACTTGTCCTGGTATCTTCCAGAAGCATATCAGAGGGTTTTTCTTACTATTCACAAATCCACAAAATCTAATTTCCATCAAGCATCTTCTAAATCTACATGCTAGTAACCGAAAAATTTAGGAACCTTGCTACAGATCCTACTTAGAAGATTCCTTTAGGGCCTGCACTGACCATCTTCATTTCCAGAGCCTCATGTCAGCTCTATCCGCTTGTGTGTGCCCCCAGAGTATGGGCTGTACTCTTTGATTCTTGGTCTGTGCCACAGTGGTCAGATTTCTTTGCCATCCTGTCATGCATTTACTTGGTTCAATAAATATTATCAAACCTCTTGTATAACCTGAGCACTCTTCTGTGAGCTGGGAATGCAGTAGAGAAAGCCAAAGTTCCTATTTTTGTGATGGCTACATTCTAGGAAGAGGAAGCAGATTACCAAAAAATAAAAAAACAAAATATATAGCCTGTCAGATGTTGATAAGTATTGTAGTAAACAATAAAGCAGGCCAGGGAAAACAAAGAATGCCAGTTGACAGTGGGAAGGTGACATCTGAACAGAGACCTGAAGTAAATAAAGGAAGTGATTGCCAGGTCACTTAGGACCCTATGACTCTAGCACATAAATGTGGGGCGTGTGTGTGTGTGTGTAAAATACAACAAAGGATTTTTTTAATAATTCATTTAATTTTTTATTTATAAAAGTAATATTATTTATAATAAACCAATCAATGTGGTGTTATATAAGGAACAATTTAATAATCTCTTCCCACCTATCCTCTCTCATTCTTCTCTTTCCATCAAAGAAAACCAAAGTTAACAGTTTAATGTGTATTATCTCCATACATATCTTATACTGATAACATATAAGTAGGCAGGAGGAGATTATGGTGTTTATAAGGTTTTGAATAAATAGATGAGAAGTGTAGCATAAGAATAATAACAGCAAGACAAAAAGAATTTAAGAATGCAAGGGTGGTATTTCAATATAATCATTACATTAACAGATTAAAGAACAACAACCATGTGATCATATTAATACATACTGAAAAGTCATTGCTAAAATTCAGCAGACATTCTCAACAAAAACTCTAGCAGGAAAAGAGGAATAGGGAAAAACACTTGAGTGAAGAAAATTAACCAAAATCAAGAGGCAAATGTAATAAACCACTAAAACCATACAATTAAAATAAGGAATTAAGCAAGGATGTTTATTATCACTATTATTATTGAACACTTTCTTAGTGACTTTAACAAATACAACAAAACAGGAAAATTAAATATTTGGCATAAATACTAGGGGAAAAGACAAAACTATCTCATTTGGGTGTTGCTGATTTACTTCATACATAGAAAACTTCAAAAGGCTCTAGAGAAAAGCAAAATAAACTATTAGAATCAACAAGATCATTTATTAAGTGGCTGGATGCAAGACAAATATACAAAAATCAATTGTTTTTCTTTTAGCAGTAAACACCTAGAAACAGAAACAAAAAAATTTATTCACTATTGACAAAACCTATATAATATCTAAGAATAAACATAACAAGAAAAGCCAAGGACCTATATGAAGAAAACTATAAAATCTTATTAAAATGCCTCCAAACAGGATCTGAATGTTTGTCAATTCTCCCAAAATTAAATGCAAATTTAATCAAATTCCAATTAGAATCCCAACTAGAGTTACCAGATAAGATATAGACACCCAGTTAAATTTGAATTTCAGATACCCGTGAATAATTTTTAGTATAAATATATCAGTATAAGTATGTCCCATGCAATATTTGGGACATGCTTATACTAAAAAATTATTTGCTTAATCTGGTAACCTTAATCCTAAAAGGAATGCAGGAGTTGAGGAAGAATTGGCTAAAATGATTCAAAAGTGTATGTGGAAAAATAAATCCTCCACAATAGTCAAGGAAAATAAGAAAAAGCAAAATAGTGATAGGAGATGTATTAGTGCCTGACAGGATACTCATGGCATACCTGAGATCTGATTTAAAGAGTTCAATGCAGAGATTATTTTACAAAGATATGGGCAGAGTTAAGGGGCCTACCAGGGAGGGCGAAGCCCCCATTAGCAAAAGCAGGAAGACCTCGAATCTGAAGGAACAAGGAGGGAAAGCAGTGTTGCCAGAATCCCAGGAGAGCTGTGACTGAGGCAGAGGACTACATACCAGGAGCAGAGAATTGATGGAGTAAAGGTAGATTACTTCCAGAGGAGGAAGGTCACTTGTAAAGCAGAAGGACAGAAAAAGGGTAGTCAAAGGCTGAGAAGCTTGGAAAAGGAGAGAAAGGAAATTGGAGAACCTCTTTTAAGGAGGCGTCCTCTTGCCTGCGAGCGGTATCTGCTGAGATGCTTCAGGAGCAGGTGTGAGGACGCCACTGAGCCGGCATTTCCTCCTCAGGCCGAGAAGCCAGGGAGACCGTGCACATCATCAACAGGGAGGAGCAGGGCTTCAGTTTTGCCTTTCAGGACAACTCCCGACATTCTGAAGGTTTCAGTGACAGCCTGGTCGTATGTCCCATGGAAGGCTGGCTTCCACCACTGTCCAGGTAAGGAAAAAAGAAGGCCCCCAGGACTGTACCTCCCCTCCTGGCAGGAGCCCCAGACCTGCCAGCCAGGAGAGTCAGTTTCCCTTAGAGAGCCCCTTTTGTAGTCTTCCAACTTTAAAATTTAGATATTAACATTAATGTTCCATCTCTGTCCTACTTACTCCCTGTTGTTCATTTTCCTGATGAATTGTGAAGTTTTTAGAATTTTAAACCCTTGTTTTCAATATTTTTCCTTATCGTCTTTTCCTTGCTATCTACTGTCCTTGTGAATTTATAAAGCAATGCCTTGCTTCACCTGGCAAATCTCCAAAATTCATCATAATTTAGAGATATGTCTTTTCCTCATAGCGTATCTCCTAATCCATTGGGCATAAATTCTTTAGCAAGTCTTAACTAGTGGCCTAGTCAGCTAATATGCTATCTTCTTCCCCAACCAGGTTATCAATTGATATTTTCTTCACACCAAAGCAGGAAAGAGATGTGAACTTTAATTTGATCTGCAATGTGAAAAACAAAGCCAACCCTTTGACCTTAAATGTCAAGGCTGAGGGCTACACTATGAAAGCACAGATCAAGTGCAAAGACAGGACTGGCTTGAGCACTCTCTTGACTTCCAACCAGATCACCATTGTCAACTTCTATGAGGTAAAGGTGTGAGAGGGCCTTGCTCTCTTGGCTTCCACACTGGCTGGCAAAGGCAGTACTCATGAATATTAGCTGAATCTCTGTTTCAAATGCCAGGGAAACCAGGAGAACAGAAACATGCCAGAAGTAGTTCTATCCCCAGAATGTGTACAGTTTTGATGTAAAACATTTTATTTTATTTTATTTTATTTTATTTTATTTTATTTTATTTTATTTTATTTTATTTTTCAGGGGTTGGAGAGGTGGTAGGGAAGGGGAAGGATGCTTATATTAAATATACAGGAAGGATGTTTGCCTATCAAGGGAGGTCTAAGGATGGGATTGCAATCTGACTCTTCAAATAGGAGAGGCTCCCCAACACTTAGTAGCTCTCGACAGAATATATGACCACGTTAATCTAATCATACTCAACTCACTAACATCACCTGCCATTCCTATTTCCCAAAAGATATTTTCTCCCAACATGTTACATACCCTGATCCCAGAGGATGGAACCATGGTTTGCATTCACTCAACATGCTGCTCTGTTGTCTACCTCTCAGGTGGAGTTGAATGAATGTGTCCAGTGTGAATTCACCTTTATCAACACTGGAAAGTTCAACTTCAGCTTCCAGGCAGAGCTATCTGGCCCCAAAGCCCTGCTGCAGTACTTGGAATTTTCACCCATCGATGGCAGTGTGGATGTAGGGCAGAGTACAGCTGCCTCCCTGTCTTTCCATCCACTTAAGAAGTGTGTGTTGAAGGGCCTAGAACTCAGAATCAAGGTGAGACCATTTAACACGTCCAATCCAGAATGCACTCACAGTATTCTGTCTTGGGAAATTAACTCTCCTGCTTGCTCCTGGTCTTCCCCACCCTGCCAGAAGCTCCTAGAGGGTGGTTTTAACTTTTTTAGGACTCTCAGAATTAACCACAGGCTTGCAGCAATCCTAAGAGCATTATTTTTTTTTTAAATCTCCACAAAAAAATCTGTTAGAACTAATAAACTAGTAAATCTGTTAGAACTAATAAACTAATAAATTCAGTAAAGTTGCAGAATACAAAATCAAAATACAAAAATCAGTTGCTTTTCTATACACTAACAACAAACTATCTGAAAAAGAAATTATGAAAATTATGAAAATTATGAAAATTCATCTATAATAGCACCAAGATAAGAATAAAATTCTTAGGAATAAATTTAAGGAGGTAAAATACTTGTTTATTAAAAACTACAAAATGTTGATGAAGGAAATTAAAGATACAAAGAAATGGAAAGACTTCCTGTGTTCATAGATTGGAAGACTTAATATAAAATGTCTGTATTACCTTTTTGATGAAGTCCCTATCAAAATCCCAATGGCATTTTTTACAGATATAGAAAAAACAATTCTACAACTCATATGGAACCATGCAAGACCACAAATAGCCAAAATCAATCCTACAAAAGAACAAGACTAGAGGCATCACATTTCCTGATTTCAAAATATATTACAAATCCAGTCATCAAAATAGTATAATACTGGCATAAAAACAGATATATAGACCAATGTAACAGAATAGAGAGCCCAGAAATAAATCCATACATATATAGTCAACTGATCTCTGACAAGGGTGCCGAGTATATACAGTGAGGAAAGGATAGTCTCTTCAGCAAATGGTGTTGGGAAAACTGGATATCCACATGCAAAAGAATGAAATTGGACCCTTTTACATCATACACAAAATCAACTCAAAATGGATTAAAGACTCAAAGACCTGAAACTGTGGAACTCCTAGAAGAAAACATAGTAGGAAAGCTTCATGACATTGGTCTGGCATGATTTCATGGATTTGACACCAAAAACACAGGCAAGAAAAACAAAATAAAAGTGAGATTCCCTCGAACTAAAAAAACTTCTGTACAACAAAAGAAACAATCTGATGAAAAGATTATCTTTATTCAACTCCTTAAGAAGAAGTTGATTCACAGGGGGCTGTGAATCAGGGTAAAACAACTGGAACCCAAGGTGAATTCCATAATTTAGATGGAAATTAAATCATAACAGAGTCTAAAAACAAAACTAAAACTTCTAGCCTGGAACCCAGTGGCATTTACAGCCACCTCCCTTGAGAATTTCCAGACATGTGGCTTCAGAAGGGGCTCATCCCATCTGAGAAATGTCTTTTTCAGACGTTCATTTCTTACAGCAAAAAGAAACATTAAGTTTTCATAGATCTTCCTACTCTAATTGACAGAAAAGTTGAAGGTAGTGAATTGTAATCTTTTTTTAGAAAATCACTCACAAAATGTAAAGATTTTAAAAGCCTTAAATAAGATGGGGATGTGAAGTACAGCATAGGGAATATAGTCAATAATATTGTAATGACTATGTATAGTGACGGGTGGGTACTAGACTAATCGGGAAGATCACTTCATAGATTATATAGGTGTCTAACCACTATATAATATAAACTAATATAGAATAATATTGAATGTCAAATACAATTGAAAAAGAAAAAGGAAATAGAAAATGATGACCTTGTTAGTAAGAAAATGTCTTCCAGCCTGGCTAGCTGAATATATAAAGAAATATGTTAATTATTTTGTTATGGAAATATCTCTGGTATCTTGAAGTTTTTTGCAACCTAGAAACAAAGTTGCAGATCAAACCCACCATTATAAATAAATAAATAAAATCTATAGATAAATAAAAGCCTTAAATAAGAAAATGTTTTTAAATTTATAAAGTCATTTATGAAAACTTATACCAAGAACTGTTATAATGTTTATTCTGATGATATTTAGGGTGAATATTTGATATTTTGTTTTAATCATCAAGTCATTAAGTTTCATATTAGAAGTTTTTGACAAGCATATTAAGTTTATGTACCAATGGGCATATGCATTATCTTGTGCCTGAGAGTCCAGGAGGTGACCCATATGCCTTCTGTTTTTACATTCTTTTACCCTTGGCATTTTGGCTTTTGACTTCATTTCTGTCATCTCCTGGTCATAAGGTAACCATCCCTCCTGCAGCCCTGTGCCTGCATTTCAGAGTGGAAATAAGGGGAAGAGCCTGAAGGCAAAAAACTTTCCCAGCAAGATTTTGACCCTTTATTCAAAATAAGACACCTTCCGTTTATATCCTGATGACCAGAGCTATGTCTGATAGCCACCCTTAGCTACAAGGAAGAATGGAAAATCACATGGTGTTTGTCCTTTTCTCCCTGACTTGTTTCACTTAGCATAATATGCTCAAGATCTATCCATGTATATGGAAATATTTCATCTTTTTTATGGCTGGGTAGTATCCCTTTGTGTATATGTATCACATTTTCTTTAACCAATCAGCCATCAAAGGATACTTAGATACCATATGATTTCACTCATGTGTGGTATATAAAACAATAATCAACAAATGAACAAATAAGACAAACATTCAAACGAACAAAAAAAAAAAAAGACTAATAGATATAGACAATGGAATGGTGGTTACCAGAGGGGAAAGGGGCTGGGGGGAGGACCAAGAGGGTAAAGGGAATCAAATACAAGGTGATGGAAGGGTATTAAACTTTGGGTGGAGAGCACATATAGAGTATACAGATGTTGTATTATAAAGTTGTATACCTGACATTGTATAATGTTATTAACTAATATCAGTAAATTTAATTCTTTTTAATGTTTAATGAGAAATCAGATATTTTCACCCAAACACACTGACAACCAACCAGAGTCCCACCAGTAAGGAAGCCTTGGGAATCAGACGTTTGGTAGTAACAGCCTCTGCCATACCCCTCCACATTCAAGCTGAATCATTGCTTCAGGAGCAAAGCAAGGGCCAGTGTGGGGTCTGATTGCAGAGCAATCCATGTTGCTTCTCTTAAACTTCTAACCTCTGAATCCAAATCTCTGAAGATGGAACCCTGTGTTTTTTTAAATGCCCAACTCCCTCCCTCCTTCACCTGAGGACTTTATAAGGGCTCTTTCCTCCCATGTCTCCTAATCACATTCCACCTACCATTCCCTCCCCACAGATCAGCCACGGTCCAACATTCATATGTAGCATCTCAGGCTGTGCCATGAGCCCGGCCATCCATTTCTCCTTCACCAGCTACGACTTTGGGACCTGCTTCATCTACCAAGCCGGGATGCCCCCGTACAAACAAACCTTGGTCATCAGCAACAAGGAAGAAACGTCTATGAGGTAAGCAGACTTCACAGAGCTTCCAGATGATTCTGCAGCTCCCTGAGGGTCCTACAGATAAAGTTCAGCCATGACAAGAAAAAAAAGGTTACAGGAATGAGTCAAACACAGGTGGGCATGAATCCCGAGTCTCCTTTCCCCACCACTAGCACTGACATTTGGACAGCCACAAGGTACTCTGCTAAAAATCTCTTCTTGAAGTGAGGAGAGCAATGCTAAATGACCTGATGAGAGGGTAGATGGCCTCTATTTACTAAAGTTTGGAGAGTTAAAAAGTGAATGTCTTAGGCCAGTGACCTTGCAGCACATGGTAGATCTATAATGAGCCTGAGCCTTTTGATCCAAATCCAGCCTCACAGCACCATCCCTGTGTAGAAAATTCCAGTACAGGTCTCTGGGCCCTACTACAAACCTAACAAAACAGCATCTCCCAAGACTGTCCCAGAGACCTGTGTTTATTCAAAGCTCTCTGAATTAGTACTATACAGTAGGATTATCTTTGATGATAAAAATATTATATATCTGCATTGGTCAATATGGCTGCCTATAGCTGCATGTGGCTATTGAGCACTTGAAATTTGGCTAGTGCAAGTAAGAAACTGAATTTTGTATTTAATTTTAATTAATTTAAATTTTTAATTTTAATTTAAACAGTGACGTGTACCTAGTGGCTACACTATTATTACCACAAGTTCTTCTCTAGCTATGTGACCTTGGGCAAAATTTTTAAACTTTCTGTGCCTCTGTCTTTTTGCCCAAAGTGGGATATAATAATAATGATACCTCCCCTATAGAACCATTAGAAGGGTCAAATTAGTTCATCTAGAGATAGTACTTAGAACAGTGCCTGGAATGTTGGGAATGCTCAATTATTGGAATCTGCTGCTGCTGTGGTCTGGTGGTGGTGGTTATCCTGAATATTAAGTTATAAGAGTGTAACTTAAATGTAATTTTAAATACTACTTTAAAAAGTCTTATCTACCTACACTTTTTCTTGAATGCTTTCATTTCATCTGAGTCTTGCTTTGTTCACAGCATTAAGCTTTACGTGTTGGCCTAGCTGTACTCCTCCAAGCACGTGAGGCCCACAGAGAGGTTGTAATAGGTCCAGGTGCCTTCCCACCCATGGGTAGAGTAGGGTACACACGACCTTTGACGATCCTTTCTAATTGAGCAATTAGTCAGAATAATAATAGCTCACCTTTATGGGATGTTTCTTGTGTGGCCTGTTTAGCGACTGCTTTAATCACTCTATCTCATTTAATCCTCACAACAACTTTTTGAGGTCACTGTCACTACTCCCAATTTACAGATAAGGAACCTGAGACTAAAATGGCTAAGTAACTTTTCTAAGGTCATGTGTCTAGTTAGGGATAGAGCTTGGATCCAAACTCCTTTCTGTCTGACTCCAGAATACTCCTCTCCACTGTGCTTTGCCACCCAGTTACTTCAGGAAGCACTTCCTTCTTATGAGAAGAACAAAACATAAACTGCGATGTCAAGAAAGAATGAATAGAGTGGGAAGAGCACTGGGGAAAGGGGTCATGGGACTTTGAGTCTGAGGCTCAGTTCTGCCAGGATCTTGGGGTGTGATTTGGGGTAAGCAACTTGCCTATGCCCAGGAGGATGCAGGCTGGATTATTGCTGAGGCCCCTTTCAGCCCTTAAATTCTATGACTCTAGGACAGTAGGGCAGGGAAGCCATCAGGACCCAGCTCAGAGAGAGGGAGACTGAATCAGTCTCTCTGGGTCAGGCTTCACAGACCTTACACACCTTCCTCCTGATGTTCTCCAGCATAGACTGCTTATACACCAATACCACCCACCTCGAGGTGAACTTCCGTGTTGATGTGATAAAGCCAGGAAAGGCACTGGAGATTCCAATCACCTTTTATCCTCGAGAAAGTATCAACTATCGAGAACTCATCCCCTTTGAAATCAATGGGCTCTCCCAGCAAGTAGTTGAAATCAAAGGGAAAGGCACCGCAATGAAGGTAAGAGAAGTTGGGGAGATCCTCAGACTGGCCCCCTCCTCCTCGCCCTTCTCAGTTACCTTGGCCCACCTGAGCCCACACCCTGCCCCCTCTCCACATCTCCTGCCCCCAAGCTGGTCTGTCAGGAGTCAGCCAGTCCCACGCAGGGGTGGACTGTCAAATCAGACTCAAGTGAACCATAGATCTTACTCAGTACCAAACTTTACTTTATCGAAGGACCCAAGCACTAGAGAAACATTCTTGGAAAAGTTTTAAACTATCAGATGCAGAATCCCAAGCATGTCTTTCCTCTCCCACGTTATGGCATGTTTTGTTTTCAGATTTAATGGGCAAGATTTGTTTTTTAAGTAATGTATGCAGATATTTTTCAGTTATGGAATATCTTTCCTTAACACCACAGTGATTAACATTCTCCAGCCAGCCACAGGTCCCAGGATTATATTTGATTGAGAACATTCCCTCTAACTAGGTGCTCCTAAAAGAAAAGGACTGGTCCAGTCCTGCTACCATCTCTTTCTCCGTGGGGACCGGTAAACATTTAAGGTGTCTGTCTGGTGAAAGTATTGCATTTAACAGGAGGTTTTAGAAGACCGAAGACCTCCTGAGATTCTCAGGAATGCATGGGACATTTCAGCAACCAAGAGAAAATAAGAGGAGTGTATTTCTGGCATCCTTCCCATCAAGCCAGGGGAGCAACAGAACAATGCCATTTGGTGTGTCTGTGGCTAAGCCAGTGACAGGGTCTCCTCGGATGTCATCGATTCATTTGTTCGATCATTCTTTTACCCCCTTGCTCAGCCCCATTGCGTGTTAGGTAATTTAGGGAAATCCAGAGGTGACTTAAACATGTTCTCTGACTTCCAGGAGCTCACAGGCTGGTGCTGGAGTCTGACCCTCTTTTTTAGACAAAATGAAAACATGTGAGCAGGATATAAAGATAGCTGGAGAGAGCAGGTGCAGTTTAGTGACTAGTCAAATGACAGTGGCCAGTGGGTGTTGCTCATTGTGGGTCAGTGCCACTCTGGAGGCACGGCCCAGCCTGACCTGCACAGATCCAAGCCAACACTTTGTTCGGTAGTTTAGATGAGGATTTTGAAGAGCATTTACTTTTCCGCCTCTGCTGCCACCCTTCTAGTTCAAATCACAGTCATCTCTCGCACCTCAAGGCTTTCTCTCTTGCCTTCTTCCAGTCCATTCCACAGAGGAGCGAGCTGAGCTCTCTCTCTCTCTCATGAAATACACATCTGACTGGGTTGTTCCATGTTTCCCACTCCTCCCAGAATAAAATCTGACCACACCTCCAGACTTTATCTTCTCAGGTCTCCCTCACTCCCAGCCACAGGCCTTGACTGGGCCACTGCCTTTGGCTCAGGGCCTTGACGTTGGGGTCTCCACCCCCACCCTGCCAAACTGACTAGATCCTAGCCTTCTTTTAGCTCTCAGTGTGAACATGCCTGCCTCAGGAGGGCCTCCCCCAACTCCCAGTCTAGCTCAGCCCCCAGGTACCCTGAGCTTTTCCTTCACATCTTTTAACCCAGCTGTAACGCTGTGATTGTGTGGTAAGTTGTCTAGTGGGCATTTTATGCACATAAATGTTTACTGAGTGAGTGAATGTGGGACCCTGAAAGAGAGGGACCACCTTGGCTCGCGAGGGTAGATGTGTCATATTTATTTTTCTCATTAACTGATGAACCCTTCCTCCCTGCTCTTTTTTGTCCCACAGATTTTAGTCCTAGATCCAGCCAGTAGGATTTTGAAGTTAGGAGCTGTCCTGCCAGGACAGGTTGTGAAAAAAACCGTTTCCATCATGAACAACAGCCAGGCCCCGCTCACGTTTATCCAGTCAATCCTGTTCTCGGTCCCAGAACTCCAGGAACCCAAGGTTGGTACCTAGGGGCCCCGGTGGTCTCTTCAAGGCTCCCAGTGGTACAGATGACTGTGCTAGCAGCACTAATAGCTCACGGTTCTCCCGCACCTTCAGTGTGCCAGAACATTCTAAGAGCTTTCCATGCGCCACCTCTGACCATCTTCATGGACACAGAATAGGGTTAGCACTCTTATTCTCATTTTACACATAAGGAAGCCACGGCTTAGAGAAGCCGCGCCCCCTTTATGGGCAACAGAGTGAAACAGAAAGAGATGCGATTCAGTGACTCTGGATTCTAGTGACTACACATAGATTCCATTGTAGAAAATTTGAAAAGTATGGAAAATCATTAAAAAAAAACATTTTGCCCATAATCTCATACCCAGAAAGAATCACTTAACGTTTTGGTGCCCATCTTTCCAGTGTTTTTCCTACACTTTTTTTACAGAAATAAAATTACAGTGTTCATATTGTTTTGAAACCTGCTTTAATCGTTTAGTGGTATATTATAAACATGTTCCATGTCCTTCAATGTCATGTGTTCATTTCTTCCTCCATTATGTAGCTAGACCTATTCCCTATTTCTGTTCATTTCAGGGGTTTCCAATGTTTTATATTACAAACAACATTGTAATATCCACATAACCAAACTTGTGTGTGCATCCGTGATTCTCTGCTTAAGACAGATTCCTAGGAGTGGGATTGTTGGACTCAAAGGAAGAATATGTTTCCATACACGTTGCCAATCTGCTCCCTGAAAGGCTGCTCCCTTTACACGCCCATCAGTTGTGTAACAGAAGTGTGATTGTTGCTAAAGCCACATCCTTGAGTTCCCTGGAGAGAGAAGCCACCAGGCCTGGCTGCCTGCTCCCCACCTTACAATCATCAGTAACTGGATGGCCCTTTGAAATGAACCTAGAGTTTCACTCTGAGGGTGAACTTATCTACCGCTTCATTCAATTCATTCTTACTCAGTAAATATGTGTTAGATGCTGGAAATATAAAGGTGTATATTAGTCAGCTTGGGCTGCCATAACAAAATACCATAGACCGAGTGGCTTAAAGAGCAGACATTTATTTTCTCACAGTTCTCGAAGCCAGAAGCCTAAGATCTGAGAGCCAGCATGGCGAGTTTCTGACGAGATCTCTCCTGGCTCGTAGATGCTCACATAACAGAGAGCAAGCAAGACTGAGCTCTCTGGAGTCTCTTCATGTAAGGGCGCTAAGAACCCTGCAGGGTCCCCTCTCAGGACCTCACCTATACCTAATTACCTCCCAAGGACCAGGAAGGGGCTGCTCAGAGGGAGGCTTGGGGCCCCGGAAGACCTCACAGTGGAGAGAGAGGTCTGTCCTGAGTTTTACAGGGTGAAGAGGTATCTCCCAGGCAGGCAGGTCGGAGAGGGTGTTCTGGCAGGCAAAGGTATATAGGATGAAAAGAGTCAATGCTTTTGGAAACCTCGATGAGATTCAGCGTGGCAGGAGTACTGCGGATCACCTGGGGATGCAGGATACAGAAAAACTGGCTGTGAGAGGCCAGCCAAAGCAAGAGGACTAGTGGGCACCTCAGCCCAGGACCCCACATTGCCCACTTTGCCATCCAGAGTAAGAAAGCATACTTGTTACCTCCCTTTCCTCACTAATCCAAATTAAAGTCCTTGGTTCCAGTGGGTTGGGGCGCCTAACTGTCTGGCTGTACCCATTCTGCTTCTTTGGGTGATCAGGCTCAAGCTGCCAGAGTAACCTGTGCTGACACCATCACCCCAGGACTGGTTTCCAACATCACTGTGTTTGGGAAATCTCTAGGATCACTTTCCTATTGCAGCTTCTCAGCCTGTATCTAACTCCCTGCTGCCTCAGGCCCCTTGCTGGTGAGTGCTCAGCAGCACTCTGTACCAAAAGGAGCTCAAGGCTGAAAAGGGGTTTGGCTTCCTGAAAGCTGATTTTGAGTTGCTTTTTACCAGGACAAAGGAGGAAGAGAAGACCATAATAATTCAAATTTTAGAATACACCAGTCATCCAGGGCATTTTTGAAAATGCAGGTTCCAGACTCCTCCAAGGACACTGATCCAGTAGGCCTGGGGTAGGACCCAGGAATCTGCATTGTAAGCAGCACACTGGGAAGTGTGATGCAGGTCGCCTAGGGAGCACACCCCAAAAAAACACTAGAGCACCAAGTTTTTTTTTTTGTTATCTTACTATTTCTTCCACCAGAGAGTAGAAATTATTTGCAAGGAGCTGGAAAAAGAATGAACATTTATTGAATGCCTATTATGTGCCACACATTTTATACAGATGATCAGAATCTAAGTTTCAGGGACTTTAAATAACTTATCAAAGATGACACAGCTGGTAAGAGAGAGAAGAAGTGAGATTTGCCCCCTAGGCTCTTACAGCCCCAGCAGTAAGGTCTCCAGGAATGATGGCCTCAGAAGCCCCCTGTGCCCTCAGCTGTTAAGTCTTGGTCATTCTGTCCAGGTCATCACCTTGATACCATCCCACAACATCACTCTGAAGCCCAGAGAAGTCTGTAAGCTGGAGGTCATCTTCGCCCCAAAGAAGCGCATACCTCCCTTCTCCGAGGAGGTGTTCATGGAAAGCATGGGGCTTCTGCGCCCCCTCTTCCTCCTCAGCGGCTGCTGCCAGGCCCTGGAGATCTCCCTGGACCAGGAGCATCTTCCCTTTGGACCAGTCATATGTCAGACACAAGCCACACGTCGCATCCTCATGCTGAACACAGGCGACGTGGGTGCAAGGTAGGAGAGGAAGCAGAGAGCTCTGACCCTGGATTTGAATTAGAAATTTGTTTTACAAGTGTGGCCACTTTTTCTTTCCTCTCCCTTCACATGTCCTCCCTTCCCTGAAAATGTGACAGCAATGGCCTGTCCGTGGTGATGGCTACTGCCACGATTACTAAGGTTAATATGACAGAGAACATTTGCTCAGTACCTGTCATAAGCTCTTTACATGGTTCATCTCATTTAAAATTCTCTGAGACTGATACTATGACTGATCCATTCACAGATGAGAAAACTGAGATAAAAGAGATTAAGTAACTTTTCCAAAATCCTGCATTTAGCAAGAACTTATAATGCACAGGTGCAATGCTAAGCATTCGTACAAAAGATCCCATTTGATTATTGCAGGACCCTCTAAGGTAAGTACTGTATTGTCCCTATTTCACAGATGAAGTTGAAGCTCAAAATGGTCAGGTGACTTGCCCAAGGCCTCACAGCCAGGAAGTGACAAAGATAGGATTGGAACCCAGGTATACCTGTGGCAACTCTCCTTTCCAGTCTCTTGCCTCATGCCACCTAAGCTATGCAGGCTGCACGGCACACACCTGCAGGGGGCAGTGTGGCAGCCCTGGCACTGGAAATACTGGCTGCATCGTCTGACCTCTTATATCTTGCCTGGATCAAGCGCCAGACCACACAGGGATGACCACACAGGATCCCAGTGCCATCAAGAGCAGGTTTAACTCTCACATGAAGGGACTGCCTCCACCCTGCTGGACCTGCAGGCAGCGGTTAAGGCCACAGGCTCAAGAGGGTTCTAAGTTACAGCTACTTGCTGGCTGTGCGACCTTGGGTATACATGTATACGCATGTTCATGTGCATGCTCCCCGATGTGTCACTCTGGGCAATAAGATAAGATGCAGCCACTTCCCACCTTGACCAGCTCTGGGAGGAAGCCAAGTCATCTTATCCAGGAATGAAGTGACCTTATCCTTGTGTGTACCTGCCTCCACTTTACCCAACAATCTTTCTCCTCCCAGGTCTCATGGAGTCTGTAAAGGGGTGAGCCTCCAAACTAAAAGCCCAGGCAAAGTCTCGTAAACTGTTTTCTTTATCTTCTTTTGTCTCGGAAAAGGTTTAAATGGGATGTCAGAAAATTTAGGCCTCATTTCTCCATCAGCCCGGAGGAAGGCTATATCACTGCAGGCATGGAGGTTTCTTTTGAAGTGACCTTTCATCCCACCGAGGTGGGCAAGGAGAGTCTCTACAAAAACTTGCTCTGCTTCATCCAGGGAGGCAGTCCTCTGAGCCTCACCCTGTCTGGAGTCTGTGTGGGACCACCTGCAATAAAAGAGGTCAGTAAGAGCTGCCCACAGATGGGCCAGTGGCCAAAATGGGCCCAGCAAGCCCCACAAGTGAACTCAGCCAGGCCTTCCAGGTGGCTCTGTTCAAACTGCCCGTGGTGCCCACGTCAAACATTCAGACCTGCCCCTCCCTGAACAGAGCCTTTGCACATGCTATTCCCAGGTCTGAAACATTCATTTTTCCCTCTTTATTTAGTTAATTCCTATTCATTCTTCAGCTCTCAACTCCAGCATCACATTCTCAGGGAAGCTTGCATTGACATCTCTGGTTAGCTCAAGTACCGTTACAAGCTGTGAGTGAAGGGTGAACACCTTTACTATGTTGTTGTTGTTTTTTTAATGGCCTTGGGCTAACCTTCTGCTAGCTCTATGTTCCTAGAAACCCAACAGTGCACTGTCAGCTGTCCTGGCAACACTGCTTATGGTGAAAATGATACCTGATCTCCATCTCTATACTTCTGTTATTTCAAGAACGTATATAAATGGAATCGTGCAGCATGCTATGAACATGTACCTACATGGGCATGAACATATGCTTTCATTTTCTTGGGTAAATACCTAGGAGTGGAATGGCTAGGTCACAGGGTAGGTATATATTTACCTTCTTAAGAACCTACCAAACTGCTTTCTAAAGTGGTTGTGTCATTTTACATTCCCACTAGCAATGTCTGACATTTCTATTTGCATCATACTCTTACCAACACTTGATCACTTGATATAGTTCGTTCCTTTTTTTAATTATAGTCATTCTAATAGGTATGTAGTGATACTTCATTGTGATTTTTAATTTACATTTCCCTAATGCCTAATGATGTTGAGAATCTTTTCATGTACTTATTTAGGCTATATATATATATATATATATATATATATATATATATATATATATCCATATATATCTCTTGTTGAAGTATCTGTTCCAATCTATTTTTAGTTGGATTGTTTGTTTTCTCATTATTGAGTTTTGGGAACTTTTTATATATTCAAGACATAAGTTTTACATTTAGATCTTTAATCTGTTTAGAGTTTTATATGTAATACAAGATATGGATTAAAATTCATTTTATTTTTTATTTTATGTCTATGGATATCCAATTGTTCTAGCACCATTTGTTGCAAAGATTATCCTTTCTCTATTGAATTGCCTTAGCACTTTGGTCAAAAACTAATTAATCATACATGTGCAGGTCTATTGTGTAGGTCTGTTCTTGTCCACTGATCTATTTGACTCTCTTTACACCAATACTACATTGTTTCACATGGGTACATTCAATGGCCTGTTCTCATCCATCATAGTTCTCACCCATCATAGCATCTGACACCTTGAACAAGTATTTCCTCACATGGCTTCCAGGAGACTACCCTCCCCTGGTTCTCCTCTTGCTTGATTAGCTGTTCCTTCTCATCCCCTCTTCCGATTCTTCTTTAACACTGGAGTATACCAGTCAAGAAATAACCCTTAAATTCCTTCTCTTTTCTAAATACACTTACTTCTTGAAAATCTCATCCAATTTCTTAGCCTTAAAAAAGCATCGCTACACTGACAACTCCCAAATATGTATCTCTAGCCTGAATCTTGCCTTGAACTACAGATTTGTAAATTCCATTTCCTGTTCTTCCAGGTGGTAAATTTCACCTGCCAGGTGCGCTCCAAACACACGCAGACCATCCTGCTTTCAAACCGCACCAACCAGACCTGGCATCTGCACCCCATTTTTGAGGGTGAGCACTGGGAGGGGCCTGAGTTCATCACTCTGGAGCCCCATCAGCAAAACAAGCCCTATGAGATTACCTACAGGCCCCGCACCATGAACTTAGAGAACCGCAAGCATCAGGTAGGCTGAGCCTCTCGCCTCTTCCCCCGTCCCCACCCATCAGTTTCCTGGCAAGACTGGAGGGAGGAGTTGTGTGAGAGAGGTTAGGAAATGGTTTGGTAGTTCAGAGAAGGTTAGAACAAGCAGGGACCTCACAAAACATGTTGGAACAATGGGGAATCACGTGGATTATCAAGTCCAAAGCTTCCCTTCTGCTACATGTGTTTTCATGTATAGGGGATTCTCTTGGAACCAGAGGCTGAGTTCTGAAACAGAGTCCTGGACTAAGCACTAAGCATTAAGCAATTAATAGTTAGCTTAATTGCACAAATAATATCAGGGTGTGCAATAAAAATCAAAAAAGCAGCCACAGCCTTTCACTCTATGTTCTCATATCTTCACCACCAATCCTTACTCAGACACAGCCTTGGCTGCCATCATAGCATGCCCAATTTTTCATTATTTTCACTTTATATTACATCAAGAGACATTTTCTCTTTAACTAGGTAGTCTTCATGATAATTATTTATAATTATTGAATAAGAGTTCCATAATTTATTTAACATTCCCCAGTTGTATGTTTAAGTTATCTCCAAATTTTCTTATAAATGGCTCTAATATATATGTGTATGTATGTCTGTAACTTTCCTCTGGATAGATTTTTCTTCAGTAAGTTCCCTTGGGTTTGATTCCTGGTTCAAATACATATGAACATTTTTATGACTCTTGAAATGTATTACCAAGCTGCTTTCCACAGAGTGTTATGCTAATTTGAAGAGCCTCCATTAATCCTGTGCCACTACCATGCCTGAGAGGTCCTAATAAAGGACCCTCTGTATCATTCTGATGGCGTTTCTTCCTCTCCTTAGGGCACCCTCTTCTTCCCCCTCCCTGATGGAACTGGCTGGCTGTATGCACTGCATGGGACTTCTGAGCTCCCCAAAGCCGTGGCCAATATCTACCGTGAAGTGCCATGTAAGACACCCTACACTGAGCTCCTGCCAATCACCAACTGGCTAAACAAGCCCCAGAGGTGAGGGAGTGGGGCAAGGGTTTGGGGTGGGAAAGACAGAGGGAGGACTTCCCTGTCTAGCCTGGCCCTTCCCCTAGTCATGGCCCCTAAAGGACATTAGCTAAAAGAGTCAAAATTCTCTGATGTAGCCAGGCATTTCCTGAACTCTAACCCCCAGATTCTCCTGTTCAGTGTGATCTATGAATGGCTGATTACTTATAAATCTCCTGGAACTGTGCCTGGCACAAAATAAGTCCTCAATAAATGATAGCTGTTATTACGATTATCAAAACAGTAATCATGGTGATTATTATTGAGTGCTCTGACTTATCATCTAAACCACTGGCCAGAGAAGGATATCCATTGGATCCTGTACTCACAGTGGGAGTAGAGTAGAATGCAAAGGACTAGAGGAGCTTGAGGGCAACCAGCCTAGTCCTCTTCTTTTACAGTGAAGGAGCCAAAGGCTACAAGACAACCACATGCTTAGCACTGTGACTAAAGGCCCAAACCTAAGTCTGAATCCTAGTTCCGCTGATAACTAGCCATGTTACAGGAGCATATTATCTTCCTTCCCTTGGCCTCATTCCTCATTAGTAAAATGGAGGTAGTAATGATATGTGCCTCCTACAGACATTACGGGGATTAAATGCCTGAAACACATACAGAGCACTGATTGCGTACTTGGCCCATAACAAGTGGTCAGTAAATGGTAGTTACTCTTCTTGTTAGTGACAGAGTGAAGACTAGAATCCTGGACCTATCAAGAGTAGAGATAGGACCTTTCCCTCTTTCCTTTGGGCAGATGTCTCATTTTCTCCATTCTCTCTTCCTGTTCTCCTGTGTTCCCCCAGATTCCGAGCCGTTGTGGAAATGCTAAAACCAGAGAGGCCAGACCTAAGTGTCACTTTAAAGGGCCTTGATTACATTGATGTATTGTCTGGCTCCAAGAAAGACTACAAGCTGAACTTCTTTTCCCACAAGGAGGGACTATACAGTGCAAAGGTATCCATGCATCAAAGGCATGACTCTGGGACCCTGGAGATTTGACCCTGAGGTCAGTCCTGGTGTTAGGGAGTGCAGCTGTTCTCCACAGCCAGCCTGTCCTTATCCTGTTGGGCTGACCTGGCAAAGGCATCCAGGATTCCCAGCCTCTTTAAGATAAGACTAGATTGTGAGGCCAACCTGCCATCATGTAGGCCCATGCCAAGCCTCCAGAAGAATCATGAGAATCCCTACGTCACAGGAAACACTGGACCAGCAAATATGAGACCACAATAATAACAAAATATCCCATTTTCTGAGTCTTAGAGAGTATCCAGCATTGTGCTAAGCACTCGACACACAGTAATGTCAGAGCCAGGATTCAACTCGGAGCCATTGACTCCAAGACACCAAGGGCTTTTCACACATGAGCTGTTTGTTCTAACGAATTCAGTAAGTATCTCTTGAATATATATGCCATATACTAAGGACAGGTAACACAGCAACAGTCAAAAATAGGCACAGTCCCTGTTCTCATGGAATAAACAGTCCAATGAAAGGAGATGGATGTTAATCAAATAATTGAACTGTGCATGTATAATTACAAAATGAGATAAGTGCTTTAAAGAAAAGGAGCATACATGGACCAGTAGCTCACAGCAGAGGTCAGGGCTAAAGACTATATCTGGGAATTACCCTCTTACCAATAATATTTAAAACTACGATAAGAGGATGGACTTACCCTAGGGAAAGAGATACGGGCAAAACCCACCCAGCAGCATGTCATCTCCTTTCCTACAATCACTGAGCTTTTGGCTCTACTTAGATCACATCCACAAACAGGCTAACAGAGAACCTTCAAATCAAGAAGTCACAAAACACCTGAAGAAAAAAAAAAAATAGACATGCCAGCTGAACAATTAAAATTCCTGAGATTAAAAAAAAAAGTTATTAAAGTAAACAGAAGAAGACTTTTAGTGAATATAAATATCCTCAAGGGAGTAAAGGAAGATAATCATACCCATGAAATAAGAAGAGGCTGTTGTGGAAGAGATAGAATCTTTGGAATAGAAAACTACAGAGGAAGGCTGAATAATGTAATAATGTAATAATGAGGAAGTGATTACTAGTAAATTAGAAGTTAGAGCTGCGTAATATCACCAGACTTTAGCACATGAGCACACACAAATGGCAAGAATGAAAGGAAATGATAACAAGTGTTGGCAAGGTGTGGAAAAGTTGGATCCATTGCTGGTAGGAGTAAAAATGGTGCAGCTGCTTTGGAAGACAGTCTGGCAGTTCTTCAAGTGGTGAAACATAGAATTATCACATGATTGAGCAATTTCACGCCTAGGTATATATCAAAAATAAATGGAAATATATGTCCATGCAAAAACCTGTACATAAATGTTCATAGCAGCATTATTTATAAAAGCCAAAAATGGAAACAACCCAAATATCTATCAATTGATGAATGAATAAATAAAATGGAAGATTATTTGGCGACAAAAAGAAATGAAGTACTGATACGTGGAAAACATGGAGGATGAATCTTGAAAACATATATGCTAACTGAACAAAGCCAGTCACAAATGGCCACATATTATATGATTTCATTTATATGAAATATCCAGAAGAGGCAAGTCTACAAAAACAGAAAGTAGATTAGTGGTGCCTAGGGCTAGAGGGGTTGATGGGTTAGGAGGAAATGGGGAATAATTGTTACTGGGTACAGGGTTTCTTTTGGGAGAGATGAAATGTTCTGAATCAAATAATTGGTCTATGAATGTGTAATGACAAAATGAGATAAGTGCTTTGTAATATACTAAAAGCTAATAAATTGCATACTTGAAGTCGGTGAATTGTATGGAATGTAAATAATATCTCAATAAAGCTGTTTTTTAAAAAAAGAATGAAAGAAAATGAGACAGAAACTATAAGTCAAGAAGTTCTGATATCCATCAGAGCTTCTAAAACAGAAAAATAAGATAATATAAGGAAGAATATACTCCACAAAATAATTTGATAAAATTTTCTAGGGTTATTGTAGAAAGACTGAGTTTTCTAGAATTGAAGGGGACCCACCAAGTAGCCAAAGAGGTTGAGTGAAAGACTCACACCTAAATACATGAGAGCAAAATTTCAGAAAACTGGGATAAAAGAGAAAGTCCTAAATGATTCTAGAGAAAATAAAAAGAAACAATAATCACAATAACATCTGATTTCTCGTGGCAACAGTGAATACAAGAAGCAATAGAGGAAGCTTCTTGGATTTCATATAACTTTGATATAGGACATAGCAAGGGGAGGAATAAAATAAAGCAACGAAAAATTTTTTTCATTCAGTTGGAAGCACATGGGGAAATAAGAGAAATCTTCTCATTCATAAAAAAGGATAGGGAGAGAATAGAGACATCCATAAATTGTAGATGTGAACAGAAAGATATAAATGTTTGTATTAAAATGTAAGTGTAAAAACTTTTGAGTAAAAATGACAATGATCCCAGATCACAGAATCTCTTTATCGTAAATGTATTAAAATTAACAATAACAACAAAAAATTTTTTTAATCAAAAATACTTTTGGTTAAGATGGAGTAACTAGTCCTCTCAACATAAAAACTATAAAATGGGACAAAATATTTGAAGCAAGTCTTCTCAGTCATTGGCTAGCAGGCGGCACAATACCGTAATTCATCAGAGAAAAGGAAACTTGTGCATTGAGCCCCCATGATTGTCCTGGCTCTCTGCCTAGGGAAATTTCCTTACTTCAGTGCAGTGAGCTAGAGTATAAGCAAAGCACAGCAGCCCCAGTGAACTGAGGAGATAGAAATCACAGTTCGGTACATAGG
Organism: Macroglossus sobrinus; assembly: GCA_004027375.1. Classification (NCBI taxonomy): domain Eukaryota; kingdom Metazoa; phylum Chordata; class Mammalia; order Chiroptera; family Pteropodidae; genus Macroglossus; species Macroglossus sobrinus. The sequence goes on along the minus strand of PVKZ01001529.1, from coordinate 327,645 downwards.
AAATAGCTGGTCTCTACAGGGCAGAGTACCAGAGAGAAGGGAGCAGGATATGGAGGGGGTGGGAAAACAAATGTTTCTATGAGAGTTCCCCTCAAAGTTCTTGGCCGAAGGTTGGCCTGCACATGCACAAGAAGAGACTACATGAGATTTACCACAGAGAGCAGCAACTATGAGGTTGATAAAGGGACAAAGGTATACTACATTAATCAGTGCTGGGGAATACTGGAGGCCTGACCCAGCCAGAGTGGAGAGGTAACATTAATACCTCATTGACATCTGAGGAACACAGCTGAAATGCCAGAAAGGCCAGAAGAAAGGACCATGCCCTTAGGATAAGACCCTCTGTGGATCAGCCTAAAAAGAGCCTACAACTAAGCACCTATGAGATCTGTGGGGAGGACAAAATTTGGAGATTGAAACTCACCAAGTTGGAAGGGCTTGAAGAACACCTTGAGTTTTCCACAGACCTGCTCTACCAAAGCATAAAATCAAACCTGCACAAGATTAAGGTGGTAAGTCAGTGACTGAACTGCCTCCTAGAATAAAAACAGTCTTACAAAGAAAATAACAGAATCCAGATCTCTACAATGATCATCAACAGTGGTGAGTACACAAACAAAAATTACCAGACTTGTGAAAATGTCATCTATAGTCAAGAAAAAAGCAGGCAGTAGAAACTGTCTCTAAGATGGGCCAGATGTCAGATTTAGCAGATAAAGACTTCAAAGAAGCTATTATAAATATGTTCAAGACCTAAAATATATATTTCAAATAATTCAATAGAATATGGTCTTAATGAGTGGACAGATAATAATCTCAGCAGAGAAATAAAAACTATTAAAAAATGGATATTCTAGAACCGAAGAGTAGCAGATTAGAGACACAAGAAGAGTCATTGAACTTGAAACAAATCAATGTAAAATTTCCAATCTGAAGAAGAGAAAAAGACAGTTGAAGAAAAACAACCACAGCCTCAGGAACCTGTAAGAAAATATAAAATAGTCTAATATATGAGTAATATGAATCCCAAAAGAGAAGACAGAATGGGGCAGAATATTGTTTGAAAAAATAATTGCTGAAATTTCCCTGATTTGATTTTTTAAGAAAATGATTTACAGATTCAAGAAACTTGGCAAACCTCAAGCAGGAGAAATACAAAGAAAACCATGCCTGTGCATGTCATAGTAAAACTGCTGAAAACCAAAGATAGAGAAAAGGTTAAAACAACCAGATATTTAAAATCTATTACATACAGGGGCACAGCAATAAAAATGGCCACTGACTTTTCGATATAATAGAAGCCATCTGCAAAGTGCTAAAAAAAAAAAAAGTATCAAACTAGAATTCTTTTTTTACTGAAAATATCCTTTAAAACTGAAGGTGAAGGTAGACATTTTCAGATACAAATTCATTGCCGGCAGACTTGCATTACTAAATGCATTTGCATTATTAGATGCTAATAGGTAGTTTTCGGTCTGAAGGGAAATGATACCAGATGGACACTTGGGTCTGTTCAAAGGAAAAAGATCACTTAAAAATGGTAAATAAGTAGGTAAATATTGAAATACATGTTTTTATTCTTATAACTTTCTTTAAAAGACAAATGACAGTTTAAGCAAATAATATTGTAAAGTAGATATTCTTATATATGTAGAAGTAAAAGATAGGAAAACGAAACCAAAAGATGGATGGAGAGATCAATAAAATTTTACTTTAGTAAGGTTATTACATTCGTGAGGTGGGAAGTGTGAGGTAGGAAGCATAAATGGTCCGTAGTAAAGTGAGAAGTGATAAAATATTGACTTTTTAAATTTTAACAAAATTTCATATTGCTCTAGAGCAACCACTTATGTAAAAATATAATAAAAATATAGCAAAGAAGCAGGAGAGGAAATAAAACATATTAGAAAAGATTAGATGTTGATCCAAGAGAAGGCAGGAAAGCAGCAACAAAGGAATGAAAAAATGAGGCAAATGGAAAAGAAATAGCATAAGGGCAGACTTCAACCCAAACATATAAATACTTATTTTAAATGTAAAAGACTAACCACTCCATGAAAAGACAGAGGGTTCAGAAGCACTCTAAATCTAAAGACAGGAAGAAGCTGAAACTAAACAGCTACATAAAGAACTAAACTAAACTAAACTAAACTAAACTAAAGATACGTAAAGAACGATTGATTACACCTAACAATAATAAGATAAACTATACAAAGTAGTGAAAGGGCGAAAGACTTGAATAGACTCTGCTTCATGGAAGCTGGTATGTGAATGACCAATAAGCACCTGAGAAGATGTTCAATATTAACCAAGCATCTGGGAAGAGAACCTGAAAAGGTGAGCAGCTTGTCGATAACAAGTCAGTTGCAGGGATGAGGGGATAATATGCTGCAGTTACAAGTGTGAGCTCTGGAGTCAGTCCAACCTGGGTTCAAATCCTGGTTCTGACACTTCTCTGCATGTCACCATACTTAATGTAGCTAAGCCTCATTTTCCTCATCTTCAAAAAAAAAAAAAGTGGAGGAATAATAATGTCACTTACAAATTGTGTAAATTAAACAAGGAAGTACTTCTAGTGCCTGGCACATAGTGATCATTCATTAAGTGTTAGCCGCTCTCATGCCTGTTATTAACTATTCCAGCAACAACAGGAATACAACATGAACCTGTCAAGGCCTTGTTTATCCTCCGGGGTCAGTCAGCTGTTCCCACTCAGGACACCTTCACCTGAAGCACCGGACAGGGCTGCTCTAGCATCTTCCAAAGCAGGCTCAGGCTCTGTGATGGACTCCCACCTGGGAGGCGCCAGCGCAGGATGGCTGGAGAGAGAGGCTGGCTGACAAGTGTTCATATGGCTGGGAGGGCCTCTGTCGGCTTGGTCCCCATACTTCATGTACCCAGGCATTGCTCACCAAGAGGACCCCCAGCTAACCCCTCTGCTCTGCCCTGCTTCCTCCCACTCTCCCTGTGAACTCAGGTGATCTTCCGAAACGAGGTGACCAACGAGTTCTTGTACTACACAGTGAGTTTCAGGGTTATCCCTTCAGGCGTCATCAAAACCATCGAGATGGTGAGCCCCGTCCGGCAGAGCACATCGGCCTCCATCAAGGTGGAGAACCCCCTGCCCTACCCAGTGACCTTTGCCACGGAATGCAGGGTGTCCGACATCAGCCTGCCCTCCCAGTTTGTGGTGCCTGCTAACTCGGAGGTATGACCCTGGCTGCCAGGGGCCCCCTGACAGCTGTTATGGAGGCTCTGCCTAGGGGGCCTGTGGATCCACGTTCCATGCCCCTGAGGTCCAGCCAGCCCTGGTGGGGTCTGCTGTGTGCTTCTCAAGAGAGGCTCTAGTACCTGTTTGTACTACCTGGAATAGGGAAAATTAAAGGGGGTACATGGGAGGAAAAGTGGGTTGGTTTGGACAGAGGTTCCCCTGGATCAAGATCAGAGTGAGCATTTGCTTGTGAAGCACCAGTGCTGCCACCAGCCTGCCCTGAGGTCACTGGATGGCATGGGGTGGGTGGGACTTTCAGTGTCACAGGAGCCTCTATCTTCTCTTGCAGGGCACATTCTCATTTGAATTCCAGCCCCTGAGAGCTGGAGAAACCTTTGGGAGACTAGTTCTGCACAACAATGATTTGGGTTACTACCAGTATGAGCTCAGTCTGAAGGCCTTGCCAGCACTGCCTGAAAAGCCTGTCCACCTCCAGGCTGTTCTTGGCAGCGGCCAGAGCATCTTTGCCAAGATCACCAATTATACCCGGCAGAAGACAGAATACTTCTGCAGGGTGAGCAGCCCCTGGCCCACCCTCTGCCCTTCCCTTGCCAGGAGTCTGACCTCAATAATGGGAGGAGGACACAGTGGGTGCATAAATGTGAAAAAGAGTCAGGTGTTTCATCCAGCCTGGGAACTCCCCAAAATAAATAGTACGAGGCCTGGGTTCCTCCTTCAGGACTTTCTATCTTAACAAGCTGGGTGGCGGTGGGGGGAGTTTTACTTCCCACTGCATTCTCAGTGGTCAGTAAAGGGAGGCGGTAGAGCATTGTGGTCATGAGTATAGGCTGTGGAAGCCAGCAAACCTGGATGTGAATCCTGGCCTCACCATTTCTCCTTGTACAAATAATTTCCGAAAGCTCTCTAAGCTTATCTATGGATGGTGATAATACTCTGACCTCACAGGATTGCTGTGAGGATTTTAAAATGTACATAAAACTGTTTTCATAGAGCCTAGTCTATAATAAATACCCCATATATGTTACCCATTATGTCAGTTGGAATATAGGTTTAACAACTGAAACAGAAACCCAAAACGACAACAAAATAGAAGGCTTTTCCTCTCTGGAAGAACAGCATGGGTATGAGCAGCTTGGGCTAGAATGGTTGCTACACAACATCAGGCCCCCAGACTCCCCCGTCCTGATGCTCTTCCCTCGGAGAGTTGCTTTGGGCCATGTAGACCAAGACAGCTCACCGTGACTTCCGCACTCTAGACAGCTCCAAGGGAAAAGGTGGCGGAGGGGCTGGCGCACAGATCACTTCCCCTACCATCCACTGAACAAACTGCAGAGGACCACATCGAGCAACAAGGGGAGTGAGGAGGTGTAGTCTTCACACTGGGTGGGCATGCACCAGTTAACATCTGGGCGCCCTTGGCCACAGTCAAAAAGTGTAGACTTTTGACCAGTCCTGTCAGGAGAAGCGAGGTTATGCTGTAGGAACAAAGAGCCCTGCTATCTTGGTGGCTTAAAACCACAAGGTTAGTCTCTTATTTGTGCTGTTTGTCTGGAGAGGGTCAGCAGGGACTCTGCTCATCACAGCCATTCAAGGATCCAGGCTGAAGGGCAACCACTACCTCAAATGTTTATGGCCTTTTTACCAGGGGAGTGAAAAGACCCCATAGGGGCTTGCACTGGCAATTGAATGCTCTAGTGTGGAGGTGACACCTTTCACTTCTGCTCACAACTAATTGTCCAGAATTAGTCTCCCCCACTCATGAGGATCCAGAGTGTTTGGTCTGCCATGTGTATGGAAGCAACGAAGAGCCAGATATGGGGGAGCCACACCAGTGACTGCCATACCAACATAACCCAGCCGTGTCTTGGTACAAGTTATTTATCATCTCTTGGCATCAGTTTCTTTGTAGTAAAATAGGGATTATAATTAGTAGTACCCACTCTTCAAGGGAGTTATAAGGGCATGGCTTTTTTATAACCTGCCTGGCCGAGAGCAGAGGGACTGGGATGGACCCGAGCTGCTGGTATACCCTTCCGGGTCCTGTGTCAGCCAAGCGCCTGTGTTCCTCTTTCAGACCGACTGTCCAGACTTCCACACAGAAAAGGTCATTAGCGCAGCGCCAGGATCTCAGGGGGGTACTGAAGTCAGCGTGGAAGTCTATTTCGAGCCCAGCCACCTGGGTGAGACCAAGGGCATCCTGACACTGTCATCACTTACTGGCGGGGAGTATACCATCCCCCTCTTCGGAATGGCCCTACCCCCGAAGCCGCAAGGTCCCTTCCTGATCCGAGCCGGGTACACCATAGTCATCCCCTTCAAGAATGTTTTCTACCAAACGGTCTCGTTCTCGTTCATCGTGGAGAACCCGGCCTTCTCCGTCCGAGCCGTGGAGTCCATGCGGCCCAAGAAGATCAACAACATCACAGTCTCCTTTGATGGAAACCCGTCGGGCAGCAAAACACCCATCACCAGCAAGCTGATTGTGGCGTGCCCGCCCGGCGAAGGCAGAGAAACAGGAATTAAGTGGGTTTATTATCTGAAGGGCATCACCCCATAGTGGGAACCAGGGTCAGCTGCATTCAGGAGGAGCCATCTCCTCAGCCTTAATATCTGTGTATTGTTCTAGCCTGGCAAAGAGCAGAGAAAATAATCAGAATTCTTAAGGTACTGTTTTGTCCTCCTCATTCATTTATATGGGCACTCATTTCCATATTATATGTATTCCAAGTATAGTTATGAAATATATATGTTCCATAGTAAACATGGTGACTATAAGAAACAGAGCTATACTTTGCAAGGGCAAGTCTCTGAATTTAGTTTTCTTAACATATCTTCAAAGCTCAAGTACTATGTAATAATCTCCATTGTTAATAAGATGACACAAGTATCACAATGGTGACCTGTTGTGTAGCACACAAACACACACACACACACATGCACGTGTGCCCATACATGAGGGTTCCCCTGCCTCCACCTCCTCCCCGCTGCTCATTCCCTACAGCCTCTCTGCAAGAGAGGGAGGAGCATTCACTTATTTGGGAATGAATGCTCCAAATAAGTGGTTCTCAGAAATGGTCCCTGGACCAGCAGCATCAGCATCACCTGGGAATTTATTAAAAATGCAAATTCTCGGGCTACCCCAGATATATCAAGTCAGAAATTCCAAGAGTGTGGCCCAGAAACCCAGGATTTAACAGGAGTTTAAGGATATTTTCATACAGCCCAGTACACTCTACACACAGCTAGAACCAAATGAAGCTTTTTCTAAAGTATTTACAGACTTAATGGTTCATTATTGTAACCGCTAAAGATGCTGCCAAAGGTCATAAAGACAAACAATTTAGATGAAAGATTTTTCCCAGTGGTTAAAGGAGCAAAGAAAGCACTAAGCAACACTCTAAGCAGACATGGAGATCAGCGAGCTTGTACTGATGCAAATATGCAACTGAATAAACCAGTGGTTCTCAAATTTAGCATCCATCAGATCACATAGGGGGCTTTCTAAACGATAGGCTGCTGCCCACCCCGCTCAGAAGGCCGGATTTAGTAGGTTTGGGTGGGCTCAAGAATTTGCATTTCTCCCAAGCTCCTGCTGATGCTGTGGATGCTGGCCTGAGAATTCCACCGCAGTCAGCACAGCTCTGAAGCCTCAGCCTCCCCGCATCAGCACCACCGGGAACCTGTTAGGAATGCAGGATTTCCCACCCGCCCCAGACCCACTGAATCAAAATCCGCTGTAGCAGCATCTCCAGGAGACGCTGTGCACAAGGCAGTTGCGAGGGGCACTTTGAAGACCACTAGCAGAACTTGAGCTTTGTTGAATCCACAGCCCTGATGCTCTTCATTAGAACCCAAGAGAGGAGTCTCGCCAACTCTGCTGGAGGCCTAGTTGATGAAATTGGCCCTCCCCAAAATGTCCCTCTTCCCACCCAACAACCAGAAGCATATCACTGGGGGTTGGGAAACAGTTGTTCCATCACCACTTTAACAGTTCTAAATCTAGTCGGATAAATGGTTATTAAGACCGAGGAAAAGACAGAGGAAGCTGTGTGAAAACTGGCTGAAATGCCAGAGGTCAGAGCATGGGAAGACTCAGAGATTTCTCTAACTGTAAATGTAAAGGTCAATACTTTGTTATGTTCCTTTGAAGCTGGAGGGCTCCCAGCTACCACCCCAGACACTGGCCACTATAGAAATTGGCCACTTTCCAGTTCACCACCGGCTCAATGGTGCCTTCAGGTGGCCCAGGGTAACTCCCCCTACCTCAGCACTCTCCAGCTCTGAAACCAAAACCCAGAACCCAAAGTCTTGCAGACATGAAGCGAGGAGGCAGTCCCTTCTCTCTGGGACCAAGAGCCCAGCTCAAGCCCTGCCCAAGCATGAACCAACCCCTTGCCAGGGTAACTTGAGATAGGTTCATCTCTTCCCCTTGGGGTTGTTCCCATGCTTCCTGAAAAAGACAATAACAAAATCATCTCATATTGGCGTATTTGGAATAGCAAGCAGCTCAACTGAGGGGAGAGGTTTGGTGAAAACTAACATTCTGACAGAAACAACTGGAAGTCACTTTTGAAATAACACATTCTCAGCAAAGCAGACCAGGAGACATCCCAATGAGGGGCACGCAGAAAACATCAGGGCCACCAGGTACCACAACTCCAGGGAGCATTGTGCACAGAATATGTGAATGGGGCCCCTGACACTGCTTAACACAGAGGCCCTGGTGAGTGTGCCATCCAAAGTCTAACCACTTCTTTGGGTCAGAAGTGACGATACTGTGCTGTCATGAGGGCCTGCCAGATTTCAAGAAATCCCAAGTCTGGGATTTCCCAAGCCTTTTATACCCTCAACATGTTACTCTGAAACTCCAGCAAAATTATACTCTTTGGAGAAACCACTTTGCACGGTTCAAGATTTGGGTACCATTTCTTAACAGTGTTACTAGCATCCTTTTGCTACAATATCCATAAATTATGTAATAATAACCAGGGATCACACAGATACAGATGAGCTACAACTGGGAAATTATGGCCAGTGTGCAACCAGGCATATCAATTAACCACTAGTCCAGAAGAGTCTGAGCATGACAGGCCTGGCCAGAGCTGGCTACCAGGGTCAGAGGAGACATGAGCACATAGAGAAGGCAAGAGTAGCTTTTGGACTTTATTTTCAGCACCACTGCCAGTCTAATTATGCATAAATAACCTCAATTAGTTCACATTTTCCAAGATAGAGAAATGAAGCTGCTTCTTTCCAGGAACTTCTGATCTAAAGGTAGAACAAAGTATTGGTTTGGGCCCTGAGTAAGACACTGGTTTCTTAGCAACCTAGTCCAGAATGTGATTTCAGGAGAAAAGAATTCCTTCTGGTAAAAAAGAAAAAAAAAAAACCTTACTGTTTCAATTATTAAAAACTGTATCACATACAACCTTTGGGGAATTCAGTTAACCTTTAAGAAAAAGCCAAACCAAACAGCAAAAGAAACAGATGAGATATTATATTAGATATGAATCCAGTGGATATGAATACACACTGGAGAAATAGATTCACATCATTTGCATTGATTTGATTTCTTTTTGTTTGTTTTACATCAACCATCATCAAAATCCTAAAGACATAAACCTTGCAAAACATTTTGAAATGTCCTTATCCGTGCCACTTGGTATCGAGGTAAGAGGTGGAAACCATTAAGAAATATACTTTTCTCTGGAGATGTATCTATATTTGGAACAGTTTTCAGGTTGTTAGTGAACCACTTTCATTCATTGGACTGTGTTGGCAAAGGTTTTAAAAGCTGTGAAAATCCCACCAGTAAAGGAGAGCACATTTTTCACAGATTTTTCTAGACATAATTCCTCCATGAATTACAGTTTGGGGTTAGATTCTGTATTTGTTTTCTATGGCTGCATAACAAATTACCACAAACCTAGCAGCTTAAAACAACACAAATTTCTTATTCCACAGTTTGCATGGGTCAGGAATGGACTGAACTGGGTTCCTGGCTCAGGGTCCCCCAGGTTTAAATCAAGATGCCAACCAGCTTCATCCTCATCTGGAAGCTCAACTAGGAAAATGCCCACTTCCAAGCTTCCTCAAGTGTGTTGACAAAATTCATTTCCTTGCAGCCACATGACCGAAATCTCCATTTTCCTGGCAAATGACAACAGGGGACCACTCTAAGGTCCTTATCGTGGTCAATCATAGTTCATTGTTGTTGCTGTTTACTCTTCAAGGCCAGCAGAATCTCCCTCTCACCTCAAATCTCTTCTAACTTCTTTTAAGGCCTCATCTGATTAGGTCAGACCCACCTAGGATAATTTCCATTTTATTCAACTCAAAGTCATATGATTAGGTACCTTAATTACATCTGAAAAATCTCTCTGCTACATAACACAATAATTGTTATAGTGACAACCCATTATGTTTACAAGTCTTGGCCACACTCAAGGGGAAAGGATTCTACAGGACATGTATTCAAAGGGGTGAGACCCATCAGGGCCATTTTAGCATTCTGCCTACCATAGCCCCTCTCTTGCGTCCCCATTGATTCTAATATACGGAGTATAATTAAAGATTATACTCCATTTTCAAGATTGTTATAAGCTTTACAGGCGTACTTTTCATTCATTAGAGAAAACCATCATGTTTTACATTCATATTTAATACCCATTGGGCCCCACTGTGGTCTTGCCCTTAAGACCCTGTCCACTATGGAAACTCACCATAAGGACCTCTGATGCATCTCCCTCTTAATGAATCTTCAGCCATATCATATCCATGAAGTGCTTTTTAAAAATTTACCATATAGTTTCAATTTCCATCCCACCATTTAGTGTGACTCAGAGCACACTTGGAGGGGCTGTTTTATAGTGGATCCATCTGGAGACCTATACCCAACAGATTTTGGGGTTCTGCTATCTGTAACCTAGCCCTTCCAGGTATCGGAGCATGGTAAATACATCCCAAGTCCCAAATGAGTGACAGCCACTATCGGCACCTGAGAATTTAGGTAGTAGACAATACTGTTTTTAATTGAGAATTTAATTTTTTAAAGAAAAATATACAGCTATTAAAACGCATGATTTTAGGGCATAAGCAAGAAAAAAGCAGGAATTTTAGATTGTGAGTTGATTTGAGAAAAATTTTTTAAAATAATAGTACAAGTGTCTAGGAAATGGCAAAAATCATGACGGTGTCACTACAATTTGAAAAACACTGGTATGTGCAAAATTGACTGGTGACTAGTGAATAAAACTAGTGGATTCGGTTAGTATTGAATAAATTACGCTAAATAAATCAGGCTCCAAAAGCCCCTTCCTTCTTACGAACGTCTGCAAAAGCTCGCTGTGCCTCAAGCCTACCTCACACGGGGAAGCTGAGCTCAAGTGATGCACGCCCCCATTGAGCAGGTCTCACACTAGGTTCAGGCAACCAGGGAGGAAAGAGTGGTGGAGCCTTGCGGGGGCGGGGCCAAACCACAAGCGGCCTGCGTGGGGGCGTGGCTAAAGAGGGGCGGATCCCAGAGGCGGAAGACGGAAATTGCTGTAAAGTCATGTGATCCGAGAGATATGGCCGCTGCCCTTTGAGCACGGCAGGTGCGGCAGGTGCGGGGCGGGAACTGGTCGCGTGAGCTTTTGGGTGGCTGGGAGCGAGTGTGCGGGGGCGGGGTCCAGGCTCGGTTTCCCAGGGCGGTACGCGGCGGCGGAGCGAGGCAGGCAGGCCCGGGGCGGCGTGGTCCATGAACCGAAGCCCGAGGCAGCGCGGACCCGCAAACTCCCCTGGCTCCCGGCGCGACCCGGCGCCTCCCGGACTGAGGAGTCGCGAGGCTCCGGGGAACGCCCGGAGCTGCTACCATGAACCCCGAGAAGGACTTCGCGCCGCTCACGCCCAACATCGTGCGCGCCCTAAATGACAAGCTCTACGAAAAGCGGAAGGTGGCAGCCTTGGAGATTGAAAAGTAAGAGCCGCGGGCAAGCAGGGTTGGGCGTGGGGAGCGGAGGCGAGTTATGCAGGAGTCCGACTCCCCGAGGGAACAGCTCACGCCTTTCCAGCCGGTGTTGCTTCTGCAGTTTAGCCCCTAGCGCAGTGCTTAAGAGCAGGAGATTGGGAATCCCAGCTTTGCTTCGGACTGATTGTGTGACTTCGGCCAAGTTAATTAACCTTCTGGTGCCCAAAGAGCTGCCATAAGAATGAAGTGACATGGTATATGCTTAGTCCTTAGCAGAGTGTCTGGAACATGGTGCATGCTCAGTGTGGCCTCCATCAAAACCAGCAAATCAGAAAGTGGCCTGTGATGGGAGGGAGGTGGGAAGCATTAATTTGCTGAATTGATGCTTCTCAGCTTCTGAGAAGTGAAAGGGACTGTTAGGTGACCAAGTGGAGAAATCAGATTCGAAATCTGAAGGCTCAAAGAGCTGTTTATCTGTCATGTCACCCTTACTTGAAAGTAGAAGTAAGAATAGCTTGACCTTTTTATGCTTCTGCACTCTTATTACATTAACCATGATCTGACATTGTTTTATTTTCCAATGTGTAAAATAAGTTGTTTAACTGGGAACATTTTGTTAAGATTTTTCTGCTATTACTTTACATTTCTACTTTTTTCCAGTCAGATCTTTGTGATAAAGTCAGGGTTGATTTCAGAAGAGTGGAAAGGAGCAGGTTGTAAAACTGGAAGAATTGTCTGAGTCAGGAAATGTGGGCCATAGTTCTGCCCTGTCCAATAATGTAGCCACTGGCCATGTGTAGCTGCTTACATTGAAACTATTAAAGAATAAATAAAAAATTATAATCCAGTTCCTCAGTCACACTCCTCATATTTCACATGTTCAATAGCCACCTGTGGTTATTGGCCACCATAATGGACAGCAGACTTTAAATCATTTCCATACCTGTAGAATTCTGTTGGATAGTTCTGAACTAGTCCGTGGTGTGACATTCAGTCTTCGACCTTGGGCGAATTCCTTAACTTAGGGTTTCATGACCTCAGCACTATTGACATTTTGGTTGTGGGGACTGTTCTGTGTGTTGTAAAAATTCTAACGGCATCCCTGTCTCTAATCACTAGACACAGCTAGCATTTTATCAGTTCTAACCACCAAAAATGTCTCCAGACATTGCCAAACGTCTCCTGGGGGTACAGAATCGCCTCAGTTGAGAACCACTGCCTTAACTGCTTTGGGTTTTTAGTTTCCTCCTCAACTGAAAGGTTGCACTTTGCTAAGAGGACCCTCCCATTCAGCGTATCCAAAAACATGTACCTTCTCTAATCAGGCACCACTTTCTTGACTGCTCTCGTTTGGTACTGCTTTCTGTTTATACCCTGGCTCTCACTTATGCTACCAAGTCTTAATGATGAGTATCCCTATATTGAGTAGGAGGCCAGAGCCAATGTATAGATGTGGCTCCCTGTCCATAGGCTTTGCAGCTACATTGACATCCAGTTTTGAACATCACCCACTCTGCTTCTCAGGAATGTCTGGTTTTATTGCAGCTTCAATCATCTGTTGAGTCCTTGAGTAGAGGTGTTTATCTCAGGATTATTGTTGCCTCTAGTACAACCTGTATAAGTGCTCTCACTCTACAAGCTCTCCTGTAAGGGTTTTGTCTTTAATTGGATTTGATTTGTATTCCACATTGTCCTTGAATTGAGGAATTCAGAGAAACCCCCTTGGGCCTTAACTGGTGTGGGAACTCCTTAAGAGCACAGAACCTGTTGTATTTATGCTCTGCACTTAGCACAGTGTCTGGTGCTATTTGACAGTGTCTAAATGAATGACCACACATCTTCAGTGGGAAAATAATATTGCAGTCTAAAGACTTTGCTAATCAAAAGTATAGCCCATAGACCAGCAGCATCAGGCTCACCCAGGAGCTTGTTAGAGATTCTCTAGCCTTACCTCAGATCTGTGAATCAGAATCCACATTTTCACAAGATCCCTGGGTGATTTGTGTGCACATTACAGTTCTAGAAGCACTGGCCTAGAAGACCTTACCGTCAGCTTCTAGCCTTATTCAGCCACATTTGGAATGAGGAGTGTCTTGTTTGATATGTTCCTCAGAGTACAGTAGTCTCCCCATTATTCAGGGGATACATTCCAAGTTCCCCAGTGGACACCTCGAACCTCAGATAGTAGCAAACCCTATGTATACTATGCTTTTTCCTATACAAATATATCTACGATAAAGTTTATAATTCAGGCACAGTAAGAGATTAACAATAACTAATAATAAAATAGAACAATTATAATAATACACTGTATAAAGTTATATGAATGTGGTCTCTCTCAAAATATCTTCTTATAAGTATGCACAGCATGGATATGTTGGACAAAGGGATGATTCACGTCCAGGGAGGGAAAACACAGGATTTCATCAGAACGGCATCCAATTTACAAGTTTTAAATTGCATACTTCTGGAATTTTCCATTTCATATTTTTGGACCACAGTTAACCACGGGTAACTGAAACTGCAGATAAGGAGACTGCTATACAGTCATTCACCTTGGGGTTTAGGATTTCATCGCATTAATTTGGGTAGGGGGACATAATTTAGTCTGTAACAGTGATCAAAGAAAAAAAAGTAATCATGTGTAAAGCACTGTTTGCTTTGTGGGGAGGAGGATAGAGAAGCTTTTTTTGTTTAGACATTGCATGCCCCTCATCGCATGTATTTTGCATGGCTGCCATGTAAGCTGGGTAGTGTTACCCCATTTCACAGATGAGGAAACAGAAGCTTCTTGAGGTTAAGAATCTTCCCAAAGTTTCACATCTAGAACCTAAATCAAAACCCAGGTTCATCTGTCTCAAAAGAATTCCCCACCAGGATGAGTAGTTTTCCCTACCAAAAAGAAGACATATATTTAATTTAAAAATGTTCACAATTGAACATCTATCTCCATGGTTATTTTAACTGCCACTTTCAGTTTTCCAAGACCCAGTCTGCTCAGGTGACAGTGCCAGTGCTGCATATGGTGTTCCAATGAGGGATTAAAATTTTTAATAAGAGGAGGGTGTTTTATCTTGATGGCAGACCTCTCAGACACTAAAAGTGCAGAGAGTTGGATGCTTGGCTCACCTGAAGGGCCCCTGGACTCTAGAATCTCGAGACCAGACTGTATTACATGACCAGGATCTGATGGCTAAATGTGTGAGTCTGTTGCGCACAGTCCGGGATGCTTTAACCCCCACACGTGCCCACACAATTTTTTAAAGGACAAGGCACTTAGGCCAAGATTTTAGAATGGCTGTGTTGGGTTTTGTGAGCTCAGTTTTAGAGAATATAGTCTGATCAGTCCTGACAAAAAAGTTGCTAATACCCCAGGCTCTGCTGTCCAGGAGAGTCCAGTGTTGGGGGAGAAATGCCAGCTGACACTCAGATGAATGTGGGGTGCCACTTTGCTAGAAGTGCTATGCTCACAGAGTGATGGTAGAGCCCTCTGATTTCAGGCTGGGAGAGATGGTGCCCTTCATGGTAACTAGGGATGGGCTTAGTGCCAAGTCTGGTGTTTCTGAACTTGGAGTTCTAAAAGCCAACAAATGTAGGTACGTGGGTCATACCCTCTGAGAACACTGAAGCCCAAGAGCAGCCTTGTGGGAATAGAGCTCCTGAATCATGCATCCTCGCCTTGCCGGCTGGGGAAGGGACTGGTGGGGAGCAGTGATCCCTGGAGCTCTGTGATTAGATAAAGGTTGAACTATTGAGTGTGACCTGGCTCTTTTGGAACCTACCGCTTTTTTGGGGAGACACTAATTATATCCTGTTGGCTTAAGGCAACTTTTGGAATATGGGTCCGAATGCCACCCAGCTCAGCTCTTTATTAGCAGTGGGACTCTCAGCAAATTTTTTAATCGTAGGGTCACTGACTGGCATCAGGGACTGTGTCCTGCTGGCAGACCTATTGGTTTCGCCTGGATCACAGGGTATTTAAAACTGAGAAATTCTCCAACTGGGGTTCTGTGGAGCCCACATTCCAGCATGGCAGATCAGGAGGACATTGGAGCCTCCCATTCCCCTTCCCAGCAAGCACATGGACTCCTCAGCTGGCTTCCTGCGTGGGGCAAGTTCTCCACAGCCTGTCTTACATCTCTTGGCCTTCTCACTTGTATCTCTTGCCTGGCCCCTATAGGCCTGGGAGTTTGTGACCTCTGGTTTATCCTCCCTATGCCTCAGTTTCCTCCTCTTAAAACAATGCATCTTGAAAACACTAAGTGAAAGAAGCCAGTCACAAAAGGCCACGTGTTATATGATTTTATTTATATGAAATATCTAGAATAGGCAAATTCATAGAGACACGTTAAGATGAGTGGTTGCCCAGTGCTTAGGGAAGGGAGTTAGGGGAAAATAGGGGAAACTACTCATGGGTGCAGGGTTTCTTTTTAGGATAATAAAAATATGTCAGTTATATCTCTGCTTTAAAAAGTAAGAATGTTTGTAGTGTTTTGTTACAGTGTGAGGGAAGCCCTCATTAAGTGGTCACAGTTATTGTCACCTGAGATCCAAACATGCCTCCTGCTGTCTCTGACTCCTTTCTCCTTTATAGTTTTTCCACAGATTATATCCAGTGGCTACTTAGTATGTTTTGGCTTGGTTTTGTCCGTTAACTCTTAGGACTTTTCAGAAGGTCTTTGGCCCTTGCTCAGAGGCAAATGTTATGCTTTTCCCATTCAATTATTGGAGACTAGTGAGCAATGGAAACCAAATTACTTAAATGCTCAGCAGATGGAGGAGACGTTTACCTAGATTCTCTTCGGGAAATTGCTGCCTGGATATGCCATCTGAATATAGCACGTGACAATAGAGAACTGAGATGAATAATTGGACTTGCCAGGGGAAAAAAAAAGCAGCAGCCCCAAATCCAAGCTAAAAGTTTTATAACAGGCATAAACACAGCTCTGGATTTATTTTTCTTTTTCTGTCTTTTTTGGAGCCAGGAGCATGGCACATTCTCAGTCAACAATTTAGTGAATGAACATGATCATGAGTGACGTATATAAGATCACAGTTTGTCTCTCAGATTCTGACTTTGTACTAATACCATTATATGAGCATAAGCAATACAGAGTGCATTACATGCATCATCTCATTCTCTCAAAACATGTAAAGGCATCAAAATTATTAGCCCCACCTTGGCCAGGATGTCTCCTCTGAAGACATAGGAACATGAGTGTAGTGGCTAATACCTCTGCCACTTATTGCCTGGGACATTTGAACATCACCAAATGAAATGGGTTTGAGGTTAAATGAAATAATAAATGTAAAGTGCCTGGCACCCTGTAGGTACCCAATAGGTGGTAGCTCTTTTATTTGAGGAGGGGAATAGTGTAACATAGTGGGTAAAATTTTAGACCTTGGAGTCAGAAAAACCTAGTTTTGATTTCATCGCCTGCCATCTATAAGTCGTGTGACCTTGTGTTTTTCTGAATGTTACCAAGCCTCAGTCTCCCCATCTGTAAAATGGGCATTGTAGTACCTAACTCAGTGGTATGTTTGAAGGTTTAAATTAGATAATGCACATAAAACATTCAGCACATTACCTGGCATACAGGAAGTGCTCAGCAAATGGTTATCTCTTTTCTGCCTTCATAGTACAAGCCGAGCTCTAGAACTTCATTTCAAAACATCTGAAGTATGTACCTCATCTGTACCGCTGTGCGTGGTAGAGGAATGCTTCCAAGATACCTGAATGCCGAACGGTGTGGGGAAATGTACAGAAAAAACTGCTTGCACTTAGGGCCTCAATTCTACCCAAGGGAAGTCCCCTCTGTAACTGGGTGTGTTCGCTTTGCAGCTTATGTAGCTCAGGAAGATGGGAGAAGGAACTGGCCCACAGTTGAAAGGGCATGAACTGTGGATATGTCAGGGTTCAGATGCTCTAGACCTTAGGAAAGGGACTTGGTTTCCCTGAGGCTGTTTCAAATCTGGAAGATGAGATGATAATAACTACAGACAGAAGTTGTTCCAAAGAATAACCAAAATATTTAGTATAGTGTGTGCTTGGCAGGTGGTCAACTCACCAGTCCTCGTGCGGTCTGTGATTGTCCATGTGCTGTGTCACCAGAGGCCAAGAGGTCCAATGAGGAGCTGTGGTTACGTTGCTAGAACAGTGGTCCCAGGTTCTCCTTTGGCTCATGACGATTCCAGATGTGTCCTACTCTGTCTGTGGCTCCTTCTCCTATCAGGCAGTGGGTAGCCGGTGTGGCACTTTGTGATGTGGGGTGGTGTCACAAGCTTGCACTAGACCAGCATTGTGATTTGTGTCTTCTGAGGAGTGGGTGTTTCTGCCATCTTGCAATACCTCTGACCAGTTGAGAGTGGAAGTTCTGAGCAACCACTAGAGCAGCGGTCCTCAACGTTTTTGGCACCAGGGACAGGTGCTCCAAGAATCTAATGCCTGATGATCTGAGGCAGAGCTGAGGCGGTGATGCTAGCGCTGAGGAGCAGCTGCAAATACAGATGAAGCTTTACTCGCCCACCATTCATCTTCTGTTGTGCAGCCCGGGGGTTGGGGACCCCTGCTCTAGAGGATACTTTGTACGCCATGGTTTTCAGCACATTTTAGAGGAAGCCAGGCAGAAGCAGATTCTCTCCTCTGGTACATAGAACAGTGATACCTGTGACCTTTACGTCAGTGGAGGTCCCAGGGATTTGTGAGCGTGAGAGTTTCTGAGCCAGATATTAACTTCAAAACTAGTTCAGCTTCAGACCCCCCACCTGTGGCTTGCAGCCTAGAGATGAAAGAGGAGATAGTGTGGTCTTTTGAAGAGAGACTAGGCATGACATTGAGGCTCGTGGATTTCAAACATCACTTACTCTGCCTCTCTTTTACTTGCACTTTTTCCTCTGATGTTCTCTGTGAAGCAGGGAGGCCAAGTGCTCTTGATTTGGGCTGCTTTGGAGCACCTGGAGATGGGGTTAGAGCACCCCTTCACCTCTTGGCAGGTGTCCTTCAGGTCTGGTGAACTGGGCCGTTCTCAGTGTGCATTTTGGAATCCAGGTAATAACCTAATTTATAAGAATAGGGTCTTGGGACCATCCAAATATGATACCGATTAACCCAACAGGTTAGGTTTAACTTAGCAGACCCCCATCTCAACCCATGTCACAGATATACAGCAGGGGCTCCACCTTTGCCTCTGTCTGCCCTACAGCTTGTGCCATCTTTTGCCCTGCTGTTTGTTACAGATTCATCCCCAAGTGGATGTTTGCTGATTTCTCACTGTGTGCGGGACACTAGACTCAGAGAGAAGGCTGGCCCAAAAGGTACAGAGAATCGTGGCACCACTTTGTCCTCAAGGACTTTATCAAGGAGCTGTGGAGATAGAATTGTACACATGAGAAGGAATTGGTGACATTTGCCAGTGCCTTGCTGGGTACAGAATGAGGGGTCACTGAATCCTCAGTGTTCAGAGGGAGGAGTGATCGCTTCGTGGTCAGGAAAAGCAGGGGAGTGGATTTGAGCTGGATTTGGAAGACTGAATAGGGTGTGGGGCAGACAGGAGGTATATAAGGGCTAGACCAAGCCAGGCCCAGTGAGAAGCTGGGTCTCTTTGGAGTGGAAAGTTGTGACGGGCAGCTGAGCAGAGACTAGAGGGATGGAAGGCCCTGCTTTGTTTGCCCTGAGTGCCAGGTAAGGAGCATGGGCTTGATTCATGGGACAGCTCTTGCTGCTGTGGCCCAGGGGTTGACTGGCAGGGCCAGCCAGGGCCAGTGTTATCCGAGCCAAGGGTATTGGTGAGAACATGTTCCCATGGTTTTCTCTCTCGAGAGAACCATTGTTTGTCATTGTCTGTCTTGTGTTCCTGGATGTGAAGACTATTCTGCTCCTAATTACAGGGGTGCAGACAGTAGAGACTTGGGGTTCCAAATCTCAAGACTTGAACGGGCTTGGGGTTCCCTGAGTTGAGCATTGGTAGGATTCAGGGTTGGGGAGGCCTCCCAGGTGCTGTAGAGTAAATGAGAAAGGTGCTGCTGGGCCTGTGCAGTCGGGGGAGTGCTGAACACAAAGACCACCCCCCTCCCCAGCCCATCTCCTCCCTTCCAGAACCCTTCAGAACCCCTCTCAAATGCTCACCCTCATGAAGCCACACCTGATTCCCTCCCCACCAGGGATATTAGTCATGTTCTTTCCTGCCTGCACTTTTCACTCATCTCACCAGAATTTTTTTTCTCTGCCATATATGGAAGTCCTTATACTCTCTTATTTCCTCCCCTTCCCTTGGAGAGAGCCCCTCACAGAGGAGGAATGCATCCCATAGCCTGACTCTAGAACTGGGAAGAATGCCCTTTCCATTTGCTCAGGAACCGTCTGTGACCTGAAACACGAGACAGGTGAGGAGGAGGTGGTTCCAGGATGGCCTGTGCTGCTGGCAGGCTGGATCTTCTTTGGACACCTTGCTAAGGCTTTGTGGATGTCCTCATTCCCACGCCTGATGCTAACACATACCAAGCAGAAACGTGGTCTGGCTTCCCGGGGATGCTGTTGGCAGCCAGAGTACCCAGGCAGGCTTTCCAGGCAGGAGTGGGAGGCACAGCTGCTTGCAGTGATTCCCACATCCTGGGCTCCTCAAGAATAAGGAGACATGGGTTCTAGATCTTTGTGGAATTTAAGAAACTTGAGTTTTTTTCATCAAAGGTATTTTAAACTCAAGCTAGAAACAAGTCATCTTCAGTCCTCAGACTAGTCACAAATTCTTCAGGCAGTGTAAAATCTCAAATCAACCTCATAGGACTAAAAATGTCTCCAGCAGCTGCATTGGCCGGGAATCGAACCCGGGCCTCCCGCGTGGCAGGCGAGAATTCTACCACTGAACCACCAATGCTTCAGCTGTGTAGCACCTCCCTTTTATACCAGTTCTGAGCCTCTTTGTTTATATACTGACTCAGAAATATAAGGCGAGGCTCTGGTGCTGCCACATCAGCACAGCTGCAAGAACAGAAAGCTTGTGTTCCATATCAGGAAGGAGAAGGCAGGAGGCAGAAGAGCAGAAGAATGTGTAGTTGATTGGCCTTCAGACTTCAGGACGAAACTATAGTTTAGATCTTCCCTTCTCAGTAACAAAAAGCACACTGAGAATTTGGGTGACTCTCTCCCCTCTGTTGTGTGGGTCTTCCCATTCCATATTCATGTGTGTGTTGAGCTGTTTTACAGTTTTCACCCCAGCTTCTTGCTGGAGACTGGCCAAGGCTGAGGGAACACAGCAGGAGTCCCCCACTGGTGAAGGGCATGAAGACCTTGGTCCCAGCAGCCAGTAGTGTCTCTCTGGAGAACCCAGCTGCTATTTGTGAGCTCACCGAGCAGGAAATTGTGGTTAGAGAGTCACAGCACCTTTGGCTGCTGCAATAGCAGGATGGCTGCTCCAGCAGCATCTCTGTGAGGAGGAATCCTGCCAGGGAAAAAAGCAAAAAGGCCAGCACCACATTGGTCAGGAATTGAACCCAGGCCTCCCACGTAGCGGGTAAGAATTCTACCACTGAACCACCAATACAGCAGTTGTTTACCTACACATCTGCACAGCTTTTCTCAAGGGCATGTATCTCTGTCCATATTCAAAGAGGAGCCCTGGCAGATGACTGGGCCTCACCTGGCTCGTTTGTCCAGTTTGGGAAACCAAACAGGTTTATATAGAACTATCTTTGCTGGGCCTTATTATGCTACTTTGAAAGTGGGGGCCTTTGGAACTGGCACTGAGCTTCCACCCAGAGGCCCTTGGTTTGTCCATAGCCCTCAGCCCCCTAGGGTGGGCTTGGTGGAATCATCCTGTAAAGTCAAAGGTTAAAGCACATCACAGGCCATTTGTGCAGCTGCTTTCTAAAATACCTGTCTTAGCTCCCACATCTGCCAGCTTAGAAGCCAGGCCTGTTTTGTTCACCTGTTTGCACAGTGCCTGGCACAGAAACCCCATGTAGTTTGCTGTATTAAATATTTATCAAACCCTGTCCAACCCCTTATAGAACACCCTTTTTGCAGGAGTGCTCACTGCCTCATAGGACAGCACATTTATGTTTGAACAGCTTTAGATTAGCAGGTTCCTGACACTGACCTAGAACCACACAGACTAATTGATTCCTTTTGGATTTGACTGTCCTTAAAATTCTTCAAGTCAACTTGAAAACCCCCATTCATGCAACAGGCAAGCAGTGTACTCGCCATGACAGACACAAAGCAGTTAGACAGTGAGTCTACACAGTGCTTCGCAAAGTCCCTAATCTCCAGCCCACCCTCATCACACCTTCATCTGCTGCCCTGGTACCATCCCTCATGCCCGGATGATGGGATGGTCTCCCCTTCCACACTCTTTCCAAAGGGCCGAGTGTCTCAGCCTCTCTGTCCACTGGGCTCTGAAAACAGAGACTGGTCCCGGACTGAACTGGGCCTTCCTTTACTCTCCACCACTCCAGGCAGGGCCTGCCATGGGAGCATCACTGGGGTATCCCAGACATGGCCTCCCTCAGATATCCTTCCCCCTGTTAGCATCACTCTCTAGGTAGACACCTCAGAGGTGTATCTGTGCTTCCTTTCCTCTCCTCTACTACCTGGGCTTCTAAGGCTTTTTTGTTTAACAGGCCCTTCTTTCTCTTTCCCATGGCCTCAGCCATACATCAGGCCCTCCTTCCTGCCCCTGATAGCTGTGGTGTTCTCCTGCGGGGATTTTTCAGTTTCCTTCTGTCCTGCCAGCCCCGCAACCCAGCCCAGCCTCTCCAGGCTGCCACCAGAAGTACCTGTTACCTCACTGGAAAACTTTCACAGGATTTTTTTTCTTTAACTGTCTCTAGTCATTCCTTCTACACACCAGACTCCTCCTCCTCCTCTAAATATGCCATGTCTTCTCAAAGCTCTTTGGCCAAGCTCTTCCCTACGCCTTAGTGCCAGGCCCTGCCTTCTTTTTCCTTCACCTGAAAAATGCCTTTTGATCTTTCTAAGATCTGACTCAAATGACACTTCCCAGTCAGCCCGAGGAGATTAGCCTATGGCATTTTTCTTGCTTCTGTCACTTGCGCCTTGTTGCTGCAATTACATAGTTGTGTGTGGATCTTGCTCATTGAACTGGGGCCTGATTCAGCACCGTCCCTGGAAATAAGGACACAGACCTAGTGAACCTCTTAGGTGCTCAAATGGAGGGCTGAGCAAGTGTTGAATAAAGATGGCTGATCGACTGATAATGCATTGTAGTTTTTGTTCCCCAATAGGTTGTTCACTTGAATTCTGTCAGTTTCTCGGAATTGAGATAGTTCCATTGTTACTCATTCCATTGTACACAAAGGGAAACTGAGATCCAAAATAGGGAAACAACTGTGACCCAGCCCAGGCCTCCCTGTCAGCCCCAGAAGTGGGATGCCTACCGTGAGATGCCTGATCCCTACTTCTCTTTCAAACAAATCATCTTCCTCCCTCCTCCCTGCCCCAGGCCCTGGAGCCAGCAGCAGGGGTCGCCTGATTCCACTGGTCCTACAGCCCCCCTCCTTTCTCTCTCCAGGCTGGTACGGGAGTTCGTGGCCCAGAACAACACAGTGCAAATCAAGCATGTGATCCAGACTCTGTCTCAGGAATTTGCCCTGTCTCAGCACCCCCACAGCCGGAAAGGGGGCCTCATCGGCCTGGCTGCCTGCTCCATCGCACTGGGCAAGGTGGGCCTGGAGGGACAGACACACCAGCAATGGCCTTGACTCGGATCTGAATCCCAGCAGGACGTTGCATGCCTATATTTTATTGCTGTTGTCTCCACACCTGACGTAGCACGTCTTGCAGCCATGTTTCCTGGCGTGGCCCCTGTCCTGGGAGGCCAGCCTGCAAGGGGTCTTTAAACGTAGCCCCACATGAGACCTCAGGCCTCCCAAGGGAGCTGGGGTGTCAGCTGGCACTGGGAGCTGGGGGCTGGCCTCCTTTGAGCTGTTGTTTCTCCTGCCCCACCATAGGACTCAGGCCTCTACCTGAAGGAGCTGATCGAGCCGGTGCTGGCCTGCTTCAATGACGCAGACAGCAGGCTGCGCTACTACGCCTGTGAGGCCCTCTACAACATCGTCAAGGTGGCCCGGGGCGCCGTGCTGCCCCACTTCAACGTGCTCTTTGACGGGCTGAGTAAGGTGACCATTCCTCACTCGAGCGGGGCTGAGCTCACTCTGCCACCTTACTTGACCTTCCAGGACCTCGAGTGCTTGGGTCCCTTTTCCTAGATGCAGGCAGAGCCAATAAACACATGGCTGCCAAGGACACCTGTTGTCTCTTCACTCTAATAATTTTTTTAAATGGGCTAATATTTACATTTTTTTCCATTTCTCTATTAATTTATCCTTATTGCATTTTATGAAAGTATCAGTCTACCACAAATTAGAGGGAAAAAACTGACAGTTTGAAACATACTAACCTCCTTTGTAGAAGATCAAGATAATAAAGCCATATAAAGACCATATTTCCCCTGCAAGGAGAACACTAGCCTACAGGCTCAGGAAGAAACTTCGCTTAGAAAGGCTTTGGAGTCCCTAGCACCCGCCTCAGCTCCTCTCTCAGCTCCTTGGAGCTCCCTTCCCAGGCACCAAACCTCCTGAAGCTCAGCTGCCCTGCTAATTGCCACAGTTGTTTATAGAGTATCAGTGTCACAGCTGCTTTGGTCCCCTCCTCCAGCAGTGGAGAGGGGACCAGCATTCTAAGATTGGAAACCACTGAGGAAAGCCAGAGAGATGTAATCATCCGACCTGGTGGCAGCAAGTCACAGGCCCCCTAGCGGGTCCCAGAGGTCCCTGACCAGAATAGGGAAGTCCACTACATCTCAGTTCTTGGCCAGGTTCCATTTTGCCCACCCTGCCTTCCCTGCCTTCCTTTGATTTATTTACTAAATGAGGTGTCCATTCAATGTTTCAAGCTGCACCAGAGCCTTGGCTGTGGATTTTCAGTAGATTCCTTGTCTTATATCTTGACCTTGACCATCTCTCTCCCTCTGTGTGTCTCATAGTTGGCTGCTGACCCAGACCCCAATGTGAAAAGTGGATCTGAGCTCCTAGACCGCCTTTTAAAGGTATTTGTACTTGGTCCCCACTTTTCTTTTTAAAATCTGTTTCTTGCATCTGTCCATACAGTTTATAAATTCTGTCATTGGGGATGCTCTTTGTAATTTGTTTAGAATTTTCCATTTACACACAGTAAAATTGACTCTGGTGGACAGTTCTGTGATGAGTACATAGTATATAGCACCAGCACAATCTAAATGCAAGACTGTTCTGTCACCCCTGTACATACCTTGTGCCACCCCCACCCAGGGCAAAGGAGACTGCCTGTGGCCTCCCATGCCACCTTGCCCCCACCGACAGGAGACTGCTTATGCTAAGCTCACAGGAGTATTCAATCCAGACCACAGAGACACAAGATGACTCATTTGATTAGTTCTCTTAACTTTGATTCCTGCTTTTAATGTATCAGTTTTGCTTATCCTCTGGCCTAGGAGATAGTGGATGCTCTGGGGACCTCTCTTGCCTGGCTCAGGCTCTGCCGTTTTTCTCTGACCACCTGACTCTCGGAGCCAGCCCTGAACCAGTACTTAAGCCAGGTCAGGCAGCCCCTGGTCACTAGCTGTCACTCAGCGGTTCACGTGCCTTTGATTCGCAGGACATCGTGACGGAGAGCAACAAGTTCGACCTGGTGGGCTTCATTCCCTTGTTGCGGGAGAGGATTTACTCCAACAACCAGTACGCCCGGCAGTTCATCATCTCCTGGGTGAGGGCTTGGCCCCATCTTTCTCCAGCTGTGACGAGCCTCTGCTTTAGTGACAGCTGCTCTCTGACACAGCCCGGGCAGATCCTGTGGTTGCAGAGAACCCTCACTGTTATCCCTCTGAAGCCAGTGGCTCCAGATAATCTGAAAACGCATTTGTTCAGCTCAGCCCCCAGACCCATCATACCTGCCCCTGATGAGAATTCAATTCTTTCTTTTTCCTGGGAAACCCAGTTCCCTTTTGAAGCCAACAGTGCTACCTCTGGCAGTCACACCTCATCTCACTTTGTCTGTCCTTCCCAGGTACTGCCTTTGCCCCAGGATATCTCAATTTCCTGCAATTAAATTACTATTCCCCTGCACTAGCAATAGCTGCTAGCACCCCTCTTGCCATGGGACACCCGCAGTGCCATAAAACGGTGCCTCAGCAGGTCCCCCTTCCCACTGCCCAGTCCTAAAGGATAGGTGAAGAGGTGAGGTTCTCAGGCTGGTGTAACTTTCTCTCCTGGTTTCTTCCCCGGGGTCAGATCCTGGTTCTAGAGTCTGTGCCAGACATTAACCTGCTGGATTATTTGCCGGAGATCCTGGATGGACTCTTCCAGATCCTGGGTGACAACGGCAAAGAGATTCGGAAAATGTGAGTGGATAGATGGGGCAGGCAGCTGCCACCATCCAGGGCCCTGCAGTGCACACACATGCCCCACACCGACAGACAGGCAGTAGCAGGAAAATGAGAAATTTCCCCCTTTTCTTCCTGGCTTGCGTGCTTCCGGCTGTGAGGAACTAAGAGCTCATCAACCCCCAGCCTCTGAAACATGTCATCTGACAGTTCAGAGTGTGGTCCGCCTTTGGGTGGCAGCCCCAGAGCAGAAATGGGCACTGGCAGAGGCTCCTTCAGCCCTGGCTGACATGTGCTATTTGCCTTCTCTCATTGACAGGTGTGAGGTGGTCCTTGGCGAATTCTTGAAAGAAATTAAGAAGAACCCCTCTAGCGTTAAGTTTGCTGAGATGGCCAACATCCTGGTGATCCACTGTCAGACCACAGGTGAGTGTGTGAAGACCCCACGGCCACCACCACCTCAGAAACTCCTTTCCATCTCTGGAGGAGTCCTAGTAGGAGTGTGAACCAGTGTGACACTGCATCCTGGAGCAATGGCATGGTGGGTTCTTGCGTGATAGAGATTCAGAATCTCATTATCATGGAAGCCCTTTTACTTGATGTAACCCTGGAAGGGAGTGAGATCTGGAGACTCTCTTGGTGGCAGCAAACCCAGCATTTGCACTGTGAATTGAAATGCTTGGAGGTTGAGATTGTGTATCCATTAACTTCTGTTGAGTAGCCAACCACCCAAAAACGTAATTGCTTAACACAGTAGTCAGTTCTTATTGGTCATGAATCTGCGGGTCAGCTGGTGGTTATGCTTAGCTGGGCCAGGCTTGGCTGGGCTTTATCATGCACTACAGGGTCTCTTGAGGCTGGATGGTCTACGATGGCCTCGCTCATGTTTGGCAGTTGGCTGGCTGTCACCTGGGGCAACAGGGACAATTGGTCCACGTGTCTTATGAGCAGGCCAACCCAGGTGCATTCATATGGCATCAGCAAGGTCCCAAGAGACACAGTAGGTCTAGGCTTGAACCAGGAACACCATCACTTCTACCACCTTCTGGTGGCCAAAGTGGCAGGGCCAGGCCAGGGTCAAGAAGTGAGAGGCACTGCAGAGCCCTGTTAGAGGGGACATGGACACAGGAAAGGGTAGGGAATCGTGGCTGCTCTTACAGTCTGCACAGACTATTGTTCTGTTCCAGCCTGACACAGCATGTACCTTTGGGAGACAAATAGCAAGGGCAAGAGAGCCTTGATGAGGTGAGAAGCAGGGCAAGCCCTCAGGTGCCCCCACACCCATCCTGAGGGTGGAAACATTGCAGCTGCTCATGCTGACCCTCCTAGAAGCCACCACTTTTTCTTCCAGATGACCTGATCCAACTGACAGCCATGTGCTGGATGCGCGAGTTCATCCAGCTGGCTGGCCGGGTGATGCTGCCCTACTCTTCCGGGATCCTGACCGCCGTCTTGCCCTGTCTGGCCTACGACGACCGCAAGAAAAGTATCCTTCCCTCGGGAGAAAAATAAGAACAGCCTCAAAGGGGCCTGAGAAGTCGTGGGACTACTCAGTCTCATGATTGAGTGGGCGATGGAGCACCCTTAGGATCCATCACACCTCCAGATAGGCCCTGGAGGTGGAGCTGAACACGGACCATGAGAGCCGGGGTAGTGACAGGGACACAGAGCTAATGCCGCTGTCCCCAAACTTTATCTTATTACTTGAAATTCTGGTGTGGCTCTCCCAAGTCCCGCAGTTCCAACCCCCCTGAGCTCACACTGCCCCACCTTGGGTGGGGGAAATTCTGTTGGTGGGAGGTCCACCAGGAAGGAGCCCTACAAGAGGGCACAGGAGCATCTTGAGGGGACAGCAGTGTGGCAGGTGGACGGAGACTCAGTTCAGACTACCTGTCTGCCCACTAACGTACTTTAGTGAAGGACAGAGGCCCTGACCAATGCCAGTGGCCTTGGTTTTAGGGAAGACCCATGGGTGGGACTGCTCCTTACATCAGTGGATTCAGGCATCAAGGAGGTGGCCAATGTGTGCAACCAGAGCCTGATGAAGCTGGTCACCCCTGAGGATGATGAACCTGACGAGCCAAAGCCAGTGGTGCAGAGACATGCTGACCCCACCCCCGATGACTCGCTAGCAAAGCAGGAGGGGACAGGCAGTGGTGAGTAGGCGCTGCCTCCTGTCTTTCACATCCCAGGGAACCAGAGGTCATAGCTGACTTGGGGTCACTACAGAAGGACTACTTTCCACAAGTTAACTAATGTAGTTCTGATGACAACCCAGTAAGGGACCGTTGTTATCCTACAGAAGAGACAGGAAATAGGTGGCACACCAGACCAGGATCTGGCAACCACTCAGGGGCGGGGTTGGGATTTGAACCCTGGCAGTCTGTCCCCAAAACCCGTGCCTTTACCCCTTACTGCCTCAGAGACTGCTATTAGACCGCTTTTCCTTTTCTTAATCTTTTTCTGACCTAACTTACAAGAAATAGTTGTTTTCAGTATAGGAAGATTTAGAGCATGGCAAGATTATAGGTTCCAGAATTTACTTGAATCTTGGCCATAGGTATCCAGCCACCCAGAAGCTGGCTGGCTTTACTATGCCAGTCATTCTCAGGGAGGGAGGATTAAGAAAGCTCCAGCGGCAGTTTATTAGTCCTTGGGAATCTGCTGTCAAAATCAAGTGTCTTTAGATAATGAAATGACTCTGCTCTCCTTTCAGCCTCCTTGTTGTCTCATTTATCTGTAACAAGAAGAAAACCACTTTTATGCTGATTGGAGTTTGACTCTCTTAAGTGTTACCTAGATCTCTGACTCTTTTGTTTTTATCTTTTGCTTCTCTGTCCTCATTGAGAGATCACTGACCAATTTTAGGGTGATGTTCTCCTTTGCAATTCAGTCAGAGAGTACATTGATACAGAACCTACTCAAATCTTTAATACTCACAGGCTAAGGTCTGGAACTTTACCCCAGGAGCTGGAAGAATTTCTAAAGTATTTTCTCCCATTGCCAATTTAGGCTTTTCTTTTGAAAAGCCTAAGGCACATATGCCCCATGGGTCTCCTCCCATGAGTTTGGCATACTGGATCGTTTTAGTGTCTAGTTTTCACCACTGCAAGCCTGAGCAGCAAAACAGCTGGAGGCAGAACCGCACTCAGCTGGAGCATTGGTGGTTCAGTGGTAGAATTCTCGCCTGCCACGCGGGAGGCCCGGGTTCGATTCCCGGCCAATGCAGCAGCACGAACATTTTTGGCAACTCCTTGAAAAAGAAAATTTGGGAAATAAGTTAGTGGGGGCCTCCCAAGGTTGGAGCTTTCTTACTGGGAGATACTAGAAGAATCATGGGCATAGACATATTTTGCAAACTTTCACTGATAATATGAGTATTTTATCTTTTTATTTTTTGATTCTCATTTTAGAAAATTTAGAAAGAGAAAAATATATAAAGAACAAGACTATTCCCACAAAAGGCAATCAGTATTATAATTTCAGCAAATTTTTTCCATTATATCTGTATTTGAGATCATTCAACTTATATAACTCCACATCTCTGGGTTTCTTTTTTTTGCTTGGGTGATAGGTTTTTTTGCTGGGGGGCAGGGTTGGGTTGTTTTTGCTTTGTTTGGTTTTTGGTTTGACAAGTAACAACATGCAGAAGTTTGGAATATTTTATACTGAGTTAAAAAGTTAGTGCCTCTTTATCCATAGAGTTAGAAAGTAGAATAATGGTTGCTGAGTGGGAGGGAAGGGGAGTTGGGACCGACTACTAACAGATACCTGGTTTCTTTTTGTGTGATGGAAATATTCTGGAATTAAATAGTTGTTGGCACAACTTTATGAATATAGGAAAAAATCGCACACTTATATACTTTAAAACAGTAAACTTTGTGTCAGGAAATTTTATGTTATATGAATTATATATCAGTTTTTTAAAGAAAAGTTAGAGTCTCTTTCTCCACAGCAGAACCTGGCAGCCCCTGCCCCATCCTTTCTGCTTATGTGACAGCACATCAGGCCCTCTGGAAAGGAACCACTGCATTCTGTCCATCAAGGCAACTGCTGAAAACCCACTGGAGCATTGGTGGTTCCATGGCAGAATGCTCACCTTCCACCTGGGAGGCCCAGGTTCTATTCCTGGCCACTCTAGTGTATTTACTTAACTTTTTTTTTTTTTTTTTTTAAGCAAGGCAACCCTTGGTTGACCTCACAGATTGCAAGGACCTTGTTAGTTTACAATCCCTTATTTTTTATTTTTTATGCCTACATTTACTTAACTTTTTAGATAGTCTTCTTTAGCTTTCTTGAAACAGCTCCTGGCTTTGGTGAATCTTATCCTAAACCAAGATACATGCAGGCAGCTTGGCTCCAGATTTTATTGCCTCGTAAACAGCATTTCAGCAAACACAAAGCTCACTTTAAGTAGTTTCCAGAGATGGCAACAGCTAATTTGAGGGCTCCACATCTACTCCAGACCCGCTCAGCTTATACCTAACTACCACTTTACCAGAGTGCCAGGAAAAAGTGCCAGCTAGCCAAGAGAGAGATGATCTAGCTAGTCAGTCAACAGGTTCGCCCCAGCCTCTCCTGCTTACTCTTATTATTACTCTGTTCCACTCTTCCAGCCCAGGTCCACCTGGCGAAGGCAGTCGCCTCCTGCCTGCTGTCCCTCACCTAGCATCTCCCTCTGTGAGTCAGTCTGTGTTGCTGCACCTCACAACACATACGTTCTTCACACACCTGTGGGCCAGACCTGCAAGGAGGCTGGTCAGCCATGTCCTCTTTGCATGAGCACATGCTCACACACACGGGCACTTCCCCCTTGACTGTCACAGTCAAGGCCGACACACATTTGTGCCATGCTGCTCCCAGCTCTCCACTTATTCTGACCCCTCACTCAGCCCTGCTACTTGTGGGGGTCCACAGCGCAGTATCCTTTCTCTGACTCTGAGTTCCTGCAGCTCTCCATATGTCTTTCCTGTTCCTCTCTGTGACATTCCCTGATTGTCCCAAGTGTCATGGCCTAGATCCTGGAGTCAGAACCACCTGCCTGTGAGTCCTGGCCCTGCTAACTTCATATCTGTTGCTCTTGGACAAGCCACATGGCTTTTCTAAGCCTCAGGTTCCTCATTTGTTAAATAGGGCAACAGTAATAATACCTACTCTTAGTGTGGTTCTGAGTTTCAAACAGGATTTGTGATGTAAAGCTCTTAGTGCATGGCATAGGCTAGCCTCAGTAACAGGTGTTTTGTGTCAAGTTGTTTTAATACACATTTATAATATATTCATCTGTTTAGCAAGGTTCTCAGGGGCAGGGCTTTTGCTCCCTTGTTTTTCTTACCAGCACTGTCCAGGAATCAGAGGGTCAGGGATGGAAGTTTATGTGGCAGGTGGGGAGCAGAGCTACAAGTAGGGTCTCCAGTGGAGGGCCGGTGACCTGTCGGTGGGCATGTAGTGGACCATCTATTTGCAAAGCTTCAATGGGACCGGGCATATCAGCAGCTTCTGTGGAAACCACAGGTACAGATGAATCAGACCCAGGACCTGCCTGCAAAGAGCTCAGGAAGAGATATGCAGATGAGTAATCATGTGACACTGGGTGTGGTCACAGAGGCTAAGGCCACCAGGCCAGGCTTCAGGAGGTTATTTGAATGGGAGCTTTTCTTTTTTTTTAGCTTCCACTCTCTCCTAACCCTACTCGTATCATTAATTCTGATTGTAAAGTAGAGATTTTGGGGAAAAAACAGAGCTCCTACTGGGAGAAGGCAAAGAGTAAACAAGTTAAATACAATATATTTAGCAGCATGAATCAAAAGCCTTAAACGTCTAAGAATTCTTCTTTAGGAAATGAACATAGTTGTAGGTAAGGTGCTTTGTTTTAAACACAACAAGTGCTAGCTCATTTATTGCCATAACAAGCCTGTGGTGTTTCGGCACTGTCGTGACCCCCCATAGTGGGGAGGAAGTAGAGGTGAAGTCGCGTAACCTGCCCAGGAGTCACACAGCTAGTAGGTACGGGAGTCAGGGCTCAAACCCGGGCCCAGGGGACCCAGAATCTCTGCTTGTAGCGCTGTGTAGACGGCAGTGCTCTAAAGAGGAAATTTCATGCAAAAGAGCAACCAGAGATGCTCAGCTTGACTGGGAATCTGAGAATTGCAAAGGAAAACAATGTATGATTTTTATTCATCAACTTGGCAAACATGTAAAAGATTACTAATATCCCTTTGGAGACTTTAAGGGGATGACTGCGCCTCCGTTCTTCAGTATACATTGGTAGAGCCTCCCTGCAAGGCAGCTTGGCAATATCTGTTAAAGTATCAGATGTCTGATCCCTACACTCAGCCCCCATGTACATGGGATCCTGGAGAGGAACAAGGAAGCATGGGGGAGAAGTAAGTGAAATTACGAAACAGTCGAAATTAATTTGAAGCCAATTTTCGACATCACCTTATTTCATCTATGAATGTGTGTGTTTCTGAAAAACTATAGAGAGCGGGAGCCCACCAGGGGCATGGGCCCCTAGCTGCTGGTCCAGACCCGCCTGCTCAGGCTCCCCCACATGTCTTCCTCTCCTTTCCCCAGGCCTGTTCTGCAGACATGGGGCTGCTCATCAGACCCAGCTGGCACCCACAGCTCTTCCTGCCCCCACCAAGCTGTGCCCATCCCCCAAAGGGCCTTTGAGATTCAAGGTGACAGGCGGCAGCTCAACATGGAAATAAAGGTCCCCTTACTAGCATGTTGGTGGGGAAGCTCCATGATCCACACTTGGAATAGCACTGCCCTGAGACAGTACCAATGAAAGAAAAGCAAGGAACCAAAGATATTCTCTGATTCCATTTATGTTTACTATGTTTACAAAACAAAAAGTAGGATTAGCAAAGATAAGAGGGTACTGGCCTAACTGGTAGTTACCAGCATATAGAGTGAAGTGAGATCAAAAGTTAAGGAGAAAAGGGGGTTTGGTTTTTTTTTTGGTTTTTTTTTTAGAGCTTTTAGAATAAGAAAATGTTTTACTTGTATAATTTTAAACTTTTAAGAGGTCAAGGGTTGGTGCCATTGGAGCAACTATATAAATAATGATAGTTTTAATTTGTAACCCACAGAGTAAATAAATATCTGTGGATCCATAATGATATAATTGAATGAATGGGTGGATAACTTGATAAATGGTGGAAAAGGGACAGCTCTTCCTTATAGAAGAATTCCAGTTAGTAAATGTAGAAGGAAAAAAGAAAATAGAAAATTATCATTAGGCAAACACCAGAGTAATTAATACTTGTCGTAGGCAGGACCCACTGATGGCTGCTAAAATTAGTGGGGACATGTTTGAGGAAAAAATTGGATATTTGTCTAATCTCAAGTATCTTCCCCAAGATATTTATTAACTACAAAAAGAAAAATAGTTGCTTTGTAGGTTGGAAACCCAGCAGACACTACCATAATCAGGTGATGAGGCTGACATCACCAATAATGAGACAAAGAGGCATCGTGTTCCCCTGATACTATGCACTAGGAAGGCGCATCACTTCGGTGGTGGTATTCTTCCAAAAATGCAAACTTCAAGCTAATCATGAGAAAACATGAGACAAACCCAAATCGAGACATTCTATACAGCGACTGACCAGGGCTTAAAAAGCATAAAGTTCAGGAAAGATACAGAAAGACTGAGGAACTGTCACAGACAGGCTAGCTAGATGCAATGTGAAGTCCCAGTGTCAATCCTGAAACAAAGGACATGTGTGGAAAAATGGTCAAATTCAAATTAAGTTTGTGGTTTGGTTAACTGTTACACCAGTGCTACTTCCCTGGCTGGAGAATTGAACGGTGGGTCTGCAGTGAACAGAGGATATGCAGAGAAGTCTATTGTTTCTGCAACTTTTCTGTAAATCTAAATTTCCAAAATAAAAAATTTTTTTTTTTTAATTTTAGAAAATAGCCATCTCTTCTAGCCCTCAGCTACCTCTCATCTTCTTTATATCTCTATAGATCTGCCTATTCTGGACATTTCATATAAATGGAATCCTACAATATGAAATCCTTTGCAACTGGTTTCTTTCCTTTAGCTCAGTGATGTCCAGGTTCATTCCTGTTGTAGCATGTGTCAGTACGTCATTCCTTTTTATGGCCAAATAGCAGTGCACTGTACGGCTGTAACATTTCATTTATCCATTCATCGGATGATAGAATTTGGATGTGTACACTTTTTGGTATTGTAAATAATGCCACTGCGAACATGCTGTACAAGTTTTGGTGCAGACATAAGTTTTTCTTTCTCTTGGGTATACGCCTGGAAGTGGAATTGCTGGATCATCTGGTAACTCTATTTAGCCTTTTCAGGAACTGCCAGACTGTTTTAAAAGCAAGTGCACCATTTTACATTCCCACCAGCCATGTCTAAGGCTCCCAGTTTCTCTATATCGTCACCACTTCTTGTTATCATTATGTCTTTTTTATTTTAGCTGTCCTAGTGGGTGCAAAATGGTATCTCATTGCAGATTTGATTTCGATTTCCCTGATGGCTAATGATGTTGAATATCCCAGAAGTCGTTTTTAACATCCATTGCCCTTGGCTCCACAGTCCCTTCTAAGATTTCCCAGATGTGTTCAGCACTTTTGTCCCTCCTTGTGAGATCACTATACCTAAAAACTTACTATCCCAAAAGCTTTGGGGAATGAGTAGGCATCGGGTCCTCAGGGCTCCAAAACCACATTCCTTTTCAAGGACGGGAATCAAGGTGTGGGGGACCAGTCTGTTGTGTTTTATAACGGGGTTCTTATTCATTCAAGAGACTCCACTAGCCTTTAGCGTGATGCCTTATTCCTCTTACTTTCCCCAGGAGGCGCTGATGGTGCTTGTGACTCCAGCTTCGGTAGTGGCATGAGTGTCTTCTCTCCAGCCAGGTAAGTGGTTCGTTCCAGCCAGAGGTGTTTGTGGCAATCTGGCAGCCCAGATCTTTCCTGGGTACAGGAGACGGCAGCAAAGACCTGAGGCAAATGCCGCTTGGGGCCATGGGAGATGCCTGATGAGGGGATCTGAGGGACCCTGAGCAAGCCCACCTTGCTTTTGGAGCGTGCGGGTTTGGGGGGATCAGAAGCTACTGGAGGTAAATAAATACAAATTATGAAAACTTGTAACGTGATGGCTACAGTGAGACGTAATTACAGACACCTTTGCCCAGCACCTTTTGCTTGTCCAGGATGACGTGGGGCTGACAAGACTCTCAGTGTAAAGGCCGTTCGAGGACAGTCCTGGTTACAGGCAGTAATTAATTGAGCTGAGAGTGCGTGGACTTTGTTTTGGGCAGCCGAAACTGTCCTCTCTCCCTGGCGCCCAGGTGAGCTGTAATAGCGCAGTCATCCACAAGGGGGCAGTGCAGGCCAAGCATCGAAATAATTCCCTTCCTTGCCAGCCCCCTCCATGCTGTGCAAAGTGATGGCATTTCCCTTGGGAGGGAATCGTCATCATGCCGTCTTTGTCTGGGCCCTGAACTTGCCCCACATTGCTTTTTCTTTGGCCAGAATCGGTACCTGTGGGGCTGCAGTGGATGGCAGCTCACCAACAAGGAGTTTCTTCTTTTGAACCCACTGGGGAACTAGTCACTCGTGAAGGGAAAATATACACTCAACCCCAAGAGGCTCTCTTCTCCCCAGACCCTTAGGATAGTCCCTCCTTTTATATCATTTTTTAAATTTATTTTTATCTCTAAACCCTGTGCATGTTTTCAAAGTGTGCAAGTACTGATTAGAATGGATCACTCCTAAGACCACTTGCAAATTGTTCGAGCAAGCCAGTAAACACTTATTCATTTCCAGTTGTCACACACTCCAGACCACTTGCCTGTGGGCATCCCTACACAAGGTAAAGACGTGGTCCCTGACCTTGAGGTTCTGTACTGGAGAGGCAGAGAAGTAACCAGAAAGTTACTGGAAAGGGTAGTGATTGCTGTGATGGGAGACTCGGGTGTTAGGACAGGCGATGGTGCCTGAGCCGAGGCTGGAATAGTGGCTGACAGCGATGAATACTCAGCAGGTGAATACTTGCTAGGCCCTTACTGCACCAGATACTTTGTGTCGCATCATTAGATCTTGCTAATGTTTAGATCCCACAGGCTCAGTATCCCCATTTTAGGGCTGAAGAGGGACAGGAAATCAGGGGGCCGGTGTGCAGAAAACAGATTTAGGAGGGACTCAGGTAGATTCAGACCACTAAGGGATGGAGTTTCTGGTTGAAGAGGTGGCAAAATAGGGAAGAAGCTGAATAGATTTGAGACCTGTTTTAAAGGTACAGTTGATGATTTGCTGATGAATAGGATGGAGTAAAAGGAGAGAAATGAAGGAAAGAATAATTTCTAGATTTTTGGCTTGAGCCAAATCAGGATGTCCTGGTATCATTTCCCAAGCTGGGGTGGAAAGAGGGACAGGTATGTGAGTGGGCCAGTCACGAGCCCTATGTGAAGTGGCTCTGAGCATCCCTAAGAGCAGTTAAGGGGCAGGTTTGAGTAGTGGATTCTGGAACTTAGGGAGAGGTCTGGACGGAGATGCAGGGAGACTGGTAGGTCCTTCAGAGATGTACTTTTGTTCTGAAGGCTGTGGGAGCCAGCATTACAGGTGGGAGTGACAGAGCAGACCTGTGATTTAGAAGACCCTCTGGCAGCCCTGGAGAGGATGGTGAAGGGAGGGGGACAGAATTAGCAATGGAAAAGCCTGTTGCAGATTGTCACTACAAGGGATTGTCATGCTCCATGGCAGTGCAGTGGGAGGTCGGGGAGGTCTAGGAGGCGGCAGAGATCCGGACATAATTGACTGGGGTCCTCTACCCACTGGAGGTGGCAGCTAAGACAGTGGGTTGAGGTGCCAGCTTCCTCTAGTTGGTGCTGCCAGAAGGGGACTGAGCTTGGGCAAGATGTCATCTTCCAGGATCACCAAGAAAGAAAGCCCACCCTGCAATTGTCCAGGTGTGCTGCTTGCTCAGGGCACTGCCTGCACTTGACAGTTACTCTCAATTCAGGCCAGCCAAGGGCAGCAGCTGGACTGGGACGCCTCTGATGGCAGAAAAGCGTCCCTGCCTGACAGAAAAGTACCAGCATCAGTGAGACTCCTGAGTCTCTTGGTGGTCTCTGACCCTTTGAGAGTCTGATGAGAGCTGTGGACCCTCGTCCTAAAAAAATGCAAATACACAACAAAATTCAGAATATGCTTGCAGGGGTTCAGGTATCTCAGAGCCAATCCTTGCATCCCAGGTTTTTCTTTCTAATTCCTCACTTGGACCTCAACACAGGGAGAATAACTGACTGAACCCAAGAGCATCAGCTGCTTCTCTCTCTCTCTTCCCTCTTCTTTCCCGTATGTTGAGGGAGCTCCAGGTTAACAGTAGCCACAGGGGAGAGCCACCTGAATAAGCAGGGGGTGACAAGATCCCTGAAGGCCTGAGGTGACATCCAAGGTGGGGTTCCAGTTGAAGGAGTCTGGGTTTCTCCACCCTCCGGGGTGTTGAAAGCGAGACTCCCTGGAAAGGAGTGGCAAAAGGAATGGAGGACACATGCTCTCTAGTAAGAAAGGGTTAGGAGGAATAGTCTCCACCTCTCCCCTCCCTCCTCTTCTTCCCTCCCCTTCTCCCCTCCGTTCCCTCTCTCTCCCTCCTTCTCTGTCACTTACCCTCTTCCTTCCCCTACTCCTCCACTCCTTCCCTTCCTGTTTCTCTGTCTCTCTGGTACTGTTTATATGCACCAGGCACTGCCCTCACCTCTTGTGCATCCTCTGGTAGAGTCCCACTTTCTGGACCTATGTCCTGACCCCACCACACCTGGCTGTGTGGCCCTGGGCAAGTAGCTTAATCTTTCCCCGCCTCAGCTTCCTCATCTGTAAATTGGGTGTGATGACAGTATTGACTTCATAGGGGTCTGGAGCTTAAATGAACAGAACTATGTGAAGTGCATAGAACAGGGCCTGGCCTACGGAAAGCACTTTACACATTTTGGTTACAGTTACTATTACAAGAACCTTGTTGTTATTTCCATTGTACAAATGAGGAAACAGGCCCAGAGAGGTTAACTTCTTGCCCAAACTCATTCAGCTAATTAGTGACCAAGTTGGAATTCAGGCTCGGTCTGTCTGACTCCAAAACCCATAATTTAACTTTTATTAATCATAGATGGAGAGAGAGCTGCAGAAGCTTCGTGTATTGGCCTCCCTAACTCAGCTGACACAGGAGCCCTGGACAGGCATTGCCGAGTGGAAGCACTCTGATGCCAAGGGCTGTGGTGTCATCAGTGACAGTTAGTACAGGTCTGCTGGTATATAGCTGGCTTCCCTATATATATATATATATAAGGCAAGCAGAAAGATCTAGAAACCAGTGCTTCCCAACTTTTAGCATCTGCTGATTGAAAAAAAAATGTTAGGACAATCTTAAAACAAATGTGAAGTCAGAGACACTTTTTGTTTAGATATACCTTCCTTCTGATTTGATTAGAGATGTGACATATGAGTGTGCTATAAAGAGTTAGACATTACAGAAATAAGATACTGCCTCCCAGAGAGAACCACTGGGATTTATCATTATTGTAGTATCAGAAACATTACTCAATGTATTGGTATTTTAATAGCCGCAGTAGCCCCATGCATTTGGAAATTGTAGTATGTATATGTATAATGTCCACTGTGAGATGCTTTATGAGAAAATACTCAGTGAAAATGGGGTTCTGCAGACACCTTGAAATAACTCAAAAGCCCCAAGAGCGACTAGTCTAGACTTTCTGGAACCAATGCAGAAATGCATTTTAAAATGTGAGTGAGCTCCTCCTCTTCTCCCCGAGTCAGGTGAGCCAGGGCAGAGGGCGCCCCATCTCAGGCTCCAGGCCAGCAACTCAGGAGCTGGGTGTGCCATGCGGTGTGACTCTAGGGTGGGCCCAGGTTTCCAGAGTCCCGGCTCCCCACTGAGCATGCGCAGCACCCAGCAGCCCGCTCCACCCAGGGTAGCAGCCACGAGCTGCCCTCAGAGGCAGGTGGATCATCGGTCCTCCCTTTCTCTGGCACTGAGATTGGTCTCCCTGGTGTCCTGGGTGCATCTGCTTCCCTTGACCTTTACCTCAAGCAAGTTGAAAGACCCAGGAAGAATGTCTCAGCTGAGAAGTGCGTTCTCCATGCATGGCCTCACGGCCTGGATGGTCCATACTGTCTCTCAGCCTCAGTTTCCTCATCTGCATGTTGAAGAATCAGGTTACACACACCGTGAAGTCCTTTCGGTTGTGTAATTGTAGCTGGTTGAAGTTCATATCTACCCTGCCAAGACTCTAAAGGTGCCATGTGTGTGTGATTTGCTGTGGGGAAGTCGGACACTCTTAAGACACAGAATGCTGCCAGTTCACTCCATGAAATCCTTCTTTTGTTACTTGGCCCTGACACATTGCCACTTGAAGGAGATGCTACCGTGGGCTGGCCCTTGTTTTCTGCCCTCAGAGAAACTGAGCTGGCCAGAAGCATCTCGGAACCACTGTTAATGAGGGATTCCCACAGGCCAAGCGACCCTCTAGCCTGTCACTTTCGGGCCTCTAGATTTGGAGTGCCCGCCCCTACCCCCCGCCCAGAGATCAGTGCCAGGCTTCCCTGGTGTCCTTTCCCCCTAATGGAGACCGTCTGCCCTCCCGACAAGAAAATACATTTGAAGGTGTGTGTGACGGCCCCTTTCTCCACCATACAGGGCAGCCGGGTCTGACCTGGCCAGAGAATGGCTGGGCCATGCAGGAAAGGCCTTACTGCGCCCCTGCCAGGGGACCTTTGGAAATGCTGCCACCATGGAGTCCCCTGAGCCTGGCCCTTCAGGAGGCCATGCCGTGTGGTTGATGTGACCACTTTCAACTCAGACTGTATAAATTCAAGTTGCTATAGCACTTCCTGGCTGTGTGACCTTGGACAGGTTAACATCTCTGTGCCCAAATCTCCAGTGTCCAAGTGGGACTGACATTGCCTCTGAGGGACAAGAACGAGGCTCAGCGGTGCAGAGCTCATCCTGGTGCCTGATACAGAGTAGTTAGCCAAGAAACAGGAGAGATTGTTTTTTCAGTACCATTGTCATTGTCATTGTTATCAGAGCCATATGTCCCCCCTACCCCCCACCTCCAGGGTTCATATACACCACTGGGCCTGAACTGCATGGTGATGCGGGTCGCTGGGCTTGACACACCTTCCTCCCACCTGCAGCTCGGGACAGGCCGCTGCTAGACGGCTGCAGCCCGAGTCTGCTGGAAAGTGAAAACAAGGCCTTCCTCCCAGGGTGGTGGCAGTGGCTTCCAGGCACAGGGTACTCTTGCTGCAGTGACCTGCAGCTCCTGCTGGAGAGAAGGGGACTTGCTGAGGCCTGACCTCGGGCTTAGGGCATTAGGGAAGAGCAGGCAGGGTAAGTTCGTTCCCTGCTGCCTCCCGAGCTCTGAGCTCCGAGCTCTGGCTTTGGTGAGGCCTCAGGCTGTGGATAGCGCCTCGAGCTCCCCTGGGCCCAGGATCCCCAGGCCCAAGGAGAAGAGCTGTGAGGGAGCATGCCAGGAGCACAGTAGGAGGCCAGCAGGATAGGAGAGAGAGGGACTTGGAGATGAGACAGTCAGTAGATACTGGCAGGGAGAGGGAGTGGTAGGAAGTCATCAGAGACAAAAAGATGCTCAGGAAGCCCTGGAATGGGTTCCCAGCCCACCGCTGTGGAGGGGTGCCATCCCCAGGCGCAGCCATCACATGTGGCTGCCGAGTGCGTGCAGGGTGGCTACTCTGAACGGAGCTGTGCTGTCAGCATGCAACAAACACTGGCATGAAAAATATATAAAGTATCTTCTTAGTGATCCTTACATTGATTTGTGTTGAAATGATAGTATTTGTGGTATATTGGGTCAATTAAAAGATACTAAATATTAAATTAATTATTAAACCAATTTCTCATTTTTTACTTTTTACTGTAAAACCAAAAACATAAAATTCCATATGTGGCTCGCATAGTTTTCCTCTTGGACAGTGAAGGTGAGAGAGAGATTGAGTAAGGGTTATGGGTGCCCACATTCACCACCCTGGACTTAGTGGTGCGGTCGTCCCTGTCTTTCTGAGGTTCAGGACCCTCGACGGTGGATACCCTCAGAAGACCCCAGGAGCTGCCAGCCCTGTGGCTCCCAGAGAAATCTCAGTGGCAGCCTTGTCCAGACGTTCAGGCCCACTAGGCCCAGCACGGCCCAACACTTTGCCCTTTTGACTGCCAGAGCATAGGAGGGGACCCCCTGTCATCCCCACGAGGGGCACCCTGGGGAATCATCAAGACATATTAAGTAGCAGTTCCCTTTAGCACTTAACAGAGCTCAGAATTGTGCCCTTTAGGAATTCACATCAAACGAGCTTCAGAGAGGCGGCAGGCAAATAGAAAAACACAGGCATTGAGTTCCTGATGCAAATGAATAATTGAACAGCCTTAAAATACCACGAAAGACTGTTTTGTACATGCGGCAACTGAAGTTCCTGGCCTGGTCCTCGGGAAATGCAGCCCTGGTCTGCACCCGTTGCGGCACCCGTGGGCTAACACAGTGTGACGCGTTGGTAGAAAGGCTGTCCCTCTGTGGCGTCCGTAGGTTCTCTGCCCATACTGTCCCCATCCCCAAAACTCCAGCCTCTGCCGGGGCTCCGTGCTTTGGGCAGAAGGCTGATGTCAGTGTCCCAGCAGCCCCAGCCTTGGTGCTGCCCAGCGGGACTTCTCCGCCTGGAGACCAGCAGGGTTTCGACCAGAAGCCTGCACCCCACTGGAGCGAAGCACATTCAGAGAGCTCCATTTCTCAGAGGCAGAGGCTGACTCTTACCCATCTCTAACGAGAACATTAAAGCTTCAGAGGTGACTCTCAAGGCTTCTCAACCAGGCCGAACACTGAACCAACCAAGTGCTTTGGAGTATGGCAGATAAAAAGCCACCATCCCTGTCCTCACTTGAGACACGATCTTCGGGTGCCTGGTGAAGGCCTATTTATTGGGTTTAAGGGCTGTCATCAGGGCCGTCCCCTGAACTTCCTAGACATGGTGGTTTTGTGTTACCACAGAGATTCTGCTGGGACCCAGCTTGGTGACACCAGAATAGTTTTCTCCTATAAAAGCCAGGATAGTGCTGGGAAAAAGAAAAGGGAACTGGGTGTATACCCAGCAGCTGGGCCCAACCCCCCAGCGTGATTGTCGCTGCTCCAACCTTGGAAAGAGGAGGAATGCAGCGGGAGAGAAGCCCTCTGAGCCCAAGGCTGTGCCATCTGCCTGCCCCTGACCACTCCCGGGAGAGCAAGGCACGGTGCACACGTCTGAGTGCAGGGCCAGGGAGTGCTTGGCCCTGTGGGAGGGCCACGGCAGGGTTCAACTCGGTTCCTCCCTGGTCTCACCCACAGCTCCGAAAGGGCCCCAGTCACTCTCGACCTCGATGGGATTGTACAGGTCCTGAACTGCCACCTCAGTGACATGGCCATCGGAATGATGACAAGGATCGCGGTCCTGAAATGGCTCTACCACCTGTACATCAAAACTCCCCGGAAGGTGAGCCCCCAGATGTGTTGGCACTAGGCTCCTCCAAGCCCGGGGCTTTTCCAGGGTCCCCCTTGGTTTTCGAGGGCCTTCCATGCTTGGTTGGGTTTTGGTCATTGCTGTTCTGGAGGAATCCAGACAAGCAGAGGAGTGACAAGTGCTGGAGAAACCCTTAGCGTCTTGGGGGAGGAGAGGGGAGGGGAGGTGTTCCACATGGAGGGGCCCATCCGAGGGGAGCCCGGGCCTGGAGCTGGGGGGTGTTCACGGGCACCCTCCTCTCTGCTCTCCAGATGTTCCGGCACACAGACAGCCTCTTCCCCATCCTCCTGCAGACGTTATCGGATGAATCCGATGAGGTAGGTCCCCAGCACCCCTCCCCTGTGCTGTGGCTGCCCAGCCTCCCCTTTTCAATGACAGGTGGGATCTCGTAGCTGAGAGGTGCTTGGTTTTTTGTTATTCTCTTAAATCAAAAATTGCCCTATTCCTCATACCTGGTAAGGTGCACCCTCTAGAAGAAAAGCGGAGTTTACTGCTCCTGGCGTTGAGAATGAGGACTTCTGTCAGCCCTTCCAAAGCGGGCCCTGGGTCAGGGCATCCGTGAGGGAACCAGTCTGTGCGGGAACCAGGTGTGAGGGCAGCGGAGAGTGGCAGTAGGGAACACAGCTGTGGGTCCCACACCAAGTGCAAGGTCTGCCCCTGCTTCATTGCCTGAACTTGACCAAGTTGCTTCAGGACTCTGCTTCTCGGTTCCCTTCCATGTTCCATGGGTGTGGAAACAGCACACGGGGTCGTGAGAGTGAAACGCTCCACAGAAGATGTTCAGTGCCACACCCGGCACGTGCCAAGCGCTCACTGCTTGTTGTGTTGTTCATTTCAGCTGGACTCCATTTTTACGTTTAGTTTGAAATTGGACCCTTAAACTTTACTTTGTTGTCTCACCAAGAGCTGCTGGTGCAAAGGGGAGAGGCTGGCCCAGAAAAGCTGGGCGAGCTGGACCCTTGGTTAGTCTGCCATCTGGGGTGTGCCCCTAGCTGCAGAGTGCCCCAGGCCATTCTCAGCAAAGTTCTGTTCTGGGGAGTTCTTTTCCAGGGGCAGGATTTGTATTCGGGCATTGCCATTCTTTAGGGTGGCATCCCATTCCCCTACCCATGCCAGCTCCAAGCTGCATGTCGCATGCTGGCTGCCATGCCTTGACTCACCCCTTTCCTTTCCTCTCTGGGCTCTGGGCAGAGCCATGTCCTCCATGTATCAGTGGGTCCATGACTCTCCAGACTTCCCGTACTAGCCAGTGGGAACGTGGGAGTGGACAAGGGCTGGAGGGTGGGGAAAAGAGAGATGTGGCCCACAACTTCCTGTGGAGAGTAGCACCTCAGCCCTCCCAGAGCCAGTCCTAGGCTTATGCAGGGCCTAGGGTGGCTGTCCTGCAGCCAGAATCTGAGCTGAAAAGAGATGCGGGCAGGCGGGTGTCTGCCTCTAGGTTTTCTAAGGCACACTGCATTTCCAGGAAACTCCGAAACAGATGGTTTGGGAATATGCCCTTGACCTCTCCTGCCTACCCACCACACGCACACACATACAAGCACACCCACATATGTGCACACGCACCCTCTTTCCCCCACCACCCACTTCCATGCAAGGCCCAGGTGGACTTGGCCCAGTTCTGCCTGAGTTGAGAGTGACTCACTGCACAGTCACAGCCCTCATTTCAATACAAAAAGGAAGAGAAGAACTTTGCTCATTGGTTCTTTCCCTAGGACTTCACTGAAAGCAGCTGAGTTTTCAGTCCTTTAAATTGAGTTGTTTAATCCCATCCAGCTTTCTGCTTGCGATTGGTTTTGTGTGCGTGTGCATTTAAAGGGAGCGGGAGGAGATACAGTCCATTAAACAGCTCTGTTCAGGTCGCGGCTGTGGAAGCTCCATTTGCTGAAGCGCCAAATGTTGTCAGGGCTTTGTGGCACATCTTGTGGGTCCCCAGTGGGGAGGGGATTGCAGCTGCTCTAGGGGACAGTTGTGGGGGAGGGAGTTATTGCAGCAACAGGAGCGAAGAG
Source organism: Macroglossus sobrinus (assembly GCA_004027375.1). NCBI lineage: Eukaryota > Metazoa > Chordata > Mammalia > Chiroptera > Pteropodidae > Macroglossus > Macroglossus sobrinus. Next base: position 283,530 of record PVKZ01001529.1, on the reverse strand, counting down.
TCTCTGCTTTCCCCTCTCTCTAGGGGAGAGATTAGGGGACCTCAGTAATCAGTGGTGAGTCCCGATTGTGCCACATCCTGCTTCTTCACCAGAGTCACATTCCTAAGTGTCCCCTGCCCTTTGTTGACCTTGAGGGCGTACTGTGCTCTTGGCAATGGACATACTGCCATGAACAAGACAAAGTCCCTCTTTCAGCTGGGTTTTCCCAGTATTTCCAGAGACAGCCCTGATAACAAGTCGGAGCCCTCTTCAGGGTGTTCAAGACCCTGAAGCCCATCTAATCAGATCAGACCATAGCCAGACTTGTGGGGTGGGGGGCAGGCAGGAGTTTCCTTCCTATGGAAGGCTTCATGGAGCCTCCTTTGCTAATGGATACAGCAGCCTTGCAAGGGTCCTTACACCCAGCCTGGGGGCCTCACGGCACAGGTCATTCCATGTCCTGGGTGAGTCTTGGCATCAGCTTACTTGTATGAAGTCATCCTGTGCTAGGAACTGTGCTGGACCCTTCCCTTGCAGTATCTAGAGAAGTCTCAGTAATGCCATGGAGAAGAATTATTGCTCTTTTCATTTAGCAGCTCCAAAAACTAAGCCCTACAGAGGTTAAGGAATTTGCACACAGCTAGGAAGCAATGGGGCAAACTCAAAAACAGATCTTTTTGACTCCAGAGTTCATCCTTTTAATTACCACATACTGTGTTCACCACATGCGGCCCTGGCCACCCCCATCAGAACCAGCTGGGGAGGTGGAGGGCTCATGTTAAATTGTGTCATCATCCCATCTCTGGCCTTCCTCTCTTGTCCTGCGAGTTCTTGAGAAGAGTTCTGTTTGGTGCGGAAAGGGGTGTGTATTCTGGAAAGGGCTCTTCTCCGGTCCCCAGGCCGTTTGTCCACTTTTCTTATTGATTTCTAGAAGCACTTTGCATACTGGGGACATTTGATTTTATCGTTTTGTTGCAAATGATTTTTTTCTCCCAGTATGATTGTTATAAACCCTCATGCACCTCTCCCCTCCCTTGGTGACAGCCACTGGCCTCCAAGGACAGAGCTTATGCAGATGTTGAGGCAAGAGCTAGGCTCAGGGATGGGTAGAGTTCTGAGACTGAGCTCTGCCCTTCCACCACGCTCTGCAGCGCCGCTGGCACGTGGCCTCTTGTCTGCCATTGTTCGCCAGTTCTACCCTGGGTGACAGTTCAGCAGCCCACACACTTTGGGCATCCTCAGTTGTCTGTGCTTTTCTGTTATTCAGAATAAGTGGCTGTTTGCTCAGGACTGCCTGCTCCTTAGAGACTTTATCTGAAAACCCCTTTTGTCAGAAAGAATTTGCAGGTGTCAAATTGATATTCTTGGCACCAGAGTAGAAAACCTCCCATTAGCTAAAGATCCAGTTACTTGTTTTGAAGTAGAAATGCGCCCTTGATTCGACAGTGTGGAATGTGGGGCACGTGCTCGGAGGTTCCTGCTGGACCCTGGCGGCGAGGTGGCGCTGCTGTTTCCCCTGGCTGCCTCCCCAGCCTGCAGCTGCCTGAGTAAGCTCTGCCCGTGAGCCCCAGAGGACAAGTCCTGTCCACGTCCTGAGGGTGTGGCTGGCCCAGGAGGGCCCTCAGGGTCTCCTCACCCCTACCCCACTCCCGAGCACAATGCCTCCCACCCTGCATTTAAAATCCTCAGGGTGTAATGGTGGGTACGTGTCATTATACACTGGTCCAGACTCATAGACTGTACAGCACCAGGAGTGACTCCTGACGTAAACCATGGACCTTGGGTCATAACGATGTGTCAGTGTGGTCTCATTGATTGTAACTGATTAGCCTCTCTGGTGATACGTAGGGGTGGGGTACCTGGGAAGTCTCTGCCTCCTGCTGAGTATTACTATGCACCTAAAACTGCTCTAAAAAATAAAGACTATTTTAACCAAGTAAAAATATAAAACTTAGAAAACCTTAGTCATTGAAGAGACCTAGAAGGACACCTGGGTCCCCCCTCACTGAGTGTAGCGTCCCAGACACTTGGTCTCCAGACCTGAGCTTGGACCCCAGCTGTCACCCCTCCTCGCCAGGGACCTGTGAAATGGGGCTAACAATGTCTGCACTTGCCTCGTAGACCATTGTTTAAAGGGCCAATGTGAAGCTCCCACCCAGATTTTGGCCCATGTTGTCACTACCTGTCTGCCTTACAGGTTCTTTAGGGGGAAATTGACCTTTTTATTGTGTTAAAGTTCCCTACTCAGGAGCAGGGCCCATCTTATTTATATAAGTCTTCTTGTAAATTTAGCCTCTTTTTTTAAGTCTTATTTACTTATTACGAAGTTTACTTTTGGTATTTTATATTTTTGCTGTGATTTTGAGTAGTGTCCCTTCCCAGTGACTTTTTTCCCCAGACGACAGTGTTGCCTCGTGGTGAAGAGTATGGGCTTTGAGGTCAGGAGTCCCAGAGTCCAGTCCGGCTCTGCCACTGAATAGTTGGCTGGCGTTGAACAAGTGACCTAGCCACCCTGAATCCAGTTTCCTTATCCAAAACCAAGAGTAGTAATAGGAGAACCACTCTCCCAGGTTTGTCATGAGAATCAAATGAGATCACGAATGTGAAATGTGGGCACAGGCCCCAACACGTATAAACGAGTGGTAAACACTGGCTCCTCTGAGGCTGGTAATAATTCTGTGTAAAGATCCAATGGCACAGACACACTGAATTCAGGAAGATGGGCTCTGTGTGGCCCCAGATTCTTCCTGCATCAGCTTCAGCAGCAAAAGCCAGAACAGAAGCTGGTCTCTGTCCTGTGTCCCTGCCTGTTTTTAAGACCGTGCAGATAGCCAGGGTGGCTCATTATCCATCTCCAGGTCTTAGAAAAACCAAGGGGAAAACAGTGGGTCGCAGGGCCAGCACCCCTCTCTGTCATCCTCCCCAAACACCCCTGAGCTGGAGCTGCTCGGGCAGGGAGCGAGGCCCCAGTGTCAGCGGGCTACATGCACAGCATGTCAGGTGGACAGGCTCCCAGCTGGCTGCCCTGGGTCCAGGGAAAGGCAGAGAAATGGCATTATTGGTCGAGGACCTGCATCAGGGCCTCTCACTGCCACAAATGTCACTCAGAAGCAAAACCTCAGGATTCTGTTGCGATCCTGAAGGGTGCGCCCTGACAGGCTCCAGAAGCAGCCTCCCTAGACCCTGCTCTTCGTCTCAGAGGTGGGCGGCCCTTACTACGCAGAGCAGAGGCTCTCAACCTGGGAGAAGCCCCGCTTCCTCCCCGCTAGTTTCAGAGGAGCCATCAAGAGATATTGCTGATGGGAGTTGATAGCTTATGTGACTGATATAGAAGCACAAAAGAAGAATGAGAACCACCTTTCTAGAAAATGTGGGAGTTGGGTTGTGAGGGCATTGTTCATGGCAGTGCTGGAGTTGCCAGCCCAGGAACCTGTCAACTTCACGGAAAGCGTGGCACAGCCGTCACACCCAGTGTGACGTGCAGCTGTGACTTGGGAGGCTGGGATGGTGGGGGTAAGTCTACGGAGTTATTTGGTGGCACCTAACAAAAGTACTTGAAGTACACCACAGGAGGAGTGATGTGCCCCAGTTCAGGGTGGGGCGGTGCCTTCCCTTTTTGCTCGGTCCCGAGAGAACAAGGACCATCAGCTCTCTGGTGCAAAGCTCAGCCTGTCAACCTCTGTCTCAGGGCACTGGTTCCCGCACCAGCGGAGGGCTCATGGGGGAACCAACACGGTTGTATGTGAGGGATGGCTGGCTTTGGGGGTGGGGGCAGGATTTCATTTGTTTTCATGGTCCAGGTCCCAGGAGAAATTGAGCTAAAGAACTAAAAAGTTCTCAGACCTCTCAAAGAGGAGCTCACCAGGGCCAAGCGGATTGCCCAGAAGATAAGTAGGGCAAGACTCGTGTAAGAGACAGGTTGTGCTGTGACAACACTGTTAGCACTGCCACTCCTGACTGGCAGCCTGAGCCCAGTGCCCCAGAGCAGACTGGGGTGAGGCTGCCTTTGGCTTCCTCTGTCTCACGGAGCTACAGCTCTGTGGTCCCATCCTGTCCCTTTCCTTTGCCTTTCATCCCACCTAGTCCATGTAAGTGCTTCCTTGATTTTTCCTTTCCCAGGGAAGCTTTGTCACTTTAGTCTGGTGGGTCAGTTATCTGGGACCAGGGGCTGGTTTCTCTGCTCTAAGGGGATTTAGTTAGTGACAGCAGAGACTTTGGCATGGGGTCCCACCCGGGGGAGGCCCCAAACCTGAGAGTTTGCTGCGAGGAAGGCTTGAGTCCCATGGCTTTCTCTTCTGACTCATGTTCTGAGGTGACTGGGGCTACGCTGTCCTGTCCTGGAGGGAAGGAAGGGCTTGTTGGAAATGGGCCATCCCTCGGTTCCTGCCCCAAAAATGAGGACTCCCACTTCATTAGAGGCCCCTTCGTCGGAGGGCAGTTTAGAGAGCCTGTGACAGCCAATCTAATGGTCGCACTGCTGGCTTCCTTCAGACACCACAATGGGTGCTATGTGTCGGGCTCCACGTGTCTGTGGGGGGGCCTGGGAGGAGAGGGCATAATTCAAAGTTTATGGGGTAGTTCAAAGTGCATTGCATCTGTTGTCTTAGGAGTCTGCCAGCAGTCCTGGAGTGTTTTTAATTTTCCCCACATAAAAGGAGACTGAGGCATGAGGAGATACCTTGCCCAAGGTCACACCACCAGGAGGTAGAAGTCAGCTCTGTCTGATTGCAGAACGTCTAAACAAGGCTCTAAACAAGGCCTGACCTCACAGCAGAGCCGGGGTCCTGTGGGTGGGGGGCACTGCTTTGTGCACGCCAGCCCCTCCCATTGTGCTGGTGTTTCATCCCTGGCTGAGCTGCGATTCTGGGGGCACCTTCTCTCTGAGCGGGTGACTCTGACCTCTAGCAGCTGCCCCAGGACCCCAGCTCTCATCCAGGGCCCTGTCCAGAAGGTGTGGGGCCAGCGGCTAGGTAAGGAGCAGGAGGCTGGGCCTCTGGTCCACACTGTCCCACTCCCCGTGGCATCAGCAAGTTCACGGTGTCTTCACCTCAGTTTCCTTTACTAAAATTCAGTTGGACCAGATTGTCAGTGTTGCCCGTCTCCAGCTTTGTGTGGTCCTGAGTCCGCTCCCCAGAGTACTGATGTGGCCTGCCCAAAAGGGGACAGTCTTCTGTAATGTAAGAACGGGGCTTGTTTTTCCTTCTCATATCCTTGCCTCGGTTTTTATTTCACTCCAATTTTCATTCCATCCACTCTCCAAAACAAACCAAAACAACCCCTCAATTCCAAAGGTTTCTTTACAGTCAGATGGTGTAATCAGGTCAGACGCCAGCCCAGAGAACCGAGGGGTAGACGCTGGGCCCAGAGCTCGGTCCCTCTTGCCAAAGGCCCACCCGGGTGGGGAAACGAGCAGGGCCCCAGCAGAGACATCCTGAATGTGAGAGGTACGGACACGCTCCTGCTGCAGCCCTCCTGGGGTCTCACCAAAGCCATGGGTCACTTGTCTCCTCAGCCCTCCCTGCGGCTGGTTCTAGCCATAGTCCCCAGGGGCAGCCAGCCCCAGGCCCCATGGCTCAGCAGAGGCACTGGTGGTCTCCACTAGGGGTCCTGGGAGTACTTTGGTCTTCTGAAAAGAGCCCACGGCAGAGAGGAGAGGGCACTGGCAGGGTAACAGTCCCAGAATCATGCCTGGCGAGAGGGCCCCTCTGCTCCCTGGTCATTCTTCCATATTTCTGTACTTCCTGGTTTCGGTCCCCCACCTCAGCCGGCCTTGGGAAAAGGGGGACCCGCAAGAATCACAGTTGGCCGGGAGGCATTCCATTCTGGGAAAGGCAGGTTTGTGTGCCAGGACTGTTTTTAGTATTTATCTCTGTCTGAATTCCTTCCACTGATGAGCAATTAAGGACCCAGACCCAGCACAGGAACTGGTCTGAGTGGGCTGAGCTGGGGATGCCTGCTGCCTGGCCCACCCCTGCTCCTGAAGAAGGCGGAAGTGGGACTGAGAAGGGTAGGGAAAGGGGTGGCTGGCTTTCCCAAAGTAGGGCCCATCTGCACAAGAAGGAGTGCCCAAAGGGGAGCTAGTGGTGCTTTTGAAAATCCATCTTCTCAGGCTTCAGGCTGGACCTCCTGAATCGTTCCCTCAGATGGAGCCTCGTTTTCCCAGGTGACTTTCATGCACATCGCTGGCTGAGAACTATGGTTATAGAGCTGTGTGAGATCCTGCAGGCCCTGCCCCTAGCGCTTAGACCCGATGCCCCCTCTCCATCGGCCTTAGGGTGGTAGCCAGGTCAGGGCCCCATTTTCACCCCAGCCCCTACTGAGTGCTCATGGCATCTTCAGAAGTCAGAATTCCTCTCAAGACGTGTGTCGACATTTCCTCCCATAGAGATGGCCACAGCTGAATCAGCTGAATTTCCCTGCCAGTGTCCTGTGGGCAGTTCCGAAGGCCTGTGGTCACGGCGGGTTCTTTTGGTAACCGAGATGCTGTGGAACATCCGTGTCCCCACTGCTGACAGGAAGAGCTGCCACCTAACACTGGCTTGCCCCCCGCCAGATCCTGTGCTGGGCACAGTTGACGGTGCGTGATCTTAGATCGTCTGCACCATACCCCTTCGAGTGTGGGATTTGCTGTGTTCCCTACTTTACCTAAGGGGAAACTGAGACTCAGAGAAGTGAAGTAACTTGGTCAAGCACTCAGCTTAGATGCTCCCTCCATAAAACCTTGTTTGTCTCTCACACACACACACACACACGAATTCTACACATCAGGGCTGGCCAAGTCCCCGTTTGTCATTAGTCCCCTGTGTACTCTTATGTACACAGGGGATGTACTCTTGTCACATTCTATGGGTAGAGAAGCTGTGCCTAGCACATAGCAGCTTCTCAGAAACATTTTATAAGAAAATGAACAAAGAGGATGTGGGTGGACAGTGAGTTGATTCTACTAGGGCCTGCCCCATCCTCCTGGGCCTACCCCTGCTAGGACCTGGCCTCAGGAAGCTGGGCCTGGAGTAGAGCTGCCTCCTCGGCCCGAGCTCATTGTAGCTCGCAAGCACTGTGGGGTTAAGCAGAGACCGGGAGGCAGGCAGGAGACCAGGGCGGCGGTGCTGCTCTCCTGGTTGCCATGGACCGGTGTCCTGGAAACAGCTGGCCCCTTGGCTCATCACCTGGTAACTGAGCTATAATGAGTGTGCCCTCTTCCCGTGCTGTCCTCGGCATAGCAGGCCCTTCCCCGTTCCCTCCCTAGCTCATGGGGAGAATTTATAACACTGCAAGTATACCCTCCTGGTCAGGGGCCTGGCATGATGCAAATGAGTAAAGGTTGGCATCAGCAGGAAGGAGACCCTGGGGGAGGGAGGGAAGAGGAGCTAAGGGTTTGGGAAGAGAAAAGGTCTCTAAGTTCTCTTGCCCCAAGCTGGCCTTTCTCTTCTCTACCCTCAGAGGGATGGTGGCTAGAATATTTTAAGCTGCAGGAACCTGCACTGTGTTATCACTGTCAGTGGAACCTTAACAGTAAGCATTAGGTGCGGGTCTTTTGCATAGTTTTGCATAGTTGGCTCAGAACTAGACACTTAGGGAAGGATTTCAAAAGTTTGTTAAAAAGAAAAGAAAGCAATCTTGTTTCCTAAGGACATGTGTTCAAGTCAGGCAACACAAACTAAGATAAAATCCCTTTTGTTTTTTAAGTTGCTTTTGCTTCACTAAAAAGTTTTTTAATCAGGGTGGTTTTCTCAATGAGAAATAAAATAGGTCTAAGCCTTAGACATCCTTCTCTCCCACCCCTAAATTTAAGTGGTCTTCCTTTTTTGGTGATTGTAGAAGGCAGGGCTGAGGGACTTGCCCTCCAGGAGATACTGGGCATGGCCTGCTCTGATCCTGTTGTCGTCAAAAGCTTTTCTGGGAAAGCCAGCCCTTTCCCAGGCTGGGGCCCGATGGCTGTCTTCTGCAGCTCACATTTAGCCTGTGTCGGAGTGGGGACCTCCAACCCTGGCACTTCCTTCCCGCGCTCTGTGGAGTGACTGCTCTGGGGCCTGTTGGAGGCTCAGCTCCCCCAGGGGCCCTTCCTGGGATGGAGGCCTGGCTTCCTAGGATCTGTTCTCTGGCCAGTTCCACCAGCCGTCGGAGCCATTCTTATGTGGTCGGAGACCCAAGAGGCCTGACTCGCTGGGCTGTACCCCTTGTGAAGGAAGCAAAAGGCCCCACGGCTTCCGTGGAAGCCCAGCTCAGTGCCTTTGCACCTACTCTTAGCTCCACTTCCCAGGAGTGAGGAACAGCCTGACCTGACCCAGATCTTGGGCATGGCTCTGCGGCCCCACCGCTCTGGGAAGAGGCATCAGATGGCCCTTGTCAGTGCCCCGCACAGGCCAGACCTCAGCCTCCAGGGCCTTCAGCCTGAATCCGCCTCTCCTACCAGCACCTAGTGTACACCTTGGAAGCATTCTTGCCGCTTCTTCTTGGCCGGGACTGGAGAGGGCCCAGCTTGGGCCTTTCCTTCACTCAAACAGGGCCGAAAGGCTGACCCAGTGGACATCAGGGGCCTAATCAGTTGACCAGCGGTGTAGCCAAACATTTGACATGTTTCTTAGAGATAAGTGGGTAGAGTGAAGTAGGCAGTCTCTCCATCCATCCCCTTGGCAGAGCTATTTGAAACTGTCTTCCATTTCCTGCTTGGCACTATAGGTCAGCAAGTATTTATCCAACTTCTGCCAGTGCCTTGCCTGGGTCTTCATGGTCAGGCGTCCTGGTGGGAAGCGAGGATGGGGACTTGGCCTTGCACGGCTCTAGGTCTCCAGCTGTTCCCAGGTGGTGAAGGAGTGGCCACTAACACTTTGAGGACAGAGAAGAGGGAGTTCCTGCCATGAGGGGTTTTTCAGGGCAACTCTGTAGACCAGGTGTTGGGACAGGGAGGTCCTGGGTGGACCAGTAAAAGAAGAAAGGGCAACAGCCGCCATCCCAGAGAGACTGTCTCCGGCTTGCTGGAGTGCAGTGGGTGACGGCCTCCATGGCACCGTCGAGATGACCCCCCTTTCACACTGAAATATGTCCTTTGCTTCTTTTGCTGGTGTCAAGTCACCTTCTAGAAGGAAGGGCTTTCTCAGGAATCCCCTGGCTTCCTTATTTTTGTTCCCCAAGCTATAGAGGTTATGAAACCCCCTCCCCATCGCCCCGGCAGCCTTCCCCTCAAAGTTGCTTTGTAAGATGTTTTCCACACCCAGTTGCCACAGACCCTTTCACTTGAGATGGCCAGCTCACTCCACTCCAGGATGAGGGACCAGCTGATGTGCCTTCCCCACCCCCAGCCAGTTGCCGTGGTAACGGCAGGCACTCCTGCTCCTGCAGAATATTGCTTTCTTATAACCTTCCTCCCTCCCTCTTTCCCCCCTTCTTTCTCTCACACAAAAAGAAAGCACAAGTGTTTTATATTCATTTTGCAAAAAGCTGTGTAGCGCATACTAATTGGCGTGGCTTCCTCCTGCTTTGAGCGTTTCCCATTCTCGGAGCCAGGATCACAGGCCAGCCTACTCATTGGAAGGAGGACCAGCTCTGCTTCTAGAGGCCCAGCAGCATGTCTGTAGCTCAGGGCCTTTCATCTGGGCCTTGAGCAGGTGCCCTGTAAGCAAGGCTTGTAAGGTTACCGCATCCTTGTCCCAGAACTTCCTATCCATAAGCCAAGGGTTATGAGTTCTCCAGCACCAAAACCTTGGCTTGGCAGAGACTCAAAACAGGTGCCAGCTGGAGGGCGACCCCTCTGTCACCCTGTCCCAGGCCCCTATTGACATGGCCTCCCAGGGCCTTCCCTCCCAAGGGGGCTTCTTGCTCCCCAGGCGGAGGCAGAGTCCTGGCTTAGGCCTTCATCAGGAGTGTTGCTCTGAAGCCTCAAGTTCAGGCCCGGGCTGAATGGGATTTGCTGGTCAGCTGGGAAAGGGCCACGTGGCCAGACTTGATGGACACAGGGGTCTGGATGTCAGAGAGCCACCTAGGAGCCTTAGAGTGGCACTCCACAAACTCCCCATTCCCATCTTCAGGCCATTCCTTGCCCTCCATTTTGGCAGCCCCTTGCCCTCCTTCCCGTAGGAGGCTAAGGGACATGGCGGTGCTGTTCTCCGCCTCTTACTTTAAGTGACCGGAAGGGTACCTCGTGTGCGCACTTTACATGAGTACATGTGGCATTGCCCCAGGCTGGGCTGTTTGTCTATGGGCTTTTTGCCAGCCCCTGGGGACCAAAGACAAGTCTTCTGATATGTAAGCACAAGAGGAGTGGCTGGGATTACTGCAGGAAGCGGTAGACAACATTTCCAGCTTTAATTGTGTAATTGAAGTATAATTTGCATTCATTTGCCATTTGGTGTTAAACTTCCTAAAGTAAGAATTCAGAAGGTAAAGTACGCAGCTTTGCTGGCTGAGCTCTCCAGTGGGGTGGGAGGAGTGGTACAGAGATGCAGGACGCAGGTTCCAAGCCCTCCCTGTGTGCACTGCTGTCCCTGCCCAGTCCCTGAGCCAGGGCCATTGACTGCATTCAGCTGTGGTTCCAAAAGTCTTGTAACAGAAGTAGTACATAAAGTATCAACTGTAATCTTAACGACAACCTGGTGCAAATGAGGAAACTGAGGCTCAGGTACTTCCAAAGCGCGTCCTCCTCCCCCAGCGCCCTCTCCCCTCAGGCCGAGCTGCTGGCTGCCATTGAACATGCACTGTATTAGCAGTGTTTACCCCGTCTTTCCTGCCGGTCTGTCACTTCCTCAGAGTCTTGTCCCGGTCAGCCTGGCATCTCCTCCAGTCAGCACAGGCCCCTGCCCACAGCTGGGGAAGGGTGAACATAACTGGTGCTCCAGTTTGGAGACCAGAGCTGGGTTTGAAGTGGAATCCTTTTACCTGGAGCAGGTAACCGTGTGTCAGGCGAGACTGACAAGGGCATGAATTCTGGCTAGCTGGGAGCAAGGACAGCTTCCTTCTCTGGCCACCTCCCACTCTTGCAGCCTGGCCCTGGGGTCACTCAGAGATCGGAGACATCTCACAGGAGCCGGGCTTCTCAGGTGCTGCTACTTCTTCCTAAGCATCTCTTCTGACAGGGAGATGAGTGCCCGCCGGAAATCTGGTGTGGGTCAGTGTGACCCTCGGCCGGCCTCAGCTCCTGGTACTTTTTCCAGTTGCTGCATTTGGCTGCCAGAGTGTGCTGCCTGGAGTAGTAGCGCTTCTGTCACCTGCACGACCAGGCTGGAGAGGAGGAGCCTGCAGTTCAGAGGGGTGGGCACATGAGGTACAGCAGGGCTGGCGGGTGCCAGGAGATGTGAAGACACGCAGGTTGCCTCCTCAAACCCTTCAGCTCTCCTGTGAGTCTGAGCCAGGTATGAGGTTGTGTGGGGTCAGCAAGCGGCCCCCCTCAGGCCATGAAAGAACAAAAGCGTATTATTCTATGAGTACCACTGGATTGGGAATTAGGGTATCAATTTGGGGTTTGACTTGACTCGTTTTGTTTTTAGACACAATTCACATACCGTTCACCCTTTTAAAATACCCAGCTCAGTGGATTTTAGTATTTTCACTTGGTTGTGCAACCGTCACCACTGTCTAATTCCAGAACATGTTCATCACCCCACAAAGAAACCCTGTCCCCATTAGCAGACCTCCCTGCGTCTCCCTCCCCCCAGCCTCTGGTAACAGCTGATCTACTTTCTATCTCTATGGATTTGCCTATTCTGAGTATTTCACATAAATGGCATGGTCGTACAGTGTGCGACCTGAGCGTCTGGCTTCTTTCACTCAGCAGACGTTTTCCAGGTTCACCCGTGTCGTATCACGTATCAGAACTTCATTCCTTAATATCACCAAATGTCATTCCCTGGCATGGGTGTGCCGCGTTCTGTTACCTGTTTATCAGTGGGTGGACATTCGCGTTGTTTCCACTTTCTGGCTCTAGTGAATGATGCCACCATGAATGTTCCTGTGAAGCATTTGTGTGACTGTGTTTTCAGCCCTATCAGGTAAATACGAGGAGTGGGAGTAAGCCTGTGGAAACCTCGTGTTTAAATTTTTGAGGTACAGTTGGCTTGCTTCTTGCCTCACTTCTTAATCTTGGACGACCCACTCCCCACCCAAATTCCCTGGTCTCCCTTCACCTCCCTGACCTTTAGATGGTGACTCGCGTGGAGAATCGAGTGTCCAGAGGGCATGGCCTGTACTCATCCTGTGCGGTGGGGCTGGGGCGGCTCCTTTGAACAGAACCGCTTTGCTGTCTGTTCCTCTACCTCAGCCCTCCCTCTGTGTCCTCTCTCTGCCACTGCCGGAGCAGAGAGCCTTCTGGGGGCCTCCCTGCTTCCACGCTGAGTCTTACCCAGGTAGGGCAGCTTCGCTCCCGCCATCCATCTGAGCTACTGAGCAGCCACGTTTTTCAGCCAGCATGGATCCATTCCCTGCAGGCCCAACAGCCAGAATGGTCCAGAAGCACATATACCGATGCATGGAGGGGCAGCACGTGTGGATCTGCCGCCAGGCCTGAGCTGGGGCGGGTCTGACTCACCTGCAGCCCCAGCACCCAGCACAGCACCGGGCACAGCACACGGGAGAGACAGGGGTGCATGAAGTTGGACAGCTGGGAGGTGGCATCTGTGTGAGTGCCGTGTCGAACCTGGGCAAGGCTGCAGTGTGACAGGGCAGGGGGTGAAGCAGCAGTCTCGCAGGAAAATTGCGTGCGAATACAGCACACTGCTGGGAGAAGACCAGGGGGACCGGGCCAGCAAGCAAGGGGTTCAGCTGTGTGTGCCAGGCTGGCAGAAGTGGGTACCAAGATGGGAAGTGACAGCTGGGACAAGGTAGGATTAGCATTGGCACGTTGCCTTGAGACAGGAACTGAACCGCTTTTAAGTTTTGTGGCAAGATTAGCAGCTTTTTTTTTCTTTTAAGATAAAATTCTGTCTTCTAAGGTGTATAATGTAGTGGTTTTAGGGTATTGACAAGGTTACATAACCATCATTATCTAACTCCAGAACATTTTCACTAGCTCACAAAGAGCACTGGAATATCCTTACCTTGATTGTCGTCACCGTATGTCACCAACTGGCCTATTATGGTACCCGGGGCCCACCTGGAGCTCTGCATCCCTTCCACTGGTCCAGGGCTCTCTGCATTATGTGGGCAGCCCTGGAAGACCATGTGACACAGCACTAACTTGAGCATACACTCTAGACTATTCTCCACACTCAAGTATGCATCTTTCTTGGAAGAACGTGGCAGGCAGGGATCAGGCTCGGGGGCCACACCCACTCACATTCATACATGAATGAACACCCTATAGGCAGCTGAGAATGAATAGCAAGAAAGTTAGGGAGTCCTTTTTTTATGGAGCCCAGAGTTACACTCCAAATGTGAAAGGTCCTTTGGGGTCTGCCATGGCAGAAGAATCTGTCTTGTGGCCCAATAATGGGCAAGGCTGTGGTTGCCATACCCGGAAGTATGGCCTGGAGGGCACCTGTGGGTCATCAACCAAGCACAGGCAGCTCAGGAGCCCTGAGACGTGCACTGCACAGACTGCACTGGCACCTGAGCCCCATGTCTTCTAGGGACCCCTGAGGTCCCCACCACAGGACCCCAGAGGAGTGATCATGGGAAGGCTTACCTCCAGCCTCAGATTCCAGCTTCCTTCTTCCAGTTGCTCCTGTCCACTGCCTGTCTTTGTTTTCTTCAATCTAGTCCTTTGTAGAACTTTCCGAGCACTGTTATAGCCATGCTCTCAGCAGCTCTCAGTAGCCCGCCACCCTCTGCAGACCCCTCTCCCCTTCCTGGAGACAGCTCTGTCTCCATCCAAGCTCTCTGGAGATCCTTGTCAATCATCCTCTGCTTTTCTCCCCCAGGTTATCCTGAAGGATCTGGAGGTGTTGGCCGAAATTGCTTCCTCCCCTGCAGGCCAGACGGATGACGTAGGCCCCCTCGATGGCCCAGACCTCCAGGTCAGCCACTCAGAGCTTCAGGTGCCCACCCCTGGCAGAGCCAGCCTGCTGACCACCCCCAGTAAGTACTCTCCCGATGTGTCCAACCTTAGGGACCCTGGGAACATCAGTGTTTGGTCTCGTGCTGGACCGGGGCTGTCACCCTTGAGCTCTGGAGTTCTGCCCGAGTGTGAGGGATTAGTGATCTGCCACTCTGCAAGAGGCTGGTGGCCCTCACTGTCCCGCTGCCTCCTGGCTCGCACTGCAGGCCCCTCACCCCTGTGAGAAACCCTCACTTCCCCCTTTCCTCATCTTCCTGCACCTTTCGTTCTTTTGAGCCATTGGCTAAGTGTAAAAGATGATCATCTCTTTCCCTGGGTCACCGTCTCCCCAGCCAAGAAGCAGGGGGCTTTGGAGTCAGATCTCACAGGTGGAAGACTAGGCAGCCATTTCCTTCCTTACCGAGAAGCTAAAAATAGCTCTCAACATGGCAGGCAGCCCAGGCAAGAGACAGCATAATTCAAACAGGATGTTTCTGGGCAGTTCTTGGCCACGAAGGTGGCCATGGTGTTCCTGGTGGTCACCCTTTGGGTTCCATCTAGACATCATGCGGCCCTTCTCCCAAGCAAGTACACTCTCGGCACCTCCCTCCCAGGCAGACGCCAGTTCCCTCCAACGACAGCATCCTGGAAAATGCCCAGGGAGGCAAGTCAAGTAGGAAAAACCCAGCAAATCTTGGATGTTTGCCTGGGGTGTCTTTTTGCCCCCTGAGCAGCTCTCGACATCCAGACACAGGCCCTAGATAGCTCCTCCGCTAATGCAGAAGCCAAGCGTTAAATAGATTTGGGGCCTGTCAGCAGCAGCTTCCCCCTGCAGTCCCACCAGACTGGTCCCGGAGAACACCGGAGAGCACCTGCACAGTGAGCCACCAAAGCCCTGCAGGCCTGGCCATACCCCAGGCTGCAGAGTTGTCACAGAAGGCCCATGCACTGAGGACAGCTCCCCCGCGATACTTGAGTCAGCTCCACCCTGGTCCTGCAGCAGGGTGTCATGTAGGATCCCAGGCTTCAGGCCACCACCACTGCACACACCCTGCCTACAGCTGATCCCAAGTTTCCAGCCATGTCTGACTGAAGCAAGGAAGGAGTGAGTGACTGTGGCGGCAGCCCAGCTTCCTTCTCTTGTTTCCCCAGGATGCGGTGGCTTCTTGCCAGTGAGCCCAGCTTCCTGCGGGTAGTCAGAGGTCACAGTCAGGGAGGCTCCCACATCCTGACCCGGGACCCCGGCTGAGGTTCCCACCCTCTGTCCCATAGCCCAGGGACTCCAGTTTCCATTTTCTGTTCCTAAGTCAGGTTTGGGAGTCAACCTGAAGTCCTCAGGCTGGATGACAGGACTGCCACATGTCGAGTGTGAGGACAGGGCCCTCCATGAGAAGGGTGAGGGACAGAAGGCTTTTCCTTGAGGAAGGGAAGACCCGAGGGGCAGGGACGGGTGGCAGTGAGACCTGACTGGAAGAGGGGGCAGCAGGCCAGCCCTCAGATCCCCTTTCGGAGCATCCCTCCTTGGTGGCAGAAGCAGAAAGCTGAGGTGGCTCAGCTCCAGGCAGGAGGAGGATGCCTTGATCTCCCAGGACTCTGTGAGCTGTCCATCTATACGGTGGCTTTTCTCTTGCTTCTGGCACAGAGAAGTGAATGACTGAAATGCTTACTTGCTAATGGAGGGATGAGCCAGAAAGAAATGGCTATGGGCAGCCCAGG
The DNA here is from genome assembly GCA_004027375.1 of Macroglossus sobrinus. Taxonomy (NCBI): domain Eukaryota; kingdom Metazoa; phylum Chordata; class Mammalia; order Chiroptera; family Pteropodidae; genus Macroglossus; species Macroglossus sobrinus. Next base: position 267,872 of record PVKZ01001529.1, on the reverse strand, counting down.
TCTGCTGGAGAAAGTGGGGTGCACCCTGGGGCCATAGGGCCTGGCCTTGCAGAAGCAAGCCTTTCAGCTGCTTGAGAACAAGGGCTGGGGGATACTTGGATGGCAAAGCGCTCTGAACCCCCAGCTCCTGGCCCCATCAAGGTGGGTGGGCCACTAACGAGCCTGAGGCAGTAAAGACTTACCCCAGCTCACCAAGGCTGTCAGACTAGTTCATATCAATCAGGGATTCACCCTGGATTTATAAAAAAATAACAAGTATGCCAGATGGGAAGAAATTCCATTCTGGAAAGAACACCAAGGAAGTGCCTGCAGCCAACAATGCTTTTTGCCTGAAGGATTCACAGCACCAAGGGCCACACACTCTTAGCCTGAGATTCCTGTGTGCATTTCAAGGAGTGTGGGAACCTCGCATGCATGTGCGTCCACAGCTGGTACCAGATTTTTCAAACAGGTTTTTGGTTTTGAAAGTTCAAGGTCAAGCTCATACCAGTAATAGAAGAGCATGGGAAGCCAGAAGTGGGCCCTAGAGGCCTTGGGGAGGGCACACACCGGGCACCGAGGTTGTTGAGGGTAGCTGCTAGGTCAGAAAACATGAAGAAAGTGTACACTCATTTCTCTGCAGGCTGTTCTTTGTCACATTGCTTCTCAGGCAGGCAGGCAAGGGGGTCATTCTGTCTGTCACCATCTGGCTGTACACATGGACGGCAGCCGCAGGGCCAGACCCTCTTCCTGTTTGGATTCCGCTTTCCTCTGGCTCTCCAGGGCACAGCTCTGAGAGCTTATGGACTGTAGCTCTATGTCCCTTTAGGGCAGATCTCCCCACCCTACCCCTTTCTGGAAAGCCAAGGAGGCAGGGAGCCTGGCAAAGATGAAATCAATGGCATTTGTTGGGAACTAAATGGCCCCACCTGCGTTTTGGTCTGTAAACGCCAGTGGTGCGGATGGAATGCAGCAGTGGGGTAGCTGCTGTGCTGGCCTAAGGGCACCATAGCAGCGGTCCCCAAGGCCCACAAGGCAGAGTTGCCCCATGGGATTTTCCTCTCGCCTGCCTGAGCAGAAGCATCTCTCCCTCCAGTGCAGAGTTGTGTGGACAGAGATGATGGTGTCACTTCTCCCACGCCCCCTCCATTCCTGACCTTTGCAGAGCCCCAGGCTAGGAAAAGAGCCACCTCTAGGGGCATCAGGAGGGGGCCACCTGGGCGGGGTGCCCCTAGGGAAGCCAGTGAAGGGACACCACATTTCCCTGTCTCCCTAGATTATGATTTGGTAAAATGAAACAAAACAACCGTTCAAGTCTCCTGTGACTTGGCAACATATGTGTCTTCTCTGCCTGTCTCACTCGGAAGGGTGTCAGCCGAGGCTCTGCCAGGCTCTGCGGAGGGAATGATGAGCTCTCTTCCAGCAGACCCGAGGGGCCTGACCCTGAGCCTGGGACCAGTCCCTAGTCAGAGATGCACCCAGCCCCCCTGGGGCTTGGACGTCCCTGCCACAGGAATGGAAGCAGCAGCAGTATCATGGCAATATGGGGCCAAAGGTGTCACCCAGGACTGACATTTGCTCCTAAATCCAGTCTTTTCTGTCCTTCCCTTCTGGCCACAGGGCCCATTCTTAGTGGAATAAAACTGCTCACATCAGGGCTTTCTGGTCCAAGGTGGAGTTTGACCCTAGCTCTGAAAACATGAGCGGAAGTGAAATGTTCTGATTCAGTTTTGTTCCTTATAGCCCAGGCTAGTGTGGCCAAATACAGAAAGACATAACAGAGGAAAGCTAGGAAAGCCATCCCAGTCGAGTTCTTACTGGGGCTGTAGCACCTCCCCCACGTCAGCCTTGTCATTCCCACCTGGGGTGGCAGGTTGCAGCAGGCGGTGCTGACCCCGGAGCCGGCCTGCGCCTACTCTCTCTTCATCCCCACACTCAGAGGAGGGAGCACAGGTGAACCACAGCCTCGTCCAAAGGAAGTTTCTGCCGCCCGAGGGAGGGAGCAGTGCCGTGGTCATCAGGCCAGCAGTCTCCTCTGGTGCTGGGTTGGCACCCAGCCTGGCAGTCCTGGGAGTGTCCCTCCTCTGCACAGTTTCTTCAGGGACCCCACTCTGAACTCAGGACTTCTCAGCACCTCATTCCCTTCCCTTCTGCAGCATTCGCCCCCTCCAGCCACACCAGGCTGTTTCCCAGCCCCCAGAAGCCTCACCTGTGGCTCTTTGAGCCGTGAAAGCCCATCTTCCCGCACACTCAGGCAGCGTAAAAGAGCACAGGCTCTGGGGTTGGAAAGACCTAGATTCACGGCCCAGCTCTGTCTGCCCTGCCTGTCCTGTGACCTTGGTCAAGTGTCCTGCCTTGTACCGCCTCTCCCTCCTCTGTAAATTGGGTAATGGGATGCTTGGAGGCTCTGTGAGCTCTTCATGGACGGGGCTAAGATAAATCCATGTGATGAGCTGCCTTTGCTTCCATCCTAATTGCAGAAGCTCACGCCTGCTTCAGGCCAGCTCAGACGGCCCACCTCTGTGTGGCTTTCCGGAAGAGCCCAGGCCAGACTCCTCTGCCACCTCTGTTCCGTGCACTCGTCGTTCTCTGCGTGCGTGCTGGAGTTCACATCTAGTTCCCTCCTGGCTGTGACCTCTTAGACCTTTGCTGCCCAAAGTGCAGGTTATGCAGCCTCAGTGTCGCCTGGAAGCTCCTCAGAAATGGGGACACTCAGGCCCACGCCAGACTCAGAATCGTACTTTATCAGGATCACCAAGTGACTTGTGTGCTCCTCACAGTCTGAGAAGTAGCAGCTCAGACCACAGGGGTCTGTTGTACTCACTCATCTCTGAGTCTCAGCATTAGGCGTTTTTCAGAGTGCTTTATGATGACGTGCGAGAGGGGGCAGCAGGGCGGATCACCCAGGCACCAGTGCAGGTCTGAGGCCCCCCTAACACCACTGTTCATTGCCAAATGGATAGCCTCACCCCCTCCAGCTCAGGCCCATCAGTGTTGATCAAACCAGGGGCCCTTTCCTGGTCTCCCTCTCTCCAGCGCCACCCTTCGTCCTGGCACTGCTCGCTCCTGCGGCGGCCTCAGCGCTCTCCTCGTGCAGCCCCTCTCCACTGCCATGTCAGCTTCAGGCTCCTCTCGGGCCCTGCTCTGGCCCATGAGCTTATCCCTTGCTCTGACCTGGGCATCTGGAAGCCTCCTGGATTTAAGTGGCTGCCTCGGGCAAAGGGCTCCCCATCCTCAGCTGGGCTGCCCAAAGAAAGGGAAGTGACCACTTTTTGGATCGGATCCCAAGGATGCAGTTGATGCAACATCTTAACCACCCTCTGTCCACACAGTAGGGGGTTTGGGCTCTGATTCAGCAGACTCCACAACCCCCCTGAGAAAGTCTGCTTCATAACAGCCCTTGGCCTCCCTCTCTCCCAGGGAGGCTAGCCCCTCCCCACCTGTCCCCCTTAATTCCAGACCAGCCTCCCAATCACGCAGCCCCCTCCTCAGAGCACTTCCTGTGCCAGGAACTGCAGCATTAAGTTCCTTATCCCTGTGAGGCTCACAGACAGGAACTGCCACCCTGGAGAAGGTGTCACTTCCTCAAGACTGCCCTACCAGTTAGGGACAGGACCTGGATCTCGTCTGGGCCGACTAGCCCTTCCCCCACATTCTCAGGACAGCCGATCCAGATGCCTGCTAGAGGGGCTGGCAGAGAGGTAGACAGGAGGTGGGAGCAGAGCAGAGACGCTGCTGGGCTTGGGCCGGGCAGCTAATGTTTTCCCATCTGGTTTTGTTGAACTGTAACTCGCGTTGTGTATTGAGGCTGGAGCTATTTTTATCCTGACATGTGAGGCTCCTTCACGTCATAGCCACAAAACTCAATCCAAAACATCCCAGGGAAGGTTGTTTGTGAAGCGTTCTGCAGATTCTCATGTCGCCACATCAGGTTTCACTTAGTAACATCTGCAGGGCTGGCTCCCTGGCCGCCCACCCCACCGGCCTGGTTTTGTGTACAGAGCGCTCCCGACAGCATCTGTCTGCCCCTGGGCCAGCAGCGGTCACGTGAGCTTCTCACCAGAGCCCACTTCTCCAAACCAGAAATGCGAGGCAAGGCAAGTGGCATTCAGCAGGACCGGTCCTCAGCAAGTTAAGAAGTAAAGCTCCTGCTCTTCTCCGCCCCCTGAAGGATGCCTCTCTCCTGAGACCCATGTCCTTGCCTCCTGGGCCCCAGCCAGACAGCCGTGCATTGTCCCTTGTGGGGCTGGAAGACTATATGCTGTCAGTAATGTCACCTGAGTAAAAGCCTCTTAGTCCTCGGCAAACCCTCAGCGCAGTGGAGGGCATGCCCTGAATCAGGACACTAGGCTCCTGTCCGAGTTCTGCCCCCTCCTAATGGGCCAGCAGCACCCAGCCCAAGGCCCCGCCAGCCGGCAGGAGAGCTCAGCAGTGTTGGCTTTTATCAGAGCCGCTGAGAAAGGAGGCCGGTTCCCAGCCATACAGACAAGCAAGAGCCAGAAGTGGGTGAAGCGGCCTGGGGAGGAGGGCACTGTGAGCTCCCCACGGGGAGGCTGCGGTTGGGCAGACATTAGTTCAGTTGAGCGAGGCCTGTCATTCCCCGAAGTAGCTCTTGGAGTGAGTTTTCCTTCCGTCCCCCAACCCCTTGCTGTGCACGCAGCTCTGCCCAACAGGCTGGTTCCATCTGAAGCCAGCTGGGTCCGAGGGCTCACAAGGTCAGAAGAGTGGCTAGTGGGCCACTGGGAGATGCGCTGGGAGAGTCAGGTAGGCCCTGCCCTGTCCACAGTGACCGCTGAGAGGGCCCTGGCCTTGGCAGCCCACCCAGGAAGTATTATTGCCCTCCCCCCACCAGCAGAGGACTGTCCTGCCCAGACATGTTGTCTCCACCCACATGGGTCAAGATCTCATCAACTTTACAAGGCTCCTGGCCCTGTCCTCTGGAGGCTCCTTCCCTCTGGCGTGTGGGAGCCTGGAGGTTAATGGCCCCAGGACAGCTCCCGAAGCCCGCAGCCCTCTGTCAACCAGGCCCCGGGGAAGGTGCCGGCCTCCTGCTCTTTGTAGTCTTTAAGTGGTGGGAGCACAGGGAGTACCAAGCTACAGAGCCTTCCTCAGCGACCACAGCACTGTGAGAACGTGAGTCACCTACGGTGGCTTCCTGCAGATAGGACTGCCCTCCTCCCTCTTACTGACAACCTCAGCTCCAGGGGCCGCCACGCAGGTCTGGACTTTTGAGAGATGCTTATGGGGCTGTGGCTAAGCAGCCTGGCGATGTGGTCAGGCTTTTTTTTCTGCCATCTTCGACCAATCTCTCAGCTGAGAGGTGGGCAGTTCTCCCTCCCTGAATGTGGGGTTGGTGGGATCACAGGTGACCCCCTCTCTTCCTTGAAGCCTCCCTACCTCCCACCAGAACACTGAAATGTTCCCAGATCTGAGGTCTCCGCATGCAGAGACATTTCCCACTACCCCCTAGACCTCAGTCATTCGTTTCAAAACTCAGAGAGCAGCTTGCCCCACGCAGTGGTTTGGGTTATGGTGTGTTTGCTAATTAGCAGCCCCCATTTGTTGAGCACAGACTGTGGTAAGCCTCAGGCCCAGTACACGTTTTATCTCATTTAATAGGGGTACTTATCACCCCCACTCTACAGATGAGGAAACTGAGGCTTAGAGAGGGTAAGGCTTGCCCAAAGTTGCACAGCCAGTACGTGGTAGAATGAACATCTGGTCTGAACCCAACTCTGATGGGCTCTCAAGCCGAGCTCTTAAATACCAGGCTCACTGCTTCCCACTGCCCTCAGGGTCCAGAATCTCCGGCACCTCCCTAGTGCCTGCCCAAGATGCCTAGCCCCTGGGAATGGAGGCAGTGGCCCCGGATGGCCCCGGATGGCCCCAGCTGGGGAGGATTTCTTTATGGTCATCCCTTGTGTTCCCTTTGTCCTATGGCTCTAGGCCTGGAAATGGGGTGGGGTGAGGGTGCACACACAGAAGCAAGAAGGGAACTGGGACATGAAGAGCCATCACAAACAAGCATCCAGGGAAGGCACAGTAAGCTGGGTTCTAGTTCACACGTACTTCAGTGGGGCGGGGCTGTGCCCTCTAGCAAGGCCACCATATTCTCAGTGTGTGGACAATGAGGACAGGCCCAAGAGCAACAGCTGTATCTGCAGCAATTAGAGATCACCTCCAGCTGGGCCTGCGGTAACTTGATCTGTAAGAACGTGACACTTGATTCTGCAAACAGCCCCTCTGGGCCAGGGGGCAGAGACTGTTTGCCATTCCAGAGTCAGTCAGGACCTCCTGGGCCAAAGTTGTCCCAGGCAAGGACCCAGAACAACACACGGCAAGTAACTAGTTCAGTGAGGCCTGCCCTTGAACTAGGCTTCTCACTCGAGGCTCAGCCCTTGCATGGGGCATGAGAGCTGCTGAGGAAGTTCTCAGGAGAGAGGACAGTAGTTCGAAAGTGAGGCTCCTAATAAAAAGTCCTCAGAGTAATTACAGCTGCCTTTTCCAGTTCCCACTCACTTCCCCATAAGGACCCTGCAAGGACATAAGAGAAGTCTGAGTTCAGCAAAAAGACAGCTCCGAGGAGGAGGCTTTACTGCTGCTTCCTGGACCCTGGCATCTAATAGTCAGCCCACGGGGGCTCCTGTGTAGGCTCGCTGGGACTCGAGGTGCTTCCTTTCCACACATTCTTGTTTGGGGCTTTGAGAGCTATATTTGAAGCTGCTGGGAGCTATATTCCCTTGCACAGCCAAGCTTGACTCCCAGACTCCACACCCTGCCTGTTTCATGCCAGTGTGTGGCCATCGTCCCCGTGGTCTGAAAAGGAAGTCGCAACTACTACAGGGGTCCTGGGCCAGAGTGGGACCAGCCAGGAACAGTGATGGCCTCAGATGCCCCTGTCAGCCACTCTGCTTCCTCCCTGTCATCCGTGAATTCTACACTTCCAGTTAGAAGTCCATTAAGTTCTGGGGATCTAACCTACAACATGGTGACTGTAGTTAATAATACTATATTATATGCTTGAAAGTTGCTAAGAGTAGATCTTAAATGTTCTCACCACAGGAAAGGTAATTATGTGAGGTGATGGAAGTATTAGATAATGTTGTGGTTGTAATCATTTTGCAGTATATAAGTATCAAACCAGCATATACGACCTAAACTTACACAGTATTATATGTCAATTACATCTCAGCAAAGCTGCAAAAAACTAAAATATAAAAACATCTACAAGGGTGAAAAAAAAAACATCATATTATACGAAGACAACTGGCTATCCACATGCAAGAGAATGAATTTGAATTTCTTTCTCATACCACATACAAAAATTTTAGTGGATTAGAGACCTAAATGTAAGAGCTTAAAAAGAAAAGAAAAATTCTTAGAAGAAAGCAAATCAGTAAATCTTTCTGACCTTGTATTTGATAATAGTTTCTTAGATATGACACCAAAAGCACAAAGAACCAAAAAATAATAATAAATTAGACTTAATTAAAATTAAAAATTTTGTGCTTTAGAAGATACCATTAGGAAAGTGAAAAGACAGCCCACAGAATGGGAGAAAATGTTTGCAGATTATGTATCTGACAAGAGGCTCATATCCGATTATACATACAGAGACCTCTTACAACTCAACAATAAAAAGACAATAACCCAATTTAAAAATGGGCTCAGGATTTGAATAGAGACTTCTCCAAAGAAGGAAAGTATCCAATAAGCACATGAAAAAGATGTCCAATATCATTAATCATTAGAGAAATGTAAATCAGACCCACGAGATACTACTTCCCATCTACTAGGAGGGCTTTAATCAAAAAGAGCTAAGTATCAGCAAGGACGTGGAGAACCCTCATACGTGGCTGGTAGGAATGTAAAATGGTGCAACCAGTACGGAAAACTGGCAGTTCCTCAAAGGTTTAAACAAAATCTTTTGGGTATATAACCAAGAGAAGTGAAAACATGTTCACACAAAACCTTATATATGAATGTTCATAGCAGCATTATTCTTAAAAGCCAAAAAGTAGAAACAACCAAATGTCCGCCAACTGATGGGTAAAAATGGTATATCCATTCAGTGGAATACTACTCAGCCATAAAAAAAAATACAGGACTGATACATACCACAACATGGATGAACCTTGAAAGTATGCTAAGTTAAAGAAGCTGCATACTCTATGATTCCAGTTATATGAAATGTCCAGAGTAAGCAAATCCATGGAGATCATAGATTTATTTATGGTTGTCAGTGACTAGTGGATGGGAGGATGGAGAATGACAGCTGATGAGAATGAAGTTTCTTTTTTGAGTGAAGAAAAATGTTCTGGAATTGTGATGGATGCATGACTTTATGAATATACTGAAAAACACTGAATCATACACTTTAAAAGGTTAAACTTTATAATATGTGAATTATATCTACATTAAGCTTTTTTTAATATCCTATTAATGTTTTGAGCAGGCAGACAGAGTGAGGATTTCTGCTGTCGCTAACACCTTTTTGCAGCAGTGCTGTTGATGTCAGCACGTGTTGGAAGTGGGGAAACCCATGGGGTGCATGAATATGCTGCACTGGGAGCATCCAGGCATCCTGTCCACCCTGTCCTGGTCCCCACCCCACCCACATGCGATGCCTTGCAGAGGTGAACGTGAGCCGCGGGGTGGGGGAGCTGCGTCTGGCCGTCTGTGTTTCCAGCTGGGGCATATGAGAGGGAGAGCGCCAGTGTGCTTCTGTTTCTAAAGCCACCTCAGGGCTTTGAAAGTTTTTAGAGCAAGACTCTAAAAGCATCTTTGCCTGAAGATGAGGAAGAATGTCTGATTTCAAAACGTTAAGATTGAAACTCTTGGTGGTAGTCTGTCAGTGTGTGCTGTCTTTAGTGGATGCAGATATGATTTACTTAAACTGGGAAAGGAGTGTGGCTTTTGCCTCAGATTTGTTGGTTTTGTTAACCAACGAGATGGTGTACCTGTCTAACCCCACCCCTTTTTTTCTTTGACTTGTCGTTTGTTAAAGTAAAAGTTTGTTTTTAAAAAATTTCATTGCACATAGCAGAGAGTCTTACACTTGGGAGGTGTCCACTCATCGGGGAGCGGCTGGGGGAGGAGGATGGACAGGTAGGTGCGTACGTTTGCAGTGAGAGAGATAATTGCCTGTACGTACTTATCTAGTCCTTGCTTATTTGCTGTCAGCCTGTGGCCCTTGATTAAAGATGTCCCCTCATCTTGTTACACACAGACCCCGCCACCACCACCTTTTTGGCATTTGCAGTTGTTGATGTTCTGTGGGGGTCCCGTCACCCTATGGACACAGAATAAGTCCTGGCTCTGTCCCTTTTTCTACAGGTACCAAAGGCTTAGAATGTTCTCCCTCCACTCCCACCATGAACTCCTACTTTTATAAGTTCATGATCAACCTTCTCAAGAGGTTCAGCAGCGAGCGGAGGCTCCTAGAGGTCCGAGGCGCTTTCATCATCAGGTGAGCCGTGGTTTTCCATTTTCGCACCACACGAGGTTTCAGAGCAACCATTTCCTCTTTCGCTTCTCTCTCCGCCTTTCCTGACCTTCGTGTGCTTAAAACAAAGAAAGTTCCCCCTTTCACACCCAGTTGCTGGTGCTACCAACATGAGGCAGGTGAAGTTGACTATTTTTTAAACAAATGAATTCGTTTTTCACTTCTGAGATGTTTTCTTTTGAGGTTAAATGGCTTCTCATTAAATGTCCTGTTGGAGTCTTTACAAGGAAATTAGGTGAGCCAGGTGGAATGCGTAAGGGGGCTGTGCTCGGCACCCCACTGCCCACAGTTTAATCAGGGTTGGTGGCAGCAGGGGCTCTGGTGGAGCCACAGTCACTCAAGGCCTCTAGGACTGTCATCAGCAGTAGCATGGCCAGTACTCTGGCCCTTTGCCTCCTACTCAGCTCCAAGGAGCAGGGTTACCAGAAAAGTAACCATCAGGCCAACAGAATCTAGATGGGGCACAGATTTTTCCAGGCTCCCCAACAAAGCCAAGCAGAGGAGTTTTCCAGAATAGTCTGGCCCCAGAAGCTCTATGGTGGTTGTTATCATCTCTGGCTACGTATTAGGTCATCAGAGAAGCTCAAAAAAGATGATGGCTGGGTCTCCCCCAGCCAGTGGTTCAGAACCTCCGGGGTGACGAGGGTTATTGGAGCCACCCCGGTTGCTCGGGGAGCAGACCAGACTAACGTGTCCGGGAGTCAGGGAGGCAGCGGGAGCGGGAGTTGGTGAGCTGGAGAGGGTTCCCAGTGGGGGTCCAGCCTATACAGATGCTTTCAGTGGAAGGAGTGGACAGTGGACAGTTCATTTTGCCATAAATCTGAAGGTGAGGGGGAGGGACTTAGCCTTGAGGGCCATACTAAAGCTTGGGGACCTTACACAGAGGTCACAGGAGGCCACTGCAAGGGCTTGAGCAGGGGAATGGTGTGACCAGATTTCCGTTCTTAAAGATTACTGCGCTTCTGAGGGGACGGGAGAGAGGAGGGCAAGGTGGACGTGTGGGAGATCAGTTGGCCGGCTTGCTGGGGGATAGGGAGAAGCAGCGGGACTCAGGAGTAAGTAGGGAGTGTCATCTGTTGGTGATTGAGTGCATGAGGGAGTTGGGTGTGATACCAGGACTCTGGTGTGACAAGCTGGTGGATGGTGATGGCAGTCCTTGGATGGGAGCCCTGGAGGAGGAGTGGGGAGGGAGGAGAGTGTGAGTTTAAATTCTTTTGGGGGCGTCAAAGGAGAGATATTGAAGAAGCGATTTGCTATACTTGTCTCTCAAAAGAGGGCCCGAGGCCTGAGATACAAATCTGGAAATTGATGGCACAGTCATTCTTTTATTCACACATTCATTCATCCAGCAGATACTGAGTGCTGAGTCTGCGGGTACCATTCTAGGTGGTGCTCCGGGGAGTTTCCATCCTTAGGCAGTAAGAACAGCCAGTGGTAAGAGGGCGGAGAGGGAAGGGCCAGAGCTGAGCCCAGGGGAGCTGCAGTGTATAATGGTTGGGGAGGAAGGAGAAGCCAGGAGAGGAAGCTGAGAAGGGCCCAGGAGGAGAGGACAGTGGGGAGGAGGAGGAAGGAGGCGATGAGGGGAGATGGGGCCTGAAGAGGGCCTCCTGGGAGGCACGGGAGAGGGAACCACCAGGCCTTAGCTCAAGGGCTGAGGGCGGAATTGAGGGCACCTGGAACAGGCTCAAAGGACTGAGTCAAAGGAGGAAACAGACTAGCCTGACCAGGACAAACGCAGGACTATAAAAGTCCCTGCTCATTGGGAGGAAGGGGCTTCTGATAGTCTGGACTACCCAGAAGTGTGCTGTGGTGGGAGGTGTCGCCGCCCCGTTGGTGTTCAGAGCCGGATCATTTGTGGCAGGGGCTGCCCTGTGCACCATAGGGTGGTACTTAGCAGCATCCCTGGCCCTTCCCACTAGAGGCCAGTAGCATCCCACCCATCCATTTGGGACAGTCAGAAATGACTTCAAACTTTTCCAGTGTCCCCTGGGAGTGAAATCATCCCAACTGAGAACCGGTTACAGAGGGCTAGAAATGGATTCTTGTTCTCATTGGCCAAAAGAGGAAAATTTCTGGTTTTTCTTCACAGTTGGGGATTGAAGTAAAGGTTAGATGTGGTACAAGAGGACCCCCCACACACCAGGAAAATGATAGATGATCTCCATATGAGTGACAGTTAACTATATGTGGTTTTCCAGACTGCAGAGGTGTCGGCCCTCTGCTGAGCTCTCCTCGCCTGGAAGACTCAGGGGCCAGTGGGCAATGAGGTCTTGATAAAGGCATCCATCCTAGTTCCCTCTCTGGAGGACTGAGCTGTAGCGGCTTCCTCCATCCTCTCTCAGCCTGGCCTTGTGGGGAGGGAGCTCAGGGGAGTGAGCAGCACCCCCAGACTGCACCAAGCAGAAGTCTGGCAATGCGGGCTCCATGAAGCTAGCAGCCTTGTCTCTGCCATGTTCCCATTTACAGCCTGCAGGGCAGTGAGGCTTCTCTTGCTTTGCATCGTCCCCCAGACATCCAGGACTGATGGGAATCCTCATTTTGCAGAAAGGAAATGAGAGGAAGCCATGTACCCGCCCAGCTTGGTCGCAGCTGGGCTGCAGGCTGCTGCTCTCTGCTAATTCTGCCATAGCTGCTACTCTGTCGTTTCTGTGAGAGAGTGCTGAGCCAGGTACCTCAAGGGGTCCTGCACAGCCTTCAAGCCAAGGCCGCCTGGGGCCCAGCTTCTCAGAAGAGCCCACACTGCTCGTGGACCACACTGGGGCCTCATGGGCATCAAGCTTGGCCTCATCCTTACCCCACACAGCCACAGAGGTCTCATAGCCCTTGATACTTGCACAAAGAACCAGGGCTGGGACAGATGGAACCTTGCAGCTGGGCCCCTCACATGTGTTGTCCCTCTTAGTCTTTGGCTTCATTTACCCATCCTGCCGTTCCCCCAAAGCAGCACCAGCACCTGTCAGTACGTGTTACAGCCGACAGCCACCTGGCCCAGCTTCCTCTGGGCCGCTCTGGTTCTGTGGACCTATTGCCTATTAGGCCAGCTTGCCAGCCCCTGGCTGGCCAGCCCAGGTCACAGTCCAGGCCACCCAGTCTGGGCTGTCAGGGCGCACACAGTGCAGCAACAGGCCCGGAGGAGGCCTTGGGTGTGTGCTCTCCTCCTTCCCATGGTCAGACAGGGTCCGAGGCCCTTCAGCAGAGGTTTGCTCTGGATAAGCCCTTGGGAGATCAGCCACCTGCCTGCTTCTCATAGTGTTTCCTTATTTTCTGCTGAGGGTTTTAAAGAAGAGCATAATAATGGTATATGCAGACTGCTGAGATGAAGCCAGAGGCATGATAAGAAACAGTGAGTTAACCCTCCCCATCTGGTGTTACACAAGCTATAAGTTGCTCCTCTCAACCCCCAAAGTCACGCATTGAGAAAGAAAGGAAAGAGATTCTTCTGGCAAACAAGTCAAGAGCCATTCTTTCTGCGGTAGTGTGTTTAGCTCAGAATCCAGGGGCGGCTGCCATCTCTAGGACAAAGGCATCTGGAGTTCTTGAAGACAAACATCTGGTGGGGGTCTCGGCATTGAGGAAGATGCATGATTTCCCTCAGGACCCGGAGCATTTCCTCTCCCCCACGAAGCTTTCCCAGGCTGCACCTCTGTGGGGGGTGGGAGTGCTCCCCCCACCCCAAACTCCACCCAGGCCTCTGGGTAGGTCGGACTTCTTCTCTGGATCCAGATGGCCTTGTTATCTGGTGGGCATAACAGTGTAGACGCCTGCCGAGTTTGGAGAAGCCCGTGGCTCCAAAACCTCATCTCAGCCAGACTTGCCGAGACCTGCTCCCGAGCCCACATGAGGACAGGAGTAAGGGGTGCTGAGAGGGGGCTGCTGCCAGCACCTCCAGCCCTGCTGTACCCACACCCCCTCCCCAGGGCTCCCCAGGCACTCAGGGCAGGATTAAGAGAGGAGCTTCTGGAGTCAAACAGACTTGGGTTCGAATCCCAGGTCCTCAGTCTTTAACTGCAGGACCGGTTTCAAGCTCGTTTTGCTTTGAGTGTGAAACAGAGATGATAGTGCCTACCCGCCGTTTATGGAGAGGGTTACATAAGACCGTGCGTGTTATAGCTCTCAGCACAGCTTGATAAAGGGGAGCTGTTGTTCCGCCTGGTAATGTGGCCTCGGCCTCCCACGGTGGTCTGCGGGGAGGGGAACTGGACTCGAGAGAGGGTGAAATAATTGAACCTTCTGTGCCAACAGCTGGCTCCGGTGCTCCAGGCCTGCTGCCCCAGCACCCGCGGCGCCCACCAGCGGCCCGGCCCAGCCCCATTAAAACAACTCTGCCTGGGGTGGGTGTTCATGTACACTTTCCTCTTCCAGCCTCTTCCCACCCTCCATGCCAGTGCAGGCAGGACAAGCACAGGCCTTGTTTTCCCATGAACTGTCACTTCTACTCAGTAGAAAAGGCTAGGAGGGAGAAAACGCAGCCTCTTTGATAAATTGTGATATGAACTCCAGCGTAATCCAACAGCTGGGATCTTTACAAGCCTGCTTCTGTGCTGGGAAAGGCTCAGGACTGAGGACACCCCACTCTGCCGGCCAAGAAGGCCCTCTGGCCAGCCGTCCTTCGCCTCAGTCAGCTGAGCCTCTTCCCCTCCTCTTCCTCCCTGCCGCTTTGCAGCGGGCTGGCCAGAGAATGCTTGCTTTTTAATGAGTGACTGTGCTGTGAACTCAAGCGCTCCAGCCCCAGCCAGCCCAGTTGACGGTGAATGAGGTCCCAAGCACCCCTAAGGGGAAAGGGGTGCCCCTGAGATAAGGCGGGTGTTTGAAGAGCCTGGGCTGGGAGCCCAGGCGGCAGAGGGGGAAGCAGTCATGAGGCCTCGTCCTTGAGACCCAGCGCGCCCCTCCCCGTCTGCATAAGAGTGCTGTGTTTGGGGCTGGTGGAGTGGGGAACTGATTGGCCGCTGAGGTGGGTGGTGGGGCCGGGCAGCCAAGGCCCAGGAAGCCACTGGAAACTGGACTTGTTTTTAATTGCAGGGGCGGAGGGGGGTGGGGGGAGGAGGGCCTCAAGAGAAGAAGCTCTCTTTCATCCAGTAATTGGGAAATTCCATTTTGCCATCCTTGTGCACTGTGCCTGTGAGAAGAGCCCTCGGCTGGGGCCACACGGCCACCGGCCACTGTGGTTGGGGCAGCTCACACCAGCTGATCGCTCCCCACCCCAGCTCCCCCGTCACTCTCTGTAGCCTCCCAGTGTCCAGTTCATTGGCATAGGGTATATCCCCTTTACCCTGTGTATCTATGTATGTCACCTCATCTGCCCCAGGGGCATTGGCATGACCCCCCGAAAGCCCATTGTGCCACTGCTGATAGAATATGAATCAGTAAAGTGGTAAGACCCAGACCCCTGGTTCAGTGACACTTGAAAAAAGCATGTTCTGCCTCCGGCGGCCCGTGGAGGGCTTCTGAGAGGTCCCGCCTGCCCCCTTCCTCCCGCCCCTCTAATGGACTGCGTTCATTTGCTCAGAACAAAAATAAATTGCTGTGACAAATATGCACCAACCTAAGTCTGTCTGCTGGAAGAGGCCCTGATCCACTACCCAGAAGGCAGGCAGGTTTTGATCTTTTATTAGTTAGTAGCCGTATTATTGGGTCCCCAGCTGAGGGGACGGAGACCAGACGTTGAACAGGGCTAGAGGAATTCTTCGAAGGAATTTTTTACATCCGTTTTGTCGGCTTGATGTCAGTCTGCTCCTTGTGAGAATCTTCTGGAGCTTTCCACAGCCATTCTCCTCCCTGGCCCTCAGGGCCGGGGTTGGGGTGCTTTGTTGAGATACAAGACAGTAAAGAGAGTGTGCGGCAGAAGCTTCTTTGCACAACCCGCTCTTGGCTGATCTCCTAATTGGGGACAGCTCTGAGGGAATGTGAATGGCAGGCACGATCGGACATACCAGAGAAAGAGTCCTGCCCTAGAAGATAGAAAGATGTTCCTGTGAAGGGCAAAATTCAGAGAGCCCAGCCCATTCTATTTTTATTGTCCCCTAATCCCTGGCAAAGTGCCAACATTCCAGCATTTCACAAAACCATCTGTGATCCAAGGGTGGTAGGAAGGGCTGGGGGACCTGGAGGACGGGCCAGCATCTTTGCCTCCTCCAGGCAGTCCCCACATTGTCCGTAGAGCCCGCTGTCATGCACACTGGCCCTCCCTGTAGAAGTGATGTGTTTTCATCTGAAAAATGGAAGCACATGTGTTGGCCTTGCTAGGCCCAGCTGGGATTGATTAGGTTTAACGGGGGCGTGTGGGGGAAGGAGAGGAAGTGCCGGCCAGAGGGAGTCCTGTGCAGTGTGCTCTGGAAGTCTGGGGAGCTTTAGAGCGAAGCGTCCCTGTGTTTCAGGGGTCCTCCTGGATCCCTGTTGATGGGGCAGCAAGGAGGCCAAGGGTCCATTCGCTCTGAGCAAGGCTTGTGGGAGGTGAGAGGTCACAAGTGAACTTGGCACGGGGAGACCATGGGACCCAAACAGCCCTCTGAGCACAGAGCCAGCCACTTAGCCCATCATCCTGGAGGCCCTGTGGTGGGGGTTAGGACTCGGGAACTATTCCGTGCCCACCTCACACGCATGCCTTTTGGACTCCTCATCACTTGGGTGCTTGCTCCTGCTGAGCCCTTGCCAGCTTCTGATTAAAATGTGTGGTCTCCACACCTGAGAGGCATCAACCCCCCAGCCCGATGGCTCAGGCAGCCAGCAGGGCTGAGGGGATGATTGTCAGGAGCTGTTGCCAGGGGCTGAGAACTTGATAATGAATCTCTTTCTAAAGGTTGAGAGGTTGTTTCGGATGGAATATGCAGTTTTCTAGATCTGTTTATATTTTGCCTAAGGATGCCAGGAAACTAACAAAGTTTTGACCTTGGTAGCCCAGCTTGGTTAATTAGCAAGTAGCTGATGGGTATCGTAATGTCTCCTCTTAATCAAATAGCAGCAGGTTTGGAATTGGCCCCTAGAAGGCATTTCCATCCTCCTGCCTCCTTGGGGGAGGGCTGAGTCTGAGCCAGGACAGACAAACGTGTGTCTTTAGTTTTAAAGTGCTTTTAGAATCCTTCTAGAGCAGCAGTTACTGAGTATAGCCTGTTCATTCATTGTAGGATGCGTTTTCTCAGGAAGCTCTTTCTTTCATCCTGTATCACTTCAGCTTAGATATCTTTGGGCCGTCCTTGGGGACCCCCGTGTTCTCTCTCTCCCCACAAGTGGTTTCTTTTAGCCGGTAGCCACAAAGGTACACACACACACACACACACACACACACCACCTTTGGGAAAATACACAGAAGAGTTTCTGTCACCTACCATTTGTGAAAGGCCATCCAGCCCAGCTACCCCTTCCACATAGAAGGAGAGGTCCCATCTCTAAACATGTACCATGGCTGTGCCTTGGAAGACCCTGTGGCCTGGGACAGCCTTGACCTCACCAAAAGTCTCTTGGGATCTGAAGTGGACCATGGAACTTCCTTTTAAAGTTTCCATCTCTAGCTCCCAGGAGAGTACCAACTTTGGGTCCATTGCTGTTATCATCTTGCATGTAGCACCCATGAAGCACCAGAGCATCTGCCCCCGACACCCTCATCCCAGCCCTTGGGGTGTCATCCGTGGTGTTAAGATTTGCTCCATGGGGAAGCTATGCAGCCATCCAGAGACCCAGAGCTGAGGTTCCTGGTTGTCTTCCAGACTGGGTGGTAGAGGCCGTTCGGGAAAACTGCCCAGTTTCCAGCACGGACTTTGCTCTTCCACGGCCCTCATTGGAAAGAAGCTGGGCTCTCTCATGGCGTCTTCCTTTTGCCCAGGGTCATTCACCCACTGAAACCCCACCAGGACCCATGTCGATGTGACCTCTTCCCCTACAAAGTCTCTCCTCCTGCGAGCCACTGTCTCTCCAGCGGAAGTGAAACACTGATTAAGTCTGCATGTCCGTCCCTGTCTTCCTTCTAAGCCCCCGGCCCTCCAGACTGCTGCTCATCCATTATCCTGGCCTACTTCCAGTCTATATTTAGATGACATAATCTCATTGGAACTGCCTGGCACTTGGACAGTGAATGTCTTTCTTGGTCTAAATCTCGGTTTTGACTCTTGCTCAAGAGGACGTGCCCCTCCCCTCCTCCCAGATTGTTTGGTTTTCCTTCTGGTTTATCACAGTTGTTCACATCATCCATGCTGGCCTCTTTCTCTCTGGAGCTGAGTTGGAATGGAGTTCAAGTGCACTCCAGAATCGTTTCTCACTTTTTTCTCGTTTTCTGTCCAGTATCCTGTGCTGTTTTGAGTCTCACCTCTCACTCTTTCCTTTCAGAAGCTGCTTTCCTGAGCACTAAGTTCTACGTCTCTTTCTCCATTTCCTGCCACATGTCCCACCCACCCCACCCCTAGCACATGCTGCAGTCACATGCCCCATCTCCGGCTCTCACACGCGACCGGTCTCCTGAACTTGGGGCCAACCGAGCCTCCTTGTTGCTGCCCCAGAGAGCTGCTTTTTTAGCTTGATAACAGCGCTCATGTCTCCATTCCGCCCTTAGACTTGTCATCAGTAAACTCGTGGCCATGGATGGACCCTTCTGCTCTGTCCCAGGCCTGCTCTCAGCTTAGCCAGTCCTTCCCTTAGAAGGAAGACAGTTGTGCATACTTGAAGACTGTCAGCCCCTGCCAGTGCTTCAGGGGAGAATGAGCCTCAGAAGCTCTGCTACGTCCCCCAAAGTTCTGACTTGTTTTCTTGCTCGGTTTTGGCATCTCTTTGGTAGAGTCTTGTCCCTTCCCTAACTACATAGCACTTTTGCTTCAGTGGCCCGGATCTGTCTTCTTTCCTTTTCCTGATTAGGGCAAGGTGGCAGCCTTACTTCCCCCTACGCTCCGATGCCTGTGATGCCATTTTTAATATAAATTTTTCATTAAGGAACAACGTATTATTTAAAGTATACAGATCGTAAGTGTACTACAACTCAGTAGCCATTTAGTGGCTATTTAGTTTCTCCTAATTGTCTACACACACGTAACGAGTACCCAGAGGTACCTCTAATGTCTCCTGCCTGTTTTGACACAGCTTATGTTTGTGAGATTCATCCATGTTAGATGTAGTTCACATTTCTGTAGAGTATTCCACTGTATGACGATACCACGATTCATTTGCCTGTTCTGCTGTTGGTGGCACTTGGGTTATTTTCACATTGGCACTATTATGAATAACGCTGCTGTGACTGTCCTTTCACTTGTCTTTTGGTGAACATACACATACATTTCTCTTAGGTGTAGGAGTTGCTGGATCAAAAGCCATACACATGTTTAGCTTTAGCAGTTACCATGCAAAACAGTCAGTCTGCTCCCATCAGGGTGTGTGAGTCCATTACTCACATCCTCACCAGCCCTGAGAAGTGTCCGACTTTGATTGTAGCTGTTCTGCTAGGTGTGGCATCACCTTGTGGTTTTTAACTTGCATTTCCGAGAACTAATGAAGTTGAAGAACCTCTCGTCATTGATTGGCCTTTTAGATTTCCTTTTTTGTGATGAGCCTTTTCTAGCCTTTTCCCATATGTTTTCAATGTTTTTCTTATTGATTTGTAGAAGTTCTTTAATTCTGGATTCAAGTCTTGCTCAGATGTATATCTTATAATTATCTTCTACTCTTGATTGCTTTTTTAATGGTGTCTTTTGATGACTACAAGTTTTTTATTTTTAATGTAGCTCAGGTGATCAGTTTTTCTTTACAGTTAGCGTTTTTTACATTTTGTGGTGCTTTTTCGGGGTATTGGGAGCTCACAAGAATTAATTATAAAGCTGCCCGATTCTGGTTGGTTTTCGTTAAGCATTCCCAGTGAGCTGAACACTGAGTACGATCCACCTAAAACCCAGAGTCATTGTTTCTTAGCCCTGGACAGGGTCTTGGAGGTCACCTTATCATCCCGGCTGCTTATGCTTTGTGAAAACAGAGGCTTCTAGCCGCCCTCTACCTCCACACGACTGAAACCCAGGAGCATTGGTGTAGCCAGGCCAGCAGCAGTCTGCGGCCTAGAGCCGAAACTACTCACCTAACTCTGCTGGTCAGCACTCTTTGGGTGTCAGGAGGCAGGAACACAAGTCAAAGGCACCAAAGTGAACTAGGGGGCTCGACTGGTCTATGTAGCAGGACCAAGGCCAAGGGTAGCGAAAGCCAGGAACTCAGTGTTTCTGTGTGGCACCGTCTCTCTTCTTGGCCCTTGTTTGAGGTCAGCTTTGTTGTTTTGGTTTCTTCAGGTGTCAGAAGCGTGGCCACCGTGTCACATGGCCATCATATCCCTGAGGTTATGTTTTAGGAGGAAGCTCTGATTGGCTCACACAGGGTCATGTGCCCACTGTGGTGTGGGGGCAGTGGCAGGGTGCTGCAAATGGCAGGCCTCAGAGAACCCCACATGGAGTGGAGAGAGCAACAGCTCTACCGAGAAAGGAGCTGCTGTCCCACGAGAAAAGCAGCGAGATGCTGAGCAGTGCAAACCACAGGAGTCTGCCATGTGGCTGCTTTCCTGAGCAGTTTTCTTACATGAAAAATGAAAACGCCATCACCACTATCTGCTGCCAGTCCTCAGGAGAATTAAGAGACTCGACAAAAAAAGTGCTTAGAAGAATCTGGCACCTGGTAACTGCAATAAGTACCAGTCGTGACTGATGGTCAGTGTGAATAGTGACAACCACCCATCCACCCTCTCTCCACAAGTGTCAAGAGAAGGGAGACCCAGGAGGTGGGCCAGTCGGTCGTTGCAGAGGTGGGCAGAGTAGCTGGTTGCTGAGGTGGGCGGGTCGCGGGCAGGAGGTGGGCCTAGTACCTATACTCCCATTTTCCACCCCCACATTCCGAGGGCGCTGCCTCAGGCCTGGATCCTGGAAAGCAGATGTTCTGTGTTGAGTGTTACTTTCTCCTGTTTTCTAGAGAGTGGTAAAAAAGAAAGCCATTGAGGAAACTGGGGCTTGGCCCAGGCGTCCTTTGTTCTGTGCCCACCTGAACCCAGCCCGGTTCAGAGCTGCCCAGTCAGGACTCTAGATCGAATGTGACAAAAATCAGTTCTCACCCTCCATTGAAGAGAATAAAGGTGGTGTTCAGTCGGGGGCGAGGGTCGGCTCATTCAAAGCTCAGAGTTGACGGCGAGGGCCCTACTCGTGTTCTCAGGATGCGGTCTTCCCCCTCACTTCCACAGCTGGCTCTTCCTCCTCTGCCCACCCCATCCTGGGCAGGCCGTCACCCCAGAGCATGGTGGCCACCGGCAGCTCGCACTCACTCCAGCCTCAGTGGTAGTCCTAGGCTGGGGTCTCACTGCACCTGCCACTGTGACCAGAGAACGCCATGCCCCGAGTGTCCAGGATGGGGTCATGTGCCCACTCTCAGACACGGGAGCAGCTGTTCATGGGAAAGCACGGCTCTAGAACCAGAGGCCCGGGCCATGGCCCTTGGGACCCACCCGCATTGCTCCGTGCTCGACCCCAACGCTTACTGGAGAAGGATGTGAAGAAGGTCCCCGCCATGGTGGCTGCACAATGAGTGAGACTCTCCCAGCAGCCAGACCCTCCACCCCCAGCAAGGGGGTGGCGAAGCTGTGTGCGTGCCCTAGACCTTCCCAGAGACTGCCGTGGGGACAGGTGGGGAGTAGGGTGGCAGCTGAGGAGTTAGGCCTCCGGCTGGTCCCTTCCCCGTGGTTTCCTCTGTTTGCAGCATTGCACCTTGCCAGAGACTGGAAGTTGTCGCTGTGTCATCTGGTAATGAGTTGGGGGTTAGACATGGCCTCCCGGAGTCCTCTCCCGAGGATGGTAGACCTGGGCCGTGAGTGAAGAGAGACCAGGAGAGGCTCGGTCTGGATTTTAGGCTCAGTTCAGAGTGGCCAGAGGGACCTTATGGCTAAGCTGTGTTCTTGCACACAAGGAGGAAGCAGACTGATTTTTCTAGTAAATAACTTACTGCATGCTGCCTCCATGCAGCAGCCCAGGCTGGGCTGACCTGGACCTAGCTGCCACAGTCCGCAGACAGGACACCCAGGTGTGGCCGGAGGGAGCCCTGTAGGAGAAAGATTCACTCCCCACGGTGTTCGTTCTGTGTCTCTTCCTGGGGGACCTGTGTCGTGCCAGGCCCCACACTAGCCCTGGGCACACAGGAGACTGAGAGCCAGTTCCTGCATTCACCAGGGTGGCAGTCTAGTGGCATAGGCGGACAGGTGACAAGTGACTAAGCGTTGTGTGTCCCAGTGTTGTGATTTGTTCTCTGCAGGAAATGGGACAGGAGGGGGGTCCTCAGGTTCGGGCCTGTGGGAGGAGGGTGCCCACAGCATCAGTGGAGATGAAGGCTGTGACCTGGATCCCATGTGCTCAGAGTGTAGCAGTGCCCTAGTTTTCCCTCTCCTCGGGCTCAGCTGAAGCTACGCCAAGAATTAGCTTTTAAAGGCTGCCTGAAATGTGGTTTGAGCCAAAAAATCTATAGAGCCAGTGCATTCGTGACCTTGTTGAAAATGCTTACTGAGGAAAATCAAGGGGGTGGGATTTGTTTTTCTCTCTGTAAAATTTTTTTAATCCATTTGGCCCTCGTGACTCCTGTTCCTTTCCCTCTTGGCACATTCCCTCCCAGGCTGCCTGACCCCGCCCCAGCCCCACGGTGCTCATCTCTTCCACTGTCCACACCTCCCCCATCACCCGTGCATCAGGAATGAAAAATACCAGCGGGTAAAAAATAAGGAGCCTGGGTATAGCCCTGGAAATTAGGCCACAGCTGTCAGGCCAGGCAAGAGTCGTCTCTCTGAGAATGGTACTGCCAGGAGCAAGCACTCGGCCCCTCCCCTGTGAGGATAGAACAGAGTCCTTCCCACCCACCCCACCCCCGCCCCCTCAGTCCCCCCTCGGGAAGGGGCTGCTGCCTAAGGAGGGCCAGGCAATGCCTTTGTCACTGAGCAGACCTGTCCCGGAAACCTGTCCCAGTACCCATCCAGTGGGGACACCGTAGCAGACAGAGCTAGTCCCTGCCCACCTGTGGATAATGACAGAGTCTGGGCTGTAGCAGCCTGTGTGATGGTGCTCTGGGGAGCAGATGGACTAGGGGGAGTGCCCAGCCCCAATGAAAGGGTCCAGGGAAGTTTCTGGAAAGAGATGCTATCTAAGCGGAGCCATGAGAGATAAGCAGGAATTGGATGGGGATGGGAAGACACGATGTTTCTGATGCAGCAGTCTACTCAGAACCCCAGTGCCCAGCACCCCAGGGAACTGGGAATGTGGCTGCAGCCAGGTCCCTGGCTGGCTCACAAGCAGCCCTGGGGAACCCCGTGAGCCACTGAAGGGCCCGTGAAGGCTCAAGGTTTTTCCACCTTCTGTGGGTGTGTACAGGTTCCTAGGAGGAAAAACTGCTGACTTGTGGTCCCCTTGGCAACTTCAGGGTCGCTCTGAGCCCCCACCTCTCGCAGACAAGGGAGAACGTGAATCTGTGAGGTCGCGCCTGAGGCGGCGGGGCGCAGAGCCCAGTGCACTGCTGTCCCCCAGAAATTCCAGTGGACAGAGAGAAGCAGGCCCAGGGCTCATAGGGAGGGGTGTGGAGCTCTCACTTATTTACTGTGACAGCTGTGGTCTTCTGCTCCCCCCACCATTAGTCCCAGAAAACAACGAAGGTTAGTTAAGGAGTGGCGTAGGAAGCTGACTAGACCAGAGATCTGGCTGCTGCATCTTTAGAGGGTTCAGTGCTGATGGGACCAGCAGTTTGAGCAGATGATCTGGACTGTGTAAAACCTTCTCAACACCCAGACATCCTTGTTCTGACTTGTTTGGCTTTTCAGGGGATGCTGCTTTCAGCCAGTTCATTCCAGGTGCCTGTAAATTCAGCCTTATCTGTTCATTTCATTTCTCCAGGGAAAACAGCTTTTCCTTCCTCTCATGAGCTGAGCCCCTCCCTTCTGACCAGCCCAAGCCCCTTTCCTGAAGGAGACACCCCTGCTCCCCTGCCCCCACCTCTGTCGTTAGCCCCCAGCCCTAACAGTTGGCCAGTCCTGGAGTTACCTCACTTCCTTCCTGCACTTGAAGCTTGAGCGGCCGCCCCAGTCCAATCCCCCTGCTTCTCCCCGCCGCCCAGTAGCATAGTAATTGGTTTCTCAGATCTTCAGCTGTGCACCCCATCTGTGAGGATTTCCTGGTCCCCTGACCCTCCTCCATAGGAAGACTTGTGATCTCAGTGCCGTGGGGACCCCAAGGGGAGGGGCCGTGGAGAAGAGGCTGCTGCTTCAGTTCTCCGCTCCCTGCAGCCCCTCTGTTCCCACTGAAACAGCCACCACACCACCACTCTCTGCCCCTAGCCCCACCCCCTCAGCCAAGGTCATACTCCCCCCAGGATGGGGCTCAGGGCCTGGTGTGACAGAGCAGCTGCCCAGTGAGATCTGTCTCCAGCTCAGCTCCCAAGATGAGTATCTGTAATTATAGCTCTTGGAAGGTCACAGCTTTCATTTCATTTTTGCAGTGTTTGGAAAAAAGTTCAAGCCTCTCTTAACATGTTCAGTCTTCCCAAGCCAGCCAGCGGGTTTCTAGGAGGGGAAAGACAGCCATGAAAGATATGCCCACAGGCCAGGCTCGGTGGCAGGAGGTGCGGGGGAGGCCAGGAAGGAAGGCAGGATGGATAGATCCAGACAGGCGTGAGTGCCCGCGGGGGTGGGGAGGACAGAGGGTGGCACCAAGCTCCGGCACCCTTTCACCCACAGTTGTGTTGCCTCTGGAGGGCCCAGAGCCCTGACTCAGCTCCCCAAGGAGGACGTCCGCCTGCCCGAGGGGTCATCATCTGAACCATGCTGCGATCTTCCCCACCTGCTGTCTCCCGAGTCCATCCGTCTCCCTCCACCTTCACTTGGCTCTGTCCTTCCCCGCAAGAAAGGGCATCTGGAAAGGCAGCCCCAAGACCCTCTGTACTTAACATTGTAGAAGGTGGTTGCAGGAGGCAAGGTGATTTAAATAGCCCAGAAGGGTGGCGTGCCCTGCACAGCTGTGGTTTTTCGTAGATTCTCAGGTCTCACCCTGGGTGGCCGCAGCACACCTCTGACACCCTGGCCGATGGTGTGAGGCAGCTTTCATGCATTGGTTAAAGACGGGCTTTCTCTCCATTGATAAGACTCTCTCCTCTTCTTTTCAATTCTATTTCAGGAGAAGCGTCCTCTGGAGTAGGCACTCCTGCCTCAGAGTGGAGCCAGGCCTCTCCTCCCGCTCGTATTATGCTAATCACTCCTTGCAAACAGGCAGACTTTGTAGGAGGTTTGCCTGATTTTAGATGAAACCTACGCCTTTGAAGCGAAGAGCCACAGTAGCTAAAAATACCATTTCCCGGCTGTTGATCCTCTCATTTGTAAAATGCAAGTTTTCATTGTTAAATCTGCAAATCTGCAGCAGCAGCAGCCGCCACCCGGAGAGGGAAGCTCTGCCACCCCCCAGGGAGATGCCACCTTCCCTGAGCCCTGCCTCCTGCTCTGCTTCTGAGATCTGCATAGGTCCATGTCAGCCCAAAGCGTAGAGGATTCTAAATATACATGTATTTTTTAAAACCTTATTTATTGTTTTGGAAAAACAAAGGATGCAGAAGAATATAGCATAAAATGTAAAAAACCCTGAACCACCACTTCCTCCCCCAGAAGTAGCCTCTGTTTTCAGTTTCATGCACTCGCTTCCAAAACTTTGTCTTTACATTTATAAATACACAGCTCCATTTGGTGTGGGTTGTGCTTGTGGTTTTCCAGCAGAGGATCCTAGACTCAGAATTATCCTTGCCTTGTTTTCTCTCCTTCACATGTCACGCAACAGAGGGCACCTCCCCGGGATCTTGAACGTGTGGACCCTACAGTCTAAACTCCAGGCCAACACAGAGTGGGTCAGGGTCACTCTCCCTTATCAAGACCACCACGTCCATCACCATTTCTCTGTGTGGTGACCTGGGCTCTGCTTGGTGGGCAGTGGCCGTGTGATGCTGGGGGGAGGGCAGGATGGGCAGGATGGCTGTCCCCCAGGAGACCCCTCTCCTGCCACAGCTCTGCTGGGGGGCGGGGGCTCATCTGTAAAGGGGACCTGGGATTCCTCAGATGCCCGCAGAGCACTTTCCCCAGAACTTCCACAGACGCCTCGCTTCTGGGGCCCTTTCTCGTTCTCATGCATTTAATCCAGTGAAGATTTTCTGGGCTGGAAAGTGCATTTCGTGCATCTTAAAATTCCCTGAAAATGACTAACCACAAGAGGAATTTTCCCACCTCCTGGCAAGGGGTAGAAGAGGGTATGAATAAGAGCAATTCCCTTCCATGTGGCCACGAAGAACTGAAGGAGTCCCCTCCATCCGTCTTCATCCCATCACTTAGCCCCTCCACCCTCCCCACTCTGACCTTTCTGCCCTTTTCCAGGAGACTCCGCAGTGAGGCTGCTCTGAGTTTTGCTCTTAGCAGAAGTGGGTATTAGTGTTTCACTTCCCATTCTGTTTTCTGATGTTTATCTCAGTGCCCTTAAGTGGGCACTTACAGAGAGCTACAGAAAACAATGTCAGTTCACAAGATTTCATAAAACCTCCAGACTAAAGATTTGAAGGCCAGAAAAGCACAGACTGGCCCAGCTCCTTAATCAGAGACAGTTCTCCACTGTGGAAACCAAAAACATAGCCAGAACAGCGAGAGCGGCATAAGCCAGAGGCAGTGGCTGGCGAGCTGGGCTTCCTCCCCCAGGGCATCCGAGGCTGGGAAGACAAGCCCAGGCTCCCGGAGAGGAGCTACGGTGGTGGTGAGGTGAGATGGCAGTGAAGGGCCCTCTGTGGGGACAGGTCTGACCTGAGACTTCATCTCCTTTTTCCTCCACGGAACAGAGCAAGTTGAGGCTGTACACGGTGGGCCTGGCCCCCGTAAGGTGGAAGCCAGCAGGGAAATTGTAGAAAGCCTAGCAGAAACTCTGGGGAAAGCAGGACCTGGGCTCTGGGGAAGCAGATGGGTGGTCTGTGGTCTTGAGAGGGAGGCAGCGGGGCCTTAGGCCCAGCACTCTGAGGCCAAGCCAGGCGCTACAGTCACGCACGTTTGCGACGGCTGCTGAAATCCCCCATTTCCACTTGGAGAGTGGCCTGGATGGGCTGCTGGCAGTAGCAGCTTGGGGGCAGTGGTTCTCAGTCCTGACTGTTAAGAGTATAACAAACAGTCTGTTAAGAGTATAAATCGTCAACTTCCTGCAGTAGTCCTGAGTGGGGTCCTGATGTCCCCAACATATAACCAAGTTCAGGGGTCTCTTGGGGAGAGGCTGTTCCTGGCTTGATAGGCTCTCCTGATTCCGGAGGGCAATTGTGTGACCTTTTGGATGGGCGAGGACACTTTTGGGACAAGGGGTGGTGGCTTCTCACTGAGAAATGTGGAGCTGAAGTCGAAGTAGTGTTTATGGAACCCAAAGGCGGAGCACTGAGACTGCCCCAGAAGGCAAAGTGCAGCCCCTGGTTGGAACCCTTGAGGGGAATGTCCCACAGGAAGTGAGATAGAGGAGATAGGGGCAGAGGCGTGGTGGCCTCAGCGCAGTGACCGCGTGAGCAACACACTGCTGCCCCCAGGTTGGCGAGTGGCTTTATGGTTAGCAAGACCTGGACGTCTGTACTCAGTGCTGACTAAGGTTGGAGGTGCTCACCGTCTGTGAATGTTTGTGGTCATACAAGCATCAGCGAGGAGTGATCCCGTGGCCTGGAACGAAGGCGTCGTTGGGAATAATGGGACGAAGTAATGGGAAATGTGAACAGAGCAGCTTAGTAACAGGAAGGCTGCTGGGGACAGGCCATCCTCAAGCTGCTCCTGGGTACGAGGCATCAGCCCAGGCCGGGCTCCCCTGGCGCCTGGCACTTTTGTCACTTACCTGCCTTATTTCTCAGCTCACCCCAGTAGTCTCAGTGAGGGTGCATTTCCCTTTCCTGTCCTAAGATTCTTGACCTCAAGGGACCCTGCCTGAGGTCACATGCCATGGGGTGAAGGAGTGTCTCTGCCCTGGACATTTAAGTCGCAGGGACTTGGATCCCTCAGTTAGGTGGAAAGAGGGGCTAAGCCAGGGAGGAGAGGTCTGTGTCCCTGTTGTGTGGCCTTGGACCGGCCCTTGGCTTCAGTTTCTCTGTCCCGTGAGCGCACAGTCTCCGAGGGCCTCTGTGGGCCTGGCTGCTGCTGGCGGGAGCATGGCCGGACGGGCAGGTCTGGGGCCAGCAGCGCTCTGCCATGCCACTTGCATGTGGGCCCAGGGCAGGGTGCAGCCTCTTCAGGCAGGGCCAATGCATCAGGGAGACTGAGCACGTTCTGGGGGAACCCCACTCGGGAGGGTGGGCGCACAGAGGGCACAGGTGGGGAGAAAGGGTCCTTTGTGGTTCTCTCTGTCAACCCGGGAGACTCAGGGTGCGGGGCTCAGGGCTGCCATGTCCCCGGCAGTGTCAGCCTGGATTCGGAGCACCAGCTGTGGCATTAAAACCCTCCCCCCAGCCCCACCTGCCCAGGACCCGGACTTAGGAGCCGCAGCTCCTCGCAGAGGCTTCTGGGAACCTACTGTTGGAGTTACCCACGTAGATTCCCTGCTCACCAACCCCCGGGTCTAAGTTTGGGGCTTGGCTGCAGAGCCGTGGGCGCTGTTCCCAGACTCTGCCTCCTGCCTGATCCTTGGTGACAAACCATCGCCCCAGCAGGCCAGTGCTGTCCCGGCCAGGTGCAGTCAGTGCCTGCCAGCCACAGAGGTCGCCCCAGGAAAAGGATGAGGCTAAAGGAGCTGGTTTATAAATAAGCTACCCCAGAGCCACAGGAAGGTTCTGGAGAAACTTGGGCTCTGGTCCATTAGAAGGTCCAGTGATATGTGTTGCCAGGGTGCCTCAAATTATCTGCCTTCCAGAAAAAGCAGCGTCTGAGCCCTCTGCCACCTGCGCCCGGAAGCCTCTGAGCTGGGTACATGGTGAGGCAGCAGCTGAGAGCTTGGGTGCCAGGTCGGGCTGACCAGACAGACCTTGGCAGGGCTCTGATCTGCTTCACTCTCATTCTCTGTTAAAAGGGGACCTGTCCCATATTAAAAGGATTTAAGATCTGTGATACCCTCACAAATGTCTGCTGTGAGTGGCCATTATTAGGAAGAAAATGGTGATCCCTGTGACAGGAGGTGGGAGCCCGAGCCCCTCTTGAGGGCGTGGCATGCCTGTTTCCTGGAGGTGACTGTCATGAAGAAATAGGATTTCCTTTAGTGACCCATCCTTTTGTCTTCATTAGTTCTGAGTATTCAAAAGATGACACACTCAGAAGCTATGGGCTTCTCTACCAAGGAGTTGAGGCTTGGGGAGATGGCCTCCCCTGCCACACTCACACTGTGTCCCCCGCTGTCTTCCCACCCCAGCCTGGTCCTCCCAACACTGCCTTTTCCTCCAGAGCCTAGCACACCGCAGCCAGGTCTCCAGGGTCTTCCCTGCTTGTCTCCTGGTGTCCCCGTTCCCTCCAGCATGGCAGCCATGCCTCTGCTATCTGACCTGCATCCACCATATTCTGGGATATCTCCATGTGGGCTAGAAGGTACAGCCGCTTTCCTGTCTATAAATCAGACACCTGCTGAGTTCCCTCAGAGACCCCTCCTTTTAAATTCTACAAGTGCTTCAGCCAGAACCAGACATCTGCAGAAACCCAATGCATGGCTCACAGCCACCTGGCTCCGTGGGCCCCTGTGCATGCAATTACACATGAGAACTGAATTTCAGCACCCAAGTGGTCCAGGCCACCTTGCCCCTCCTGGCAATTAATTTTCTGTTCCTCGAACATTCTTCTCCCTGTTGCCCACAGGGGCCCGACCCTGGGCCAGGCCCGAAGAGGTTTCCAGCACATCCTGCCTTGCTTGGGGAGCCCAGGTGGAGAAAGGAGACACACACATGAGTGTCAGGAGCTGGAGCTCAGGAGTGGGGAGGGCCGTGCAGAGCTTGGGGGTGGAGGGCGTGGGGAACTTAGCAGCAGGGGCAGGACAGGGATAGCTTCAGCAAAAGCCGGCAAGGGACTGGAAAACTGTCTTTGAAAGGACAATGGGGGATGAGTTTAGCCAGGTTGCTAAGAGCACGTGGAATTTGAAGCCAACTAGGTCAGCTGGGTCATGCACAGAAGATGGCTTCTGTCCCGGGGAACAGGCAGTGTCCCTTATGTGGCAGGAAGGGCCACCTGACCACGTGGACAGTGGAGGAAGTGGGTCACCTCTCCTGGCTCTGCCCCGCTCTCACTTTGGTCCCTAGAGCAAACCCCGAACCTGGAGAGAGGGCCCGGCTTGACACATGGGACCGCAGCCCCAGCTACCTCCATGAGACCCTTTGGTTTTCTTGGCCACTCCCGCCCAATTAAGGCCTTCCCTGGAGGTCTCCAGATGAGCCCAGCCCAGGTGTGTGTGGCTGCCCAAAGTCTGGCCATGCCGCTCTTGAACAGAGGGACAGAGAGCTAAGTGGACAGAAGACCCCTTTCTTCTTCTGTCTCATCCCCATTATGCTGTACCCCTCCCTCCATCGCCTTTCCACTGGCTCCCAGCAAGACCCAGCTGAACAAGTCTCCGTGCCTCGTCCATCGCCCCCGTACCCCACCCCCAAGAAACTTTTAAGTCTATCAGACACATCAACTGCATTAAACATGATGAATTTTTAAGGCATGAGTTGGCAGGGTTACCATGGCTGCCTCTGCCCTGAGGGGCACACTGCCAGGACTGATTGAAATAAATAAAACAGATTTACAGTTTTCATACTTGGGAAGCAGAGAGCTGGAAGGGAAGAGGAGTGAGGGGGAGGGTGGGAGGAGGATCCGGTGAAACTTCGAGCTTTCTGAACTTCAGATGGGAGGCTACTCCCTCCTCCCCCACCCTAATGTTACACTGACCCGAAAGCTGCCTTCTCTAAATTCCTAAAGGATCCCAGCTGTCAGGCAGGGACAAGGCCAGGAGGGTCCTTTTCCCGTGGGAATGGCTCTGGGCCCCTGTATTTTTTGTGCTTGACATCAGGCCGCACTGAGACCTATGAGACTACACACATCTCTCAGGGAGACCTGCATCCTGTTGGCCACCGAGAGGACATGGGCATCACTAGTAGCCCAAGGAGAGAGGAGTGGGGCCGGTCCGTCTGTGCATGGTGTCGGCCTGGTCGGGACACGAGCGGCAGGCAGCTGGGGATGGACAGGGGAGACAGCCAGGCTAGAGGGAGAGGAGGAGGGCTCTGAGCATTGACAGCTCAGGAGAGGCAGCCGGCGATTTGGCCCTGCCCTCAGGAATGCCTGGACAAGAGGCGCCTGAAGCTCATCGCCCACTTTCCGGTCAGCTCAGCCCTGAGCCCAGCTTACAGGGGGTCATGGACCGCACTCCGCCCTGAGCTCTCACAGGCGCAGCCTCCAAGGAGGAGCGCGAACCAGGACTCCCTGTCCTGTCATCCTTTAGAGCCCCCACTTAGCAACGTTCTCTGCAGCAGAGCTGGCCATGGCCAGCTGGAGAATGCAGCAGACCGCCCACCTCATCCTTCACCCCAGTCCACACCACCTACCCAAGAGCTGAGCTCGCAGGCCCCATGGGGCTGGAGAGCTGGACCTGCCTGCTGGGAGCTGGGAGATGCCAGGTGCCCTGACGCTGGGGGGCGTAGGAGGAAAGGCATGAAGGGCCAGCTGGGGGCTTCCATAACTGTCTAGGGCAGTTCCAGGAGCCGACACAGACCTTGCTCTGTCAGGGAAGCCGAGCAGGAGGTGCCACGTGAAATCACCCACGTGCCTGTCTCTCCAGCGGCACTAATGTGGCACAATTCCTGGGGGTCCACATGGTCCCCTTGATCACACGGGGATGGCATTAAATAAAGAGCTGGGTGCGCCCGCTCACCCTGGAGTTTTGACAGTTGAGACATTCTGAATTCTCTGCTCGTCACAGGACAGTTAGTGCTGAGAGGAAGGCGTGAGTTGAAGCAGGACTGGCCCGTGTTGGTAGCAACCGGGGGAGATTGGGGTGGGAGGTGGGCTCCCCCAGACTTTACGCTCTTTCAACACTGGCATCTCTTTCCGCTCAAGTAGGTTGGGGTCGAGTCTCTCCCCACCAGGCAACTGTTTCTGTGCCCCATGCTGGGGGCTACCTCTTGTTGTGGTCAGATTAATGCTTGCGACAGTCAAGAAGGGGACAGGCCTCCCCTTCCCTTAACTTCTCTGTGGGCACCATGTCCCCTTTCCACGTCCCTGTTCAGTCACCGTGAGCTGACTTGCCAGTGGGACTCAGATCGGTCGCATTCCTGGGCCCTTGGAGCTGAGCAGCCCTCACCTCAGGCTTCCCTGTCCTGACTCAGAGTATCATATGCTGCTGCCTTTTGTCTCAAAAAGGCCAGACACGAGGTGGGAGGAGAGGGGAGGGCAGCAGCTCGCTTCCCAGCCCACCCTCAGCTCTGGGCTCAGTGTCGGAACAGGCAGGGGTGTCAGCATGCCCTTACTTGGTAATGGAGCCAGAGGAGAGCCCCAGAAGTCCAGCACAAGCATCTTGCAAGTGGCCCAGGGACCTGGGAAGGGTCGGCTGACAGTGAAGGCAGTTTCTGTCCATGGTAACTTTGCTGGTCCTGTTTTGGGAGGGCACAGGGAAGTGGAGTCCTGAAAGAAATCTTAGGTCTTCCAAGAGCCTTGTGGCAAAGTCCAGAATCCCCAGAGCACACACCCAAGGAGCCAGAATACTTCTTCCCCAAGAAGGGCACCCATGCTCAGGCTCTGGAGCCCACCCCTCGGTGGGGCGCCTGCTCGTGCAGCTAGGACTGGCTCCTTCTGCTGGGGGCTCCCAGCTGTCCCCCATCCTTTGCTTCCACCTGTGTGCCAGGCCATGCCCCTCCCCCAGTCCCTCTGGTTGTATCTATCCCAAAAGGAACTGCTCACTCCCTTTTCACCACCCACTGTTCTCAATGCTGAGCCCTGGTCCTTCCGCCCTGCCTGGGCCCACAGCGTGGACTGCTGCAGGAGCAGGGGCTGGCCAGGGAGGGGGAGGCAGCCCCCACCTTATGCCATCGGACAGCAGTGTCCAGCAGCACCTCTCCTGTCTGCCCACAGCCTGCGTGGGGGCCCAAAGCCATTGGGCCTGGGTTGTCCTCCAAGCTTGGCCCTGTCTGAGCTAGTGGCCTGTCCAGGTCCCTGGAAAAGAAGCAGCATGTGGCCCCTCCCCCACGCCTAGGACAGGGTGAAGACCTGGCGGATACCAGCCTCTGCCCAGGCCTTGCTCCCAGTAGATGGGCAGCAGCTGTTGCCTCATGGGCAGGCCTTCCCCTGCCCAGTCTGGCCTCAGAGCGTGACTGGCCAGTGTGAAGCCAGTCGATGTCTTCTTCCTTCTACCCACTCTGGCCCACATATCACCTAAAGCAGGGGCTGTGAGTGGGGACTCAGGAGAGCACCTTCCACCAAGGCCCAGCACTGAGGCTGGTGACCATTTGAAGCTGGGGAGTCTGGGGCACAGTGGCTGCTTGGCCAGTGCTATCATTGGAAGGGGGCAGTGACACAAAGCTCACATCAGCCTGGCAAGTGTGGCATGGCTTTTTCAAGGCAGGCTCTGCAGAATGCCTTCCCCTGGCCCCAGCCTTGGCCTTTTGAGGCCACGCCAATCCACTAGGGAAAGTAGCAGTCCCTCTCTTGGGTCCTGGGGGCTTCAGAGTAGGCTGAAGACAGCTTGCTCCTCTGAGAGCCTCTCGCATGAACCCAGGCCTGTAGTAGGGGAACAGCTGTCCAGGCAAGCAGCAGGAGGCTTGAGAGGAAGGCAGAGCCCCATCCACGGGGGCTCCAGCCTAGCGTGGAGGGCTCGGGGCACACGCTTGGACCCCTGCCCTGAGGTAGATGTGCCCTGCCAGACCCCATCCAGATTCCCTCCTGCCCCACCTCTCTGCCTTGTCCCTAAGCATCTTCCAAGCCATTGTCTCATGATGAATAGTGCTTTAATATGGGTATTAAAAATACAGACAAATGTTTAATGCCTACAAGCTGTGTTCCATTGTGGATGCTATACTTGAGAGCCAGGCAGGCAGCTCAAGCCAGGCTGAGGCTCAACAGAGAAGTGATGATGCAGCAGCCCTGCTTGGCAGCAGCCATCTGCCAGCCCTAGCAGGCGGAGACAGCCCCCAGTGCCCGCCTATGGTGGGCGCCGAGGACCAGGCAGGGACAGCCCCCAGTGTCCGCCTATGGTGGGCACCGAGGAGGCAGAGCAGTGCAGAGGGCTCAGGTTATGGAAGTCAACTCTTCTGGGTCTGGATCTTCCCTTCTTTGTGCCCTGGTTGGTGGTGACTGGTGGCAGAGTCCCCTGCATGGGGGTAATAGTACCCCCTGGCCAGGGTTGTATGAGGACCTGGCAGGGGGTCTCCCAGGCCTCCCTGGACAGGGCAGCCAG
Organism: Macroglossus sobrinus; assembly: GCA_004027375.1. Classification (NCBI taxonomy): domain Eukaryota; kingdom Metazoa; phylum Chordata; class Mammalia; order Chiroptera; family Pteropodidae; genus Macroglossus; species Macroglossus sobrinus. Next base: position 234,044 of record PVKZ01001529.1, on the reverse strand, counting down.
GCCCTGAGTGATAAGGATGAAGATGAAATCTCACTGCAGCTGCTCTCTGCAGACTGGGGCATGCACCGCATGCAGGGACTCGCCCAGGCTACGGAGGGGAATGCTGGAGCGGGGCCTGAGAATGTCTCCAGGCCTGTCTGTGAAACCTTTGATGGACAGGCACATAGCTCTGCCGCTCAGTAACACTTGACAGTGGTTACTGAGCAGCTGCTGCGCGCCAAGTCCGCTTCTTGGTATGAGGGACACAAGGGTCACAGACAGGGCCTTGCCCTTCGCAACTCATACTCTAGTGGGAGAGGCGACTGTGGACCTAGTAAACGAGTCCATCAGTCTGATAACTTGGGTAGCGAGGACCGCCCAGAGAGAACCATGACTTTCCTTGGAGAGGAGAGTGTGCATTGGACAGAGGCCTCCCCCGGGACTCGGGGTAGGAGCTGAGACTTCTGTGGCTGGAGGAGCCCACCACGTGCCAGGCCCTAAGCAAAAGGCAGAGTCAGGAGCAAGAAAGGGACAAGAGGCCACAGCATCACGAGTACACGGGGAGTTGGAAGAGCTGAGGTCAGAGAGGAACTGACCAGAGAGTATAGGATCCTGGAGCCATGATGAGGAGCTGGGTTTTATTTAGATCCTGTAGGAAGCCACTGGGGAGTGCCACACTCTGATTAGCACTTGAGGAGTGTCCCAGTTGGTACGTGGAAGGTGGATTCTGGGGTGAGAGAAGAGGCAGGGACACTGATGAGAAGCTAACCTGGAGTTGACGAGGTAAGAGATGGCAGAGGGCCCAGGACAGGGGGCCCTGAGACAGGGCCAGGGGGGAGCAGGATGTGCCCAAAGGCAGAGACCCCCCAACTTGCTATGGACCGAACATAGGGGATCAAGGACGACCCCCTGGTTTGGGCTGGAACAGCCAGGTGGGCAGTGATGCCAGTTCCTGAGATGGGGAAAGCCAGGCGCCCAAGTCTAGGGTGAAACCAAAGTTGTGGGGTGTGCCCCATCAAGTTCAAAATACCCATCAGGCAGCCTTGCAGCTGTCCCATCCCAAGCTTAGTGCGGGCCCCAAAGGCGCACATGGGAGCCATTGATTTACAGACAGTTTTGAAAATACTCGTGGGACCAGATGCGACCACAAAGAGATGCAGACTAGAGAGAGAGCAGAACAGTGACAGCACCAGAGGAGAAGGAGCAGTTGGCGAGGAGAGCGTAGTGTCACTAGTGGCAAGAGAAGAAAGAGCATTTCTAGAAAACTGCCGTCCGTGACCACCTGTGACACTGTCAGTGCTCCCAGGTTCTTAGGGACTCCAAGAGGCCATGGGGCCCTCCTCCACACCGGCCCCCCTTTCCCCGTCCCCCCACACCCTCCCCAGCCTTCCCCTCGTGGGAGCGCCACCCCTGCCTCCGCTGCCACAGGTCCCCACCTGCCTGTGGTCCCTGGAGGTGCTGCCCGGCAGCGGCCTCAGCTGTTAGCCTCTGTCATGGAGACGGCAGCAGCTGCAGGCGACGGGCACTGGTGACCATTTGTTAGCACGCTTTCCTTCCTCCCCAGCCCGCTCTTCTGGAACATTTCTCTCCCACAGCCCTGGAGACAGGGCTCATCTAGGGGCGGGAGGATCAGGAGGGGACAGGAAGCACTATCTGCACTCTGCCAAAGGCCCAGACTTGCTCTTGTGAGCTGGCTATCATCCCCGCCCATGGTATCAATGAGGTGCCCAACCAGGGGTCCCATTTGCCATGTACTGTGCACCCCACCCAAGGTGTCGCTAGTCTTGGCCGCAGCCCTCTGAGCAGCCCCTGTCATACAGGTAGGTATTGCCCCCAATGGGGAGGTGAAGACGTTGTTGCATAGACATTGGGTCACCAGGCTCAAGAGCCTGTGTCTGCCACCCCCTCCCCGCCACTCACCCAAACCAGGCGATGGCAGAGCCCTGGCGGCCACCTCTCCCCGCACACCCCATCCCTTCAGCAGCCTTGTTCCATTTCTTCAGCTGTCTCTTGTCTGAGTCTGCTGGTTCTGGCTGGGCCTAGGCTGGAGCCGGCCTGCCCTCTGTTTGTGCTTCGTGGTTTGGCCTCCCTGCTGCGAGATGCTCTGGGGTTTATCCGGGCCTGGGGTGGTGAAGGATCTTCTCCAGCCTGGCCCCAAGGCACGGTGGATATTCAGAGGGAAGCAGGAAACCAATCCCTGATAATGCTGAGTTTACTGAGTTCAGTGACCTGGAATGGACATGTTTCAGGCATCTTGGCTCCAAATGTGGCTCATGCTATTATTCAGCACACAAGACCTTAGACCTCAGACCCTTGTCCCCACCAGCCCCAGGCCAAGTCTGTGGTGCTTCCTCTGAGCAGGGAGTAGGAATTCAGGCAGACAAATGGGAGACAGGGAGGGGGCACTGTGCTGGCCCCCACAGTCAGGAGAGCTCTTCACCAGCTCTTCACCCCATCCTCTTCACCAGCCACTTGCCCACTCAGGTGCAGCCCCTCCCTGCATCTTTCTCCGTTGTCAGGAGCCTTGGGGATCCCGGACTCCCAACGGGGGATCCTGCTCACCCCCTCAAGGCCAGGCCTTTGGGGGACCAGAGGCAAACTGAGGTCAATGGACTTCCTCTGTTTTTCTTCATTCTTTGGGTTCCTTGTTTTCATTTTTATAAAATGGGGACTCTTTTCCACCAAGCTGTACTACCCCATCACACCCCCCGCAAGACTCTCAGTAGAGCAGAGACAGTGGAAAGGAGAAGTGGCCCTAACTAATCTGTGACCTTGGTCAAGTCACTTTGCCTCCCAGCACCAGCACTTCATCTGAACAGCAAAGCTAAAACACAGGGTTACCGTAAGGTTCGTTCATCCCACAAATGCCTCCTGAGCCCCCGCTGCCTGCCAGCACCACTCCAGGCTGGGATGGGGGTGCGGCCGTGAACAGCCAAACAAGTTCCTGACTCCAGAGGGCTCTTAGGACCAGCTGTGTAGAATTTGTCAAATGAAGATGAGGTCTATCCGGAAAGTAAAGCCAGGGAGGGGGCTGGGAGCGCCATGGTGTATGAGAGATTGGGAAGGGAGCTCAGGGTCTTGTGACTTGTGACTGTCCGTAGCCAGAGGCCCAGCTGCTCCCCTCAGAACTCTGCTTCCTGGCCCGGGGCAGAGTTGGGGGATAAATAAAGTCTGCAGGGCTCTGTAGTTGCTGGGCCACAGACCGTGAGTTGTTTGGGAGGCATGAAGCCAGGCCCACCATGGGCAGCACCCCAATGTCCCCCCACAGGCCTGAGAGCTGGGAATCCCACACCTGGCCCAGGAAAAAGCAGGTATCCTCGGGATGCTGAAAGGCCAGGGAGAAGGGTCCTAAGGTGAGGCCCGGAGGCTTCTGTAACTTCTGCTTTGCCTGCTCTCCAGGCAGCTCTGCCTGCTGCTGAATGCAGAGAACATCTTTCACTCGATGGCAGACATCCTGCTCCGAGAGGAGGACCTCAAGTTCGCGTCGACCATGGTCCACACCCTCAACACCATCCTGCTCACCTCCACGGAGCTCTTCCAGCTGAGAAACCAGCTCAAGGACCTGAAGACTCTGGTACTTGTGCCCACGGGCTCTGGCCCGGGTTTAGTCCCGCAGGCACGTGGGCAGCCGGCTGTTCACCCTCAGCTCAGCCCCTGGAGGGGGTGGGATGAAACTGGAGATGTCCCCAGTCCAGTGCAAAATACAGATGCCCGGAGGGGCTGCATGTAAGCGCCTGCCGTGGGAGTGAGCCAGCATGCAGGGCTCTGCCCGCAGAGGCTCTGTGCTCTAGGGTCCCCGCGCCCTCCCTGACCCGTCAAAGGCTGTGGCTTTTCCACTTGCTGCCCCCTCGCACGCAGAGTGGGTCCAGGGTCATGCCTTCTGGGCGATGCCACTCCATCAGGGTCAGGCCTCTAGGAGGTCAAGGGTTACTGCTCTCCTCACCCTCCTCCTTAGCCCTGGCCCCTCTCCCACAGATAGACACATCTTTCTCACACACCCTGTCGGAAGGCAGGGTGTCACATGTCACAGTACTGTGTGGCCCAGGCTGTGGGTAAGGACCGACCAAGGCTGGCCAGAGGACAGGGAGGCGCTTACCATCCTACCGTCCTGCTCTGAGGGACATGCTCAAAGCCTCACTCAGCCTGGGGAAGGGGGCTGAGCTGCGGAGGGCCTCCAGGGGTGGCACCATCCTGGATGTGCCAGTGGATCCAGGGGATTTGTTCCCCAGCCTGGGCTGTGGCCGCCACCCCCACACTCCCCATCCCGGCTCAGACCCTGCCTCCGCCCCCTTACAGGGAGTCTCAAGGGCATCCAAGCCTGGGCTGAGGGCATCTGGGGCCAAGCATCCCGGAATGATCTAGGCCACACCCCTGCCTCCTTCCTGTGGTTCCTTTCAGACATTCGCAGAGGCCTTAAGAATTTTCCTCAGGGCAGGGGCACCCCCGAATGTGGGCTCAGCTCCCAGGCTGGTTCCCAAGAGCAAGGTGGGCCACAGAGGAGGGAGGGGCGCTGCAGGGAGAGCCTCCCCACCCATACTTCGTGCCCTCTCATCACCCCCCCATCGCACCCCCTCCCAGCCCCACAGAGTCCTGGGAAGGACAATTACTGTTATTTGCCGAGGGCAGAACTGCCAGCACACAGGACAGGCTCATTCACGACCAGGCCCTGCAGCCACCACCACGTGGCTCTGTGGGACCGGAGTAATGACAGGGTCTGAGGAGGAGCTGTCAGCGTTTCCTTTGTGACAGCTTGTTCCCAACTGGGATGCCAAACAGCTCGGGTGCTGAGCTGGCTCTTGGCACTTCGGAAGGGCTCTGGGTCTTGGGATGTGGCCCTCCCTTCTCAGGTCCCCACATGGACCCCTGGTGGGGAGGAGCCGGTGGGGAGGACAGGTGGGTCTGTTAACTGCTTGCACCTCTCTCCCTCAGGAGAGCCAGAACCTGTTCTGCTGCCTGTACCGTTCTTGGTGCCACAACCCAGTCACCACGGTGTCCCTCTGCTTCCTCACCCAGAACTATCGGCATGCCTACGACCTCATCCAGAAGTTGTATCCTTCACTCTCACTGCTCACTCTCATTCTGGCCTGGCGCTAGGGCCGCATGGAGGCCCGGCGCTCCCTTCCCATCCACGTGGTGGGCTGACGCCCACGCTCGTGTCCCATCTCTACACTCTGCCTCCAGGTCTGGTGACACCAGGACCCACATGGGCAGGGGGAGGGGCAGATTTGCTGTCAGGTAGCAAACGGCGTTATCTGGGGCCTCACTGAGGGAGACCCCTCCTGGGGAAACCTCATGAGTTTGAGAGGGGCTGAGAGGGCCCTCGAGGTGCGGGCACCCAGGGGAGCAGACAGGGTGCACTCCGCTCCCCGCGCATTTAGCTGGACCCTGTGCTAGGTGGGCGGGAAGGAAGGCCTAGGAGCAGGGAAGGCCGTTGGACTGTAGCAGGCAGGTGTAGTGAGGCCTGCGGGCCGGAGCTGAGTGTCGTCGGTGTTGCTGGCGAGGGTATCAGAGATCTTCAGGGGCCACAGAGCCGGGGCCCAGCAGGTGCCTCCATGATCAGATTTTGTTTAAAACACTGTAAAGCAGACCAGCCTCTTTTGTGAATGCCTAGCATGTGGCCCTGGATTGGAGAGCTACGTAGGGTGCAAAACTGACCTCCTCTGATGGGCCAGGAGCTAGAGGGGCCCTGCGGTGTCTCCATCACGAGTCAGCCGTGACCTCGCTTGGCTCCTTCACGCTGCCTGCTCTCCTTCCACAACCTAGACTTGCTCCTCTCGGCTACTAGTGTGACCCAGGGTCCACAGGCCATATGCTGGCCATGGCTCGGACCATGGCCCTGCTGACAGCTGTCCACTCAGGCAGGAGCAGGGCCCTTCCTGCCCAGCTCTCCCCCACAGGCTGCAGGGCTGCGATAAGAGCCTTTCAGAGCCCAGAAGACAGAGGACAGAGCTGCCAGAGCAGAACAGGAGTGGGGACAGCTGTGCCGCTTTTCATTTAAAGGGACACAAAGGCACAGAGCAGAATAGACTAATGTCCTTCATAGGACGAGTCCTACTCAGGCAGAAGCAGGCTCTGTGCCCCGGAAGCCGGGCCCAATGGGAGGAGGGTTCTGAGCCGCTGGGTCAAGCCCCTGGTCCCAGCTCTCTAGTTGCCCCCACCTCCAGCTGAGGCGCCTCAAAGACAGGCTGTCATGGCCCAGTGGGCAGACTTTCCTTGACTGCCCACCCAGCGGGGACCTGGAGGTCACTGTGGATTTCCTTACAGAAGTGGACAAGCTGGTACAGCTGATTGAGTGCCCCATCTTCACATGTAAGGGCCCTGCCTCTGGCCTTTGGCCAGCCTGTAGTGAGGCAGAGGTGAAGCCACACTGAGGGGAGGGAGAGAGGGAAGGAGAGGGAGAGATCAGTCACCCCAGGGATGCTCCAGAATGTCAAGAATGTAAGAGCAGGGATGACAGGGCTGAGAAGACCAGCCGAAGCAAGACTAGGATGTATGGATTCAGAATGTGGCTCCTGCCTGTGTGCCTCCGGGTGGGTCTCTCAGACACACCAGCAGTGACAGCAAAACCCACCTGAAGGTTAAAGCCACCCGTCCCCGGGGAGAACTGGAACAGTGCTGTCAGGGGACTGGGGGCAGCTATCTCAGAGCTGACCCAGCTTCTCCTCCAAGTTTGCCACCCTCTGCCCTGGCTCTCAGAAGCCGCTGGGACCCTGGGCACCTCCCCCGCCCCCCCACCCCCACCCCTGTAGGTGCTCCTGTGTGCCCAGGAGCCACACACTCATCTCTCTGCAAAACAGAGTTGGCGTTTTCTGGGAGCTGGTGGGTGAGAGCTGCCTGATTGTAACACCCAGGCTAAATGTGCAAAAGTGACAGCTGGCTGGGGCAGGCACGGCTCTTGGCGCCTCGACATACAACGCCTTCGCCTGGAGCAGGCGACTGAATGAAACTCGTGTGCTTACGGTGCAGTGGGGAGGCCGGGAGGCAGCCCTTCCTGGTGGTCCCCTTCCTACCAGGCGGGCTGTCCGGTGCTCCCACTCTGCCAGCACCTCTGACCTGTCCAGGCTGAGCCCATTGGTTTTCACACTGAAACCGAGACACAGACGCAAGGGCCAAGGACCCTTCCCTTGTATCCATCCAAACAGCCAGGCACCAGGAGACACGAGGGTGGAGGGAGCCCCTTTTCCCAGCAAAGTGCACCAAAGCCTGTCCCAAGTAGTCCCCTGACTCAACATCTCACTTCTCCAAGGTCTTCCCAGGACATCCAGGCACACACTCCCCTGAGATCAGGTCCGTCCTGACCCGACAAAAGCCATGAGCATCTTCTCTCCAGGCGCAGGGCTTTGTTGGGGTGACAACAGCAGATGCACCCTGGTCCTGTCCAGCACCCATCCAAACCTGGTTTACCTTTAGACGCCACTGATGGCTGGCGTGGCCACAAAGTCCCAGTTTCCTCAGAACCCAGAGGGGGAACTGGGCTTCAAATAGGCCCATGCTTCTGCTGGAGTTGCTAGGCCTAGGGTCGACTGCTCAGGTCTCCACTGGTGGCTTCCACTACCTAAGGCAAGCAGAGGGCCTGCGGGAGACCCCCTGCTTCCTGGCTTACCCTGGCCCCAGCATCAGCACAGACCCTGCACAGCTACTGCCGCTGGCTGGCATGGCCTCTCTAGAAGTGTATGTCACACAGGGTACCCCAGACTCGGGGAGAGACACGCGAAAGTAGAAGCCAGTGACTCTCCCAGAGGGCTCAGGAAAGAAGCGTGGGACTGTTTAGTTGGGACGTGTGCTGGGCAGGACCACGGGGTGCATCTCCTCCAGTCTGGCAGGGTGGTGGCAGGCCTGGCACTGAGGTGGACTTCCCAGAGCCCCTCCCAGACACTTCTTGCCTTGGTTTGTGTTTAAGCCACACACGAAAGCATTTTTCCATCCTGCCCTCCCTCAGATCTGCCCTACTCCAGTCTTTCTCTCCAGCTCACCCTATTTATAGTTCTCTTGTGCTGGCACGTGTGGAACAGACTGGGGAATCTGGTACAGTACAGGCTCCAAGCCCCCTCATTACCAGGGAGGCTGTGAAAGTGGGGGCAGGGAACCAGGCACAGCAGCAGGTTGGGGTCACCAGGCTAAGGAGACTGTTGGGTGGGCAGGTGGGCAGGTAGGAAGAAAAAATGATGCAATCATGGGGACAGCTAAGCACTGCTGAAGGAGGGCCAGGCGTGTCTGACTGTCAAGGAGTCCCCGCCTTATTCTAAGCTACAGCCACCTGGCTGGCCTTCTCCTGGCCAGGCTAAGGTAGAGTATAGGGCAGTACCAGGCCCGATCCCTGACCCCTTCCCTCTGCCCTCCTGCAGATCTGCGCCTACAGCTGCTGGACGTGAAGAACAACCCGTACCTGATCAAGGCCCTCTATGGCCTGCTCATGCTGCTACCCCAGAGCAGTGCTTTCCAGCTGCTCTCCCACCGGCTGCAGTGCGTGCCCAACCCTGAGCTGCTGCAGACCGAGTGAGTGCTGGGCTATAGACTGCTGCCCTCTGCCTCCTGGGGGCACAGGCTCTGCCACCAGGCGAGGTTAAAGCCACTGGGGTCTGGTGAGGAAGGGGTGCCCAAGGGAGCTGCCAAGGGTCTCCCTTGTCTCGGCATCACACCCGCTGTCACTGTGGACCCTGTCTACCCCACAGCCATTTGTCCTTGGGCCTCTCATTTCCATAGCAGAAACCAGGCTGGGAGATTCTGGGAGAAGCTGCTAGGTGGGAGTGATACCTCTCCAAAGCAACCAGGGTTGAGTTAATATAAAAGATCAGAGGGCATGCCAGTCACTCAGAGGCCCCCAAGAGAAACTCCAGAATGGGGAGGCGTTCCTGCCCCAGCTCAGAGACTGTGCCCCCTAGAAAGCTGGACAGGGCCTAGTCCTGGGCCTCAGACAGCCCTCCCCTCCGCTTGTGGCAGAGGCTCAGATCTGGGCCTCTATGGACTGTGGCATTGCTGGGACCTTCCCAACCCCTCTTGTGCTGATGGGAAGTAGGGGCACCCCTGGCTGCACTGCTCGGGTTCTGCCCAAGGGAAGAACAGGCCCTAGACACCTCCGCCGAGAGGCCCAACATGGCAGCTCTGGCAGGAGGGCTGCAGGCCCTGGAGGGGTCCAGGCTCCCACCCAAACCCAATGCTGGCCCAGCCCCCAGAGCCTGTTGGGCCATGTCTATATTTGGTAACCCTTGGAGGCTTTGCCTCATCCACAGGCATTTGGCATCCGAGATGGAAAATTTCACTTGTCAGGTCGCCATGGAAACAAGCAGAGCCCCTGAGAAGATTTACGCTGAATGGAGCGCACCCAGCTTGCATCAGATGCCCTGTGTGTCCAAAATTCCCTCCTAGGCTGTACAGGCCACTCAGCGGGCCTGGCACCTCACTCCTTTGAAGGGCCTTGGGCCTTTGCCCTTGGGATGGACATAGCCTTAAGATGGGCCTCCCCAGCCCTCAGGGCCCCTAATCTGAGCCCCTGTGCCCTCCAGACCACTGGACTCAGGTTCCCACCACCCCTCCCACCCAGCCTTTTGTCTCCAGAGGCTGGGTGTGGGCACCTCACTGGCTGGCTGCCCCAGGCCAGCTGAAGAGGCTTGAGCCCATAGCAGGCGTGGTTCCCGGGCCAAGGCCCAGTTCCTGCTCACCCTGACCTTCTCCCTAAACCGTAGGTCTTCAGGGTAGCAGTGCGAGGCACTGGCCCTGGTGCTCATGGTACCACCTGGGTAGTCCCCAGGGGAGCAGTGAGCCGCCATGGAGTTGGATTTGCATTTGGAGAAATAGCCCCTGAAGCCACACCAAGCTTCAGTGGTCTCACCTCTGCACTGGCCTTTCCAACACGCAGTGGGTGTGAGGATCGCCCTGGCAGGCACTTAGGAAGGAAGGTGTGGCTGGAGGAGAGGAGGAGGCAGGAAAAGCCGCTTCCCTGTGACCTCTGGTTCCCCCACAAGAACCAGCCTGCCTTCCCCAGTGAGGCATCTGGGCCAGGCCAGGGACCTTTTACTGCTAAGGGTAAGTCCCCTGTCCAAGCTTTGCCCACTACATCTCCTTATCTCAGAGTAGTTGGATGCTCCCTGCATGCCCCAAATCAGGGAAGAGCAAGTTTGCAGAGGGAAGCTAGGAAAATGAGAACTCCCGTAGACTCTCCCATTGTCAGGGAAGTCTCAGGACGAGGGGTTGAAGCCACTGGGTAGAGGAGCTTTTAGGTCAGTGGACAGTTCGTGGGCCTGGTTTAAGATCTGATCTGAGCTCTACCAGGATTTGCTATGTGGCATCAGGCAAGCCCCACACTCTCTAGGCTCTTGGTGGTTCTTTGTTTTTTGTTTTTAATCAGTAAATGAGCATTTAGACTAAATGGGTGCTTGAGGCTCTGCCCAGTCTTCAAGGCCCCGGATTCCTAGCCTTTCTTAGCAAGGACCTAGGCAGGGCTGTCATAGATACAGGCAGGGAGCAGTGGGCTTGGAAGGGGCCTCAAGAACAGCTGGGGGAGGGGTCGGATTGCAGGGTTGGGCACAGAGGGGCAGCTCACACCCTGGAGAGGAGCGAAGGACAGTCCCAGCCCTGGGCAGGGCAGGCAGCTGGAAGACAGCATCAAGTTGCCTGACAGGCCTACAAGCAGGGAACAGCTGGGGGAGGTTCTGCCGTCCTTGCCCCTCCCTCCCTCTGTATGCTCAAGGCGCCGACAGGACTAGGGGACCCTGGTCCCCCTCAGGCTCTCAGGCCACTCCCCAAAAACCATCTCTTTAATGAAGCAGGAGGGACCCACGGAAGGAAAAGCTGGTGACTCATCAGCATTATCCTAGTGACAGGTGTGTGGGTGGGTGGCAGGAGAGAGGGCCAGCTTTGGGTTCTGAAATCCCAGCTCTGTGCTGCCGGCTGGTTGTTTCCCAGTCACTCACTGCCTGAGGATTATTGTAAACATGGAGAGAACTTGAAAGGCCTGAGCAGCAGCCATGCCTACTATAATAGGCAAGGAGAGAAGCCCACCCCCCTCCTCCTATGGAACACACCCACCCTGCTCCCAAGACCTCAGGCCAGGAAGGGTCTGCCTGAAAGGAGGGTCAGTCACTAGAGACAGGACTTTCCATGACAAGGGCCCAGAGAGCAAGGTTCAGCTCATTCCTCCCCTCCCCCACCCTTACACTGGCCACATCTGTGCACATCACCTTCGGTTTGCCATCTGTTGTTGGCATCTCCATGGAAACCACTCATCCCAGTCCCTCCTCTGGACCTATTGCTTTGGCTTGCCAGGAGTGTTGAGGGAGCAATATACAGACCCGTGGATGCCCAGCGTCAGGTGACTTATTTCAGTATTATCTCTGTGGTCTTCTGTTTCCAGGCCTGGGTTGGGGTAGCATCTGGCCGCACCCTGGAGTTAGAGCTCCAAGCTCCAGGGTGTCCCTCAGCCTCCTCAGAAACCCAGGCTGCTCCCTTGGGGCAGTGGCACCTGGGCCACAGAGTTACTGTGATGGGGAGGTCCCTCCCCTGTTTCCAGGGGAATTGAAAGCAACAGCCAGAGTCCAGACTGCTGCGGGAAGTCTGCCCACCCACCTGCACTCCCCACCCCCACCCCCAGAGCAGGCCCTACCCATCTCCTTTTGATCTTTGTTGAACAAATGTTGCCTGAGCCCCAGCTCCATAGGCTAAGGCCTGAGGCCCAGGAGAGGAGCTGCCACAGCCACCAGCTGAGTTGTTCTCAGGTTGTGCATCTTCAACAGGAAGGTAGGAAAGGAACAGGCTGAGCAGGGGGCCACCCAGCCACGGAGAGGGTTCCCACTGCCTCAGCAGTCCAGCTCTGACCACTGGTGCCTTTACCTTAGCGAGGCCAAGCTCACTGGCAAGGGTTCCATCTGAATGAAGTGCCATTGTGTTTCCCCCAAAATAGACTGAGCAGCTGGTGTGCCCCAGGCCGCAAGCTGCCAGCCCTGGCTGGCCTCACCTCAGAGGAAGGGTTGTAGCCGCAGTGGCTGTACATTGGACCTAGGCAAGGCCTGGGCACCAGGCTAAAGTCTGGAGGGATCCCCACAACCACCCCATGGAGTGGCTCCTGTGGCCACCCCCTTTACAGATGAGGAAACTGAATCACATGTCTAAGGTCAAAATTGGCTAAGATGTGATATGTTACTGTTGGGCCAGGTCTGTCCATGAACTCAGAGGGCCCAAGGACTCTCACAAATAGCCCACAGCCTTTACGAGACCCCTTTCCTAGCACTCCAGGGGCCCCTAGGCCTCAGGGCCAACTTACACAGATCTGCTTCCCCAACCCAGTGAGGTTAAATGAGGGAGGAACACTGTCATGAGACTTTCTGCTGGAGGGACAATTAGGAATGGGATAGGGGCATCCAGTCCCAGGGGAAGCTAAACACTGGGCTTAAAAAGGGTAGCAGAGCTACATCGCACAACTATAGGGAGCATGAGGCACACTCTAGTTGTGCAGTACATAACCTGTGCTGCTGTGCAGAGTAGCTGGGGAGGGTGGTAGCAACAGGAGTGTGAGCTGCCAGCATTCCCAGTGTTGTTGAGACTAGGTTTCCTTCTCCAGGGACAAGGGAATGACTGCAGGCCTCTGGGCCCCAACACTCAAAAACAGATGACCTGCCAAGTTCAGGGTACAGTAGAGACTATAGCCATCCCTGTCATCCCTGGCCCTAGCCCTGCCCAGAGAAAGGGCCAGGCTGCCTCCTCCCACATCCTTGGACCCTGTTCCAGGCCCCAGCTGGCTTCCTGGCTGGCTGTTAGCCCTGGCTTTCACCCCAAAGGGAGCCACTCGTAAACAGGAAATGCTTCCCAATGCAATGCCTGCTCTGGGCACAGTTGCCAGCCCACAGGCTGAAGGCCATAACCAAGCAGCAGTGTTGACCGGGCTCACCAGCTGTGGGGGTAGGGATGCTCATGGGGTGTCACAGTTCTTTGTGGCTGTTTGGGAAGGGTTGCTGAGCCTGAGGCAGACAGACTCCCTGAGGCTGAGTTTCAGCAGCCAATGGCCCTGCCCTCCTGTGCCTAGTGCTGCCCCGCACCCAAGCAGCCCCCATGTATGCTGAGATACTGATGCTGGTCCCTTCTCCCTCTCCCCAGAGACAGTCTAAAGGCAGCCCCCAAGTCACAGAAAGCAGACGCCCCCAGCATTGACTACACAGAGCTGCTGCAGCACTTTGAGAAGGTCCAGAAGAAACACCTGGAAGTGAGGCACCAGCGGAGTGGGCGTGGCGATCACCTGGACAGAAGGGTTGTCCTCTGACAGGCCTGGCATGGAGAAGGGTCCAAGGAGTGGTCCCATGGAGCACTGGGGGTCTTCAGGCCTCTTCTCAGCAGAGTCTAAGGACCTGTCTCAGGGGCAGGGCTGGCTCTGGCCAACAGCCCAGGGCAGGGTAGGGGTACAGAGGCTGCTCTGTCCAGCCAAGCTCCTCACAGCCCAGCCCCCGGGTTCCCAGCACTGTCAGCTGCACCCCGGAATTCAGGCAGAGCTGGCTTCCCACCAGGGTGGAGCCACAGCCTCAGACACCACCTGCCCCCTGGAATCAGTCTCTCTAATACGTTCTTATACAAGAGCTTACCTCCCCAGCCGGACAGAGCTCTGACCTCATGCAGTGTTTTGTATACATACCTGTGTGTACATAGGGACCAGTATAGAGGTTCGTATGATTGATGCATCTCCTGCCCCAATAAAGAAATGACAGAAAACCTTCAACCTGCTCCCACTTGTACCTTCCCACTGGCGCCTGCCCCCAGCCTGATACTGCATCTGCCCTAGGACCTTGCCACCTGTTTTGGAGACCTATTCTTATGGTGGCCCCAAAGAATACCTGCTGCGCTGGGAGAGGTTGGTCACTGCACACAGGCCCAGCTCTCACCTCTAGGACCTGCCCCACTTTCCTGGAAAGCACCAAGCACTGGCCAGCCTGGAACCCTGAACCTTTCCCAGGCACCTAATCTGACTTCTCCATCCTGACTCCCCTGGGCACAGGGAGACATGTCCCTTCTGGACAGATGAGCTAAGCCTCAGGAGTTTCTGAATGAAAAGGCACTGCACGCTGCAGATCCCTAGGGATGGAAGGGAAGGCCCGGGCCAGTGCAAGGACGGAGGGGCTTCCCAGGTGCCCACCCCATGATTTGGCTCAGTGAACTTCACCTCGCCCAGCCTTCTGCCTGGGTTCCCAGATCCCAAGTTTGGGGAAGCCTTGGAGTGACTTAACTCCTAAATTGCTCTCACGGCACCTGGAGTCGGAGAGGAGCTTTTCCCCAGAGCCCCAGCGTCCCGAGGAGGGCAGTTTTCCCTGCTGGAGTCTCTGGGACGGCAGGCTGCTCTTGCCCTCCGGCCCACGTGCACAGTGCATCGCGCACACGCGCACCCAGGCGTCAGAGACCGGGGACGCGGCGCACTTCTACCCTGCTGGTCCGACACGGTCCCCACCCCCACAGAAAGAGGTTGCCTGAGGACCAGGACACTGCCACCCCCAGAAGCCTGGCCTCGGGCACTCCATCTGGATGGCATCGCGCCACGTAAAAGGAGCCAAAGAACTTTGGGAGGAGAGTCCGAACTCCTCTGTGCCTGGGATGAAACCCCCCAAGGCAGGCAGCCCCCGGGACACCTTGTGTCCCTCCTGTGTATGGGGTATGTGTCCCGCGGGATGCCCCGGACGACCCCAGCCCGCCGCCCGTCCGCCGAAAGCGCGGGAAGCCCCGGCCCGGAGAGCAAAGGCTGGAAGAGGGTGGCGAGCCCCTACCCGGGGGCGGGTCCCACTCCGGCCGGGGAGCCGCCGCGCAGCGCCCCGCCCCGCCCCGCCCCGCCCCAGCGCCGCCCCCGGCCCGCGGTGGCGCCCGCGCCGCCGGACCCGCTCGCCGGACCAGTCTGGCAGCGCCGGGTTCGGATTTCAAAGCCGCGGGGCCTGGCGGCGAAGGGGCCTGCGCCCTCCCGGCCGTTCCCACAGCCCCTCCCGCCGCGCCCCCACCCCCGCGCGTCCCCCCGCGCCGCGCCCACGTGACGCCCGCGCCGCGGCGGCTCCGGTTACCGCCGCCTCAGTCCCCGCGCCGAGGCTGCGCCGCCAGCTGCCCGCGCCGCGCCCCCCGCGCCGCCGCCAGCCCCGCCGTGACATGGCCCGCGCCGCGCCGCGGCGGCCCGCGACCCCGGAGCGCGGCGCGGCCGGCCGCTGAGCGCGGCCCCGAGGCGCCCCGCGGGCCCGGCCCCGGAGCGAGCGCCCGCTGCGGCCCGGCGCCCCCGGGCCGGCGCCCCGCGCCCCGCCCGCGCCCCGCAGCCGCCGCCGCCGCCGCCGCCCGGCCCCAGCATGGAGACGGCGGAGAAGGAGTGCGGCGCCCTGGGCGGGCTCTTCCAGGCCATCGTCAACGACATGAAGGTAGCGGGGCGCGAGGAGGCGGGCGCGGGTCCCCTCGGGCGACGCGTGGCGGCGGGCAGCCGTGCGCCGCCGCGGGGTCTGTATGTCCTTGCCGGAGCGTGTCCGGCCTGCGTCTGCGGTTCCCCGGATCCCTGGGCCGCCGCGTCTGGGGAGTGCGAGTGCTTGTGTGTCATGGTGTCCGTGCGGTCCCCGGGGTCTGTCTATGGCCATGGTCGTCCGGTCGCAGCTCCCCCGTGGGGTCCCGAGCCGAGCCTGCACACATCTGGGCTCCCTGCGCCCCAGACCCCAAACTATGAATGGGGGGTTGGCTCTGGGGGATGACTCTACAGACCTTTAACAGGTCTCAGGTCTCACCGGTCACCGCCCCCTACCACCACCATGCCCCCCACCTGGAGGCTGGCCTTGGAGCGCAGACAATGCTGTCACCGCCAGAGCAGGGGAAAATAATAAAGCTGAGAACCGTTAACTCCTTCCCCCACCGGCTTTAGCCACTGCTCCGGACCCTGCGGCTGCCCTCCCCACAAAAGCCTCAGGACGCTCCAGGACGCCAAGGTCTCAGGGCTGAGTGTCCCGGCATCCCAAGGCTTCTGCTCTCACCTTGGGAGGAGGAGGGGAGAAGGCTGGGGTTGGTGGAACGGCCCCAGGGGAAGGCCTTCCCTACCATACTTCCACCCCAGTCCCTCAGCCCTGGCCCCCACCCGGTGGTTGCCCAAGGTTAGGCTGGAGCAGGCCATTAATTCCTAGTCCACCGCTGGCTCATTGGGTGGGGAAACTGAGGCCAGGAGATGGCTCAAGGTCATTTAGGAGACTTTTGAACACTGTCCCTGACCTCACCCCTCATTGTCGCTCTAGGAGACAAGGGGCATCCTCTCCCCCAGAGAGGCCGGGGCTTGGCAGGGCTGGCTCAGGCTGACTAGGCAGAGAGGAGGTCCCACTCCAGTGACAGCATGGGGGTCAGGAACCAGCGTTCCCACCCTTCTCTTTTGGGGTGGGAAAGAGCAAGGGAGAGAACTGGGTTCCCCATGGGAACTCCTGAGAGCTCCCACCCTCCCAGCCTATCACACACTTCCAAGTACACAATACACAATCCCATGGTGACATCGCAGGTGACATCGCAGGCCCAGGAGGAAACACCACTCGCCAAGGTACAACCTGCCCCACAGTGCCTAGGCAGGCCCTTCAGAGGGTGAGGGCTCGCAGGAAGGCCAAGGGCTCCCTATGTTGCCAGGGAAATAGCCCCAGATATTCCCCCTTTGTCCCCCCCTCCCCTGCTTCCTGAAGGGGCCTGAAGCTGCCTTGGCCTGGGACTACAGGGCTGGCAGCCCCTGTATGGGGTGCTTCCCCTGAGACTTCATCCCAGACTCCACCTCTAGCCCTTCTGCCAGCCTTCAGAAATCCCGACCTCCCTCTGCCCTCAGCAACCCCTCCTGCCCTGTGGACAACGTAGCCCTGGCCCCAGGATCCCCTCTGGGGACCAAGCAGCCCAGACCACCCTCCCCTAGTCACCACCGGGGCAGGCTGAGCGTGGGATCTTCCCGCACCCATCTCCCAGTGGCAGTCTCTCTAACACTGCAGAGAGCAGCAGCTTTTGTTCAGAGGAGAGGGGCAGGACTGCCCCCCTCCCTCTCCAGACAATTTGCAAGGAACTTTGGGATGAGAAGGAAGGAAACAGGCTCAGATTGTAGCGAGGTTCAGGCAGGATTTTCTGACATGTGGAGGCAAAATGGGAGAGGTTTCACCTGGGGTGATGCCAAGTACCGATATTCTCCGACCTAGGACACATGCCTGTGTTCCGGCCAGAGACAGAGCAGCGGACAGGGCCACCTGGAGGCCTGTCACCTGGATTTAGGGAGCACCTTCTGGCTCATTTTCTCCACACCCTGAGCCACAGAGGCAGCAGGGCTTCCACAGAGGAAGGTGGCCAGGTTGAGGAGACTGAGCTTGCCCCAGGAGGCCTCTCCACAGTGTGTCCACAGACCCCACAAGGGCCTGTCCCTGCCGCGGCCCTTCTGGAGGCCCAGACCTGGGCGCTGGGGGGAGGGGTCCACGAGCTGCACCTGGAGCCTGGAGGACACCCACTCAGGGAGGGGAGGGGGCTCTCAGGAGCTTTCCCTGCCTACTGTGCTTCGTTTAACTCAGCTCAGATGCCCACTGGGTGCCAGGCTGCCCACTGAAGCACTGGGCGGGGACTTGCCCAAAATGACAGGACTGGGTTCAGCACCTGTGCTCTGCTTCGGCGCCCACTTGCCCAGGCAGCACCTTCAGCAAAGGGAATGGGGCCTCCACCCAGCACCGACCCATCCAGAAAATGAGGTCATAATTTTTGCCCACCCTCAAGAGTAGGGAATACCACCCAGTCACAGAAGCCCTGGCCAGGCTCCTGGCAGGGAGGCCAGGCCCTGGTGTCCTCTGTTAGCCAGCATTAACTGCGCACTTACTATGCGCTGGCACAGTGCTAGGCGCTTTCCAGGCAGTGCCTCCTTGAACTTCTGCACTGACCCTGTGACAGAGGTGCAGTTGCCTCCTGATCTTACAGATGAGGGGTCCAGGGTCACCCAGAAAGCCCTCTCTCTGGGTTTATAGCCTGGGTCGCTCACCTGCACAGCCCACGTCTGGACCACAGCAACCACCTGGACAGAGTCCCTGAGGGCCAGAGGCCCCCTCTTCGGTCTGATCCCGTTCACTTAGACACCTCTGTCATGTCGCCTCCTCTGGGTGTTCCTGCCACACCTGCGATCTCTGCCACCTTCCCACCCTTGTTGCCCAGATGCTCATCTCTCTGTACCCCCAGAAGGAGGGGGTCTCTCTACTGCAGCACGCAGTGACCAGCCAGACAACCGGTCAGATCCAGACTCTGCCACTCAGTGAGTGGCCTTGGGCAAGTCTAACTTTTAGCTCTCAGCTTCAGTTTCCTCATCTGTAGATTGGGGGTGATAACAGTATTCATTTCACAGAGCTGTTGGAAGGGTTCGATGCAGTCACACAGTGACAAGGCTCAGCACAGTGCCCGGCCCACCAAAAGTGCTTGATCAACAGTAGCAGTCATTGTCACTAGTGAGGACACCCAGGGTCTTAGGGCCTGACAGCCAAGCCATGGCCAGGTTGAGGGCACAGGTCCAGGTAAAGACTAAAGACACTACCCTGGGGCACTGGCTGCTCTGGCCCCTCCAATCCTTGTCTCTGGGGTCCTTCATGAATGACCAGTGGGGGCAGAGTCCCCAGTCCTTAGCGACCGAGGTTCTTGGTCCATATGCTGAGGAGGAACGGGTCCTGGCCTCCCCACACCCTGTCTTCTTCCCTCCCCGTGAGAGAGCGAGTATGTGAAGATCTGAGACAGAGTGAGCCTGATGGGTCGAAGCTGTCGGGAGGGGCCCCAAACCCAGTAGAGAGCAGGGGCCTATCTCTGTCCAGCTCATCCCGTACCTCAGAAAGCTGCAGGGGGCTGAGCAGCTTTCCTGGGGGCCAGGTCAGCTGCCTCTGGACCCCTGCACTCCTCCCTAGAAGTCTCAGCAAGACTTCAGGGCAGGAGGGGTTGAGGTAGTGGGAAGGTGCCACCTTTGAGCAGACTCCTGGCGGCACCAAGGTGAGGGTCAGCTCCTTGGGCCTGCCAGAGATGACCTCCCAGGCCCCCATCCCCTGAGCTATGCTTGCATAGAGACAAGCCCACTCATAGCCTCCCCCTCCAGCTTCAGCCTGTGCAAACTTCTCAAATATTTGCTTTCCCTGGGCACTGGTTGGGCTCGGCCAGGATGGGGAGGGTGTTTCTGAGGCTCCCAGAAGCTGCCCTGTCCCCCTTTCACTCCTACAGGCTGTCCTTAGTTGGAGAGGCCATCTCAAACCTGCCTCTGGGGTTCCAAACCCGCAGAGCCTCCCTCTACGGCCTTGGGGTTGGGGTCTCTACCTTCCACCTTTCCTCAGGAGCAGCCCCAGCTTCCAGCGCCCCATCCCACCTGGAAGGAAGGCTTAGAAGTCACTTGGGACTGGGGCTTTGCTGGCCCAGGGCTCCCCTTCAAGGATCGAGGGCTCCACAGGGCCCTTGGGCCAGGGCTGAGGTTTCTCCAGGACCCAGCAGCCGTGGGAGGGCACATTAGCCAGAAAAGCCCCTTGATCAGACTGGACAACTCGGTCGCCAGGAGCCCGGCCTCCCTACTGGGAAACCCCCTCCCAACTCAGAGCTTTGGGCCAGGCTGGGATAAAGGCCACACTGTGTCCCCAGGAGGGGAGGGGAGCTGGGGGTGGAGAAAGGTGGCTCTGTTGGCTGCACAAGGCCCCATTCAGCCGAGGCCTGGCTGTCCTGGGCAGACTGGCTGGGCCCTGTAGCAGCCACATCCTCCCCAGGCCTGGGAGCCACTGCTGCTGGCCTGGGATGGATGGATGGCTGTGCTGGCAGCAGCTTCCGGGGCACAGGACGGGGGCCCCCAGGGCCCCAGCTTAGACCTGACATGCCACTGCGCACGGAGCCTCTGCCCCCTTGCCACGTGAAGCAAACATGGTGCCCCTCATGTGGCTCAGCCCAGATTCCCTGCCAGGCCCCAGGGAGCCACGAGGATACCCTTCCCTTGAGGGAGGACGTGAGCCAAAACTGTCCCTGCTGTGGACTTCCTGACAGTCAGGGAGGAGGGATGAGCAAAGGCACCTGTTCCCAGGGCCCAGAGTTCCTCACGCCCCGGGGCTCTGTCCTTGGTCCTTAGTCCTCCCAGAGGGCCCAGGAGCCTCCCTCCCTCTCCCCAAGGGCAGGGTGGCTGTCTCAAACTGCCCAGAGTCTGGACGAAGGCATGCGGGGGGCCAAGCCCAGTGGAACCGTGCAGCCCCCTGGAGTCTCACTTCCTCTCCCATCTTCTTGGCAGAGCTCCTACCCCATCTGGGAGGACTTCAACTCTAAGGCCACGAAGCTGCATTCCCAGCTGAGGTGAGGCTGCTGAGGGCGCCCCAGCTGGGGAGGGGATGGGCGGAGGGGAGGACACCTCACCACAGACCATCCCACTGTCCATCTCCCCAGGACCACTGTGCTGGCTGCTGTGGCCTTCTTGGATGCCTTCCAGAAAGTGGCCGACATGGCCACCAACACCCGAGGTGGGGAGGGGGCGTGGCTGGAGGTTGGGGAGGCCCCCAGGTTAGGTTTGGAGGCTGGAGAGGCCCAGTGGAGTATGATCCAGGGAGAGGCCACCAGGCCCAGAGTCAGGACCTTGAGGAAAGGGGCTGGTTTTAGAGAGAGGGAGCCTCTAGTCACTAGGGGCTTGCAAGCGGGAGAGGGTCAACCGCGACACGGGTGTCACAGGAGGTTTCTGTTCTTGCTGTGGGTGGCTTGTTTGACCCCTCAGCCACAGTTACTCACCCTTCTGTACAGTGAATCTGATTATGGCTTCTTCTCACCCACCCCCATCTGCCTTTCTGAGAGCACTCGGGGACAGGTGGGTGGGCCTTCCAGGTTGGCCTTGGCGTCTCTGCTTTCTAGTCTGAATGGCAGGGACCTGGGGCCCCTATTCCTTCAGGTGTTGAGAACCAAGACAATGGGCACGTGCTGGCACTCTCTCACCTGCATCTGGGCACACCTGGAAGGGGTTGCTGGAGGGCAGGAGGGGATTTTGGCAGGCTCTTTGGACATCCTTTGGTTCTGGCCTCTCCGGGTTGGATGTAGGGAGGCCCCTAGCCTGATCACCAGAGCACCCGCAGCTAGCTGCAGGAGGCTGGCACTGCCGGCATGGGCTGGGCCTTGGTCCCGCACGGAGGAAGGGCTCGGTATCTCTTGGAGAATGATCAAATCCCCCGCAGGGGCCGAGAAGATTGCGGGATGTTGGGGGCTGGGCGCAGGCAGCTACCTGGCCTTTGCGGGCCAGCGCGCCCCCTCGTGGCCGAGGCCGGGACTGCACAGGCCCCGGCGGGCCGGTTCCCACGCCGCGCTTTTGCCTCGCCAGGGGCCACGCGGGACATCGGCTCGGCGCTCACGCGCATGTGCATGCGACACCGCAGCATCGAGACCAAGCTGCGGCAGTTCACCAAGTGAGTGGGCGTCGCGGGCGGGCACGGTCGTCACAGGGAGAACCCCTTTGGTGGCTCTGACCTACACAATCTCTGTCCACAGCGCCCTGCTGGAGAGCCTCATCAACCCGCTGCAGGAGCGCATCGAGGACTGGAAGAAGTCGGTCAACCAGCTGGACAAGGACCATGCGAAAGGTGGGGCCAGGGCTTGGGCGGGGGTTTCCCACCCCTACTGCGGAGACACCTGTCATAGCCCTCCCGTGTCGTCCCCTACACAGAGTACAAACGAGCCCGACACGAGATCAAGAAGAAGTCTTCAGACACGCTGAAGCTGCAGAAGAAAGCACGCAAAGGTAGAGCCCAGAGGGGCCCATCGCGGCACAGCCCCACGACACCCCACTCCACATCCCCCCGGCCCTCTGAGGCACCCCAGGATATCATCCTGGATAGAGAGCCCTCCAACCTGTTGGGTGGGGCAGAGGGGGCTTCCCTGCACCCCAGACCTGGCCCCTCAGGGAGGCGGCAGAAAGGCCCTGCAGGCCCAGGCACCCCACCCCCTCCCAGGAGTGGCTCTGTCCATCCGGCTGTCTTTCACACATTCTTTCTTTCTCTGTCTCTCCTCCTCTCCTCCCACATCCTTCCTGTAGAGCTACTTGGTAAGTCAAATGTCCTTCCCTCCAGCTGCTCCTCCCGTCCTTGTCGCATTTGTCTGTCTTCCCCGGCTCAGAGCCATTGGAAGGAGTCTCTCCAGGCCAAGGAGTAAGGAAGGTGGTTGGTCCATCAAGGGAGGGGCCTGGGGCATAGTCTCCCTGGGGCCCCTGGAATCTCTGGCCAGGGATAAGTCTGGGGCCACCGCTGGGTCAGCCTGCCAGGCCAGGAGGGGTTGGACGGGGCTGAGCGGGAGGCATAGGCCTTGGCTGCCCTGCCCCCGCCTGGCTGTCCAGGGTCCTGACCTGTTTCCTCCCCACTTCCTGTCTCACCGCTACTCTCCATCATCCTCTTGCCTTACTCTGTCTCTCTCACTGCTTCTCGGTGTCGCTGTTGCTGTCCTTGCCTCGCTCCCCAAGCTGAATGGGGCCCACACTGGGACACACCCTCCCCTGCCCCAAGGGCCCAGCCCCAGCTGCCCTGACAGCCGAGCCCCACGCTCTACTTCATCCTGCTTCCACGTTGCCTCCATTTCCCAGGAGGCCAGAGGGCACCATCCCGTGGGCTGTGAGGCTGTCCTTGGGGGGGGGGGGTCCCAGCTTCTGTGAAGGTCTCCCCTGGGCTCTCCTGAGCATGGCTGTGCCAAGGGCAGCCCTGGGACTGCCCAGGACTCTGCCTGTCCCAGGTTCAGGGTGGCTTTGCAGCTTCAGTGTCTTTCCTGTGTGCACGTTTGTCTGTCCTCTTTGCCTGCTCTGGGGACCAGCCCCTCCACAAGTCCCAGAGTCCTGACTGCCCTCCCCGGTCCCCTGGCCCCCATGACAGTGCCCAGCCCCATAGCCAGGCAGCACAGGGCCTGAGCCACGGATGCAGCGAGCCAGGCCGGCGTCCCCAGCGCGGCCTCTCCTCCCAACCCCCCAGGGAAAGGAGACCTGCAGCCCCAGCTGGACAGCGCCCTGCAGGACGTCAATGACATGTACCTGCTGCTGGAGGAGACGGAGAAGCAGGCGGTGCGCCGAGCCCTGATCGAGGAGCGCGGCCGCTTCTGCACTTTCATCACCTTCCTGCAGCCTGTGGTGGTGGGTCCTGGCGGGCGGAGCAGCGCAGCATCCCCACAGCGGGGCTAGCTAAGCCGTCTCCCTGGGGGGCCACCGTCACCACATCCCAGGAATCACGGGTGGGAACTTCGGGGTGTGAGTTCTTCTTGGTGACCGGGTGGTCAGGCTAGGCCCAGGGTTGACCCCTGACCTTGGAGAAAGGCCACTTCTCAGTGATCCCCTGGCTGGGTGTATTTGGGGCCACATGCTCCAGGCCTAATGGCAAGTCTCAGCTCATCATCACCAGTAGGGTCTGGACAGGTGCCATGCCAGCCCTGGGCTGTGCAGGCCACGCCCCAATCAATCCCAGCAGCATTTCCTGGTGGGGAAGGGTGAGAGAGAGAAGGCCCGGTGAGGCCTGTTCCTGGGAGGTGGGCAGGTGGGGCCAGGGCCGGGGGCTCTGACTCACTGCTCCCTCAGAACGGCGAGCTGACCATGCTGGGGGAGATCACCCACCTGCAGGGCATCATCGACGACCTGGTGGTGCTAACTGCGGAGCCCCACAAGCTGCCCCCCGCCAGCGAGCAGGTACGGCCGCCCCTGGGGACAGGGAGGGGATGGCCTGCCCTTGATTGGGGACAGTAGAGGAGAAAAAGGGGCAGCATTTTGGGGAGACATTTGGGGACAGAGGACCTGACATGTTCTGATACTCACTGTGGGACATCCGGGAGCACCTGTCCAGGTGAGGGAGGGTGTGCCCAGGACCCAAGGGGGACCTCAGACTGAGGGCAGGTGGGCAGAAGTCCCAGGTGCATGGGGCTTGGCCCTGAGTCTGCCCACCTGGCCCCAGCACTGTGCTCCACAGCATCAGGGTGAGTCCCACCGGGCAGCCCTGTGGCTTTGCTCTCACAAGGCACTTACCATGCTCCCAGCACTCCACTGAGCGCTTCCCATGGGTCGTCTCACTGAATCACCCCAAGGCCTCCAAGACAGGAGTGACTAGCTGCACTTCACAGAAGAAAACTG
The DNA here is from genome assembly GCA_004027375.1 of Macroglossus sobrinus. Classification (NCBI taxonomy): domain Eukaryota; kingdom Metazoa; phylum Chordata; class Mammalia; order Chiroptera; family Pteropodidae; genus Macroglossus; species Macroglossus sobrinus. The sequence continues at coordinate 210,016 of PVKZ01001529.1, read as the reverse complement.
AGGCTCAGAGAGGTCTAGGAACTTGCCTGAGGGGCACAGCCACGATTTGAACCCCATGTGGGTCCTTCATGATCACTCATGCCTGGTTTGTCTGCCAGCGATAGTGAGTCCTCAGGAGCACCTGCTTCTGCCACGTCCCTGGCCTGGCCCAGGCGGAGCAGTGTCCCTGAGACTCAGAGAGGGTGGATGTCCCCAGGCGTCTCCCCCAGCCCTCTGGCATTCCCGCTTCCCACCCCCGAGTAAGGAGCTTGCATCAGGAAAAGGCTGGGAACGGAGCTTCAGACCCTTGGGGGTCTCCTGCTGGGGCTTCGTTCTAGGCTGAGAAGACAGTGGGGGCTCTGGCCCTACCAGCCCTCTGGGGGCCCCAAGACAATGATATGACCCCCTGCAGGTGATCAAAGATCTGAAGGGCTCAGACTACAGCTGGTCCTACCAGACGCCACCCTCGTCACCCAGCAGCTCCAGCTCCCGAAAGTCCAGCATGTGCAGGTCAGTGGGCGTTGGTGGAGGATGGGGAAGGTGCAGGGATACCTGGGAAGGAATGAGGACGCTCCCACAAAGACCACATCAAGAATTGCCTCAGGGCCCCAGAATTCACACAACATCATCAAGGACTTTGCAAGTGCAGAGGGAAAATACGCCCCTGGCATGCCTGCTGCTGGCGCAGGCACGTGTCAGCAGGGGCCGCGGGAGTAGGGGCAGCTTCGCTTATGGAGCCGTAGACACGCCCCAGGTGCCACACTCAACACGGCATGCATTTGCTCCAGTGAATCCAAACACCTCCATAGGGTGGTATCTCCATTTCACAGAAAGGGAGACTGAGACACAGTCCCCGCATTTAACTGCTGGGTTCTGCCAGTCCCAGTGTGATCTAAAGGAATAGTAAGAATCTAAGGTCGGGGAGGGTGTGGAGGCTTCTGAGAATATGTGTTGAAGTCACAGACTTACCTTAGAGACACTGCAGCCTGCTGGCTCCTGAGAGCTGGTACCTGGGCAGCAGCCATGGGCCCGAACCCCAGCCCAGGCTGGCCCCCGGGTCCCACTGAACCACCAGTCAGGCTCGGGGTCCGGGGTGCTTCCTGAGCTGGTACCAGGGCGGGATGTGGGGAAGACACTTAAGATTCAAGGCTGCTTGGGTGGGGGGAGGGCAGTGAGCACAGAGTGAGTTACTCTTGAGGGACTCCCCTCTGTGCCAGGCACCCCTTCCCCAGAGCCACCTCTGACTGGGCACCTGGGGCGTGGGGCGTAATCTGGACACAACAACTACTCCTGTGGGGAGAGACGGGGTCGGGTCTGGGGGACCCGTGACTGGGGCTGGGGGCTGGGGGACTTCACTGTCACACTCGGGAGGAAGGCAGCCCTCATTGCTGGGATCATTGCCCAAGAGTAAAATGGCCGCGTAGAGGATGTGAGCTGCCAGGGCCGGACCCGTGAGGGAGTGGGAGGGATGAGGACAGTGGTAGATCCAGGACCCACACAGATCGTCACCGCACTCCAGACATCCATTCAGGATCCGATGGCAAATATCAGGCTTTGAGAAGGCAGTCTAGAAATAATCAGACTTAGGTCTGGTGACAGTTGTTGTGTGGTTAACCTGTTCCTAATGGCAGACGGGGCAGAGAGGCTGCCTTGCCCGGGCGTGCCCTGACGAGGGCGCCCAGTGCCCTGGAGCACTCCAGGGCCGGGCTGGGCCAGCTTTATGATGATGCCGTGCCCACCTAAGCCCCACCCTGTCCCAGGGCCCCGGAACCCAGCTCCTCTGTGGCACCGGGGTCAGGACCTTGTAGTCTAACATTGTCTTTTCCTTCCTTCGCCCCTCACCTGTCTCCCCCACCCTCCTCTGTCACTCTCCCCTCCCCACGCACCCCTGTGTCTCCCTGTCTGGCTGCCGTGTCCCCTTCCTTTGCTCCCCCAGCGCCCCCAGCAGCAGTAGCAGTGCCAAGGGTGGCGGAGCCCCGTGGCCTGGGGGCGCCCAAACGTACTCACCCAGTTCCACCTGTCGCTACCGCAGCCTGGCACAGCCAGCCGCCGCCACCACCCGCCTCTCCAGCGTCTCCTCCCACGATTCTGGCTTCGTCTCCCAGGATGCCACCTACTCCAAGCCTCCCTCACCCATGCCTTCAGACATCACCAGCCAGGTGAGGCGGTGTCTGCCGGACCGGCCGGGGTGGGGCACAGCGGCCTCATGCCAGCCTCAGACTGTCCACGTGTGGGGCCCCCTACAGCTGTAGACTCTGGCCTCCTGGAGGTCACCGGGACCACCACATTGGGGACCACCTTAGCTTATTGCCTCAAGGCTAAGGGGAAGTGGGGGAGGTCTTGGAACAGCCAGCATCTGCCACAGCAGTGTCTGCGGGGGGCTTTTTTCACTCCCCTTCGTTCCCATACCTCAGTTCCTCGCCTGCTCCCTTCTTCCAGTCATGGGAGCGGGGAGCAGGCAGCTTGCCAGCCCCTTGTGACCTTCCCCCCTCCACATTTGGACCCCCTCACTCTAAACTGGGAGAGTAGCCTGAGAATCCCCTCAGATACAGACTCTCTTTCAGTTCCCGCAGCCTCAGTGAGGAGGACAAAGGGGGAACACAGCAGAAGACAGAGGGAGGTCAGGCTACGTGCCCAGGGGGCTCTCATCAGGTCATGAGGGTGACCTGACCTGCATTTCCGTCCAGTGTCTCCCCATCATGGCTAGTCCATCTGGGCTCAGCATGCTGTATTCTCCAGCTCTTGCCCAAGGATGTCCCCACTTCACTCTTTCCCTGTGCCACCCCATTCCTGTCAGTGCACAGACAGCTCTAGTGTCATTCGTCTTAACAGCCCTCCCTCTCCCTCACCCCACATTCTCCTCCAGCCACCCCATCTCCTTCACAGAACTTCTCAAGAGTTGTCCACAGTGACCGTCTCTTCTTCATTTCCCATCATTCCTGTCTGCTTCACCTATCAATAATTCAAAAAATATAGATTTGTGATGCTCTTCCATACAGTTCTATTTCTGTTTGCTTTCTGTATTTTGAGACTATTATTGGATGCATACAAGTTTAAAATGTAAACTTCATAGTGCATTGAATCTTGCATTGCTTTCTGTATCAAAGACCCTTTTGTTTGATGTTACTACAGCTAATTCGGCTTTATATTATCATTTTCCATCTCTTTGCTTTTAAACTCACTATATCTTTATGTTTTAGATGAGTCTCTTGTAAATTGTATATGCCTAGATTTTCTTTTTTTATCCAGTCCAACAATATCTACCTTTTAATTGACATTTTTAGTCCACTTAAATTAATGATTATTGATATATATGGACTTCTGTCTTACTTTTTTCTTTTTCTTCATTCCATTTTTTTACTATGCTGCTTTTGTCTCTTCCTTTGCCTTTTGTTTGTTTTTCCTTTCCCCATTATTTCTCCTCTACTGGATTGTAAATTATGCTCTATTCTTTTTCTTTTACAAGTTAACTTGACATTTTATCATGCATCCTTAGCAAAGTCACAAACCCACCGCATGAATAAGTCAGGGACTTCAATATATATATTTAACTTCAGTCATGCACTCCCTCCCAACATATAAGCTATTGTATGTTATTCTCTCCTTTTTTGTAATACCCAGAGATGACATTTTTCTTAATTTCATCATTATTTTATACACACGTTTACACATTTTTTTGTTCTTCATTTTTTCTTGAATCTCGTATATCCCTCGCTTCCTTCTTTCTGAAGTAAAGTATGTCCTTTAGTTCCTTTACAATCAGTCTGTAGTAGTAAACTCAGTTTTTGCTTATCTGTAAATAGGCTTTGTTTCATCCTCTTTCTTGAAAGTTTTCCCAGGGACACAATTTTGAGGTTACTCTCATACTTTGAATGTATTTTTCCACTGTCATCGGGCTCCCATTGTTGGTTGAGAGATCTGCTGTCCGCCACATTGTTGCTCCTTTGCAAGTGATCTCACTTCTTTCTCTGTGTGTGTCAGAACTTCTCATTCTATCTTTCTGTGTCCCAAACTCTATACTTCCATCTCCTTTTTTCTCTGCACTGCCATCATGAATACTGTCTTTAGGTCTATCTTCCAATTTATTTTTTTCCTCTATAGCTATTTAGCCTATCCATTGAGGTTTTTTAACTTTTTTTTTCATCACTACAGTAGATCGAGTTAACATCCAATTAACATTCTTTTTTAAGTGATTTCAGTCCTGTAGAAAAGTTGTAAAAAGAGTACTAAATCCCCACCAACCCTTCACATTTTTTCTTAATGTTAACATCTTATGTAACTACCAGTTTTCAAAACCAGTAAATTTAACACTGACACAATGCTGTGAACTAATCTACAGTCTTTTCCCAGATTTTGTCAGTTTTCTCACTACTATCTTTTTTTTCTGGCACAGGAGTGTGAGATCTGTGCAGGGTTCTGCATTGCATTTTGTTGTGATTCTTTAGGCTTCTCCAGCCTGTAACAGTTCTTCAGTCAATCTTCCTTTTTTATGACATTGATATTTTTGCAGAATACTAGTCAGGTTTTATGTAGAATATCTCTCAATTTGGATTTGTCTGATGTCTTCCCATAATTAGATTGAGGTCATACACTTTTGTCAAGAATAGCATGACAGTGGCTTATTGCTATTCCTCATACTCACCAGCCCTTGGCATTTTCACATTTTGTTCATTTTAGACATTCTGCTGGGTGTATAGTGGTAGTGCCCTGTGTTTTTAATTTGCATTTCCCTAATGACTAATGAGGTTGAACAAGCTTTCCCTACTTTGGATATCTTTTTTTGTGAAGGATCTGTTCAAACTTTTTGTTCATTTTTTTGCTACATTGTCTTTTCCTTATTGATTCATAGAACTTACATATTATGGATATAAGTCTTTCATCTGATATCTTCTCTGATTCTCTGAATTCCCTTTTTTACTCTTAATAAAGTATTTTTATAACCTAAAGTTCTTCATTTTAATATATGTCCAATTTATCCAGTTTTTTTAATTGTTAGTGCTTTTCATATCCTAAGATATTTTTGTGTACTCCAAGGTCACAACAATGTTCTCCTCTAAAAACCTTTTTCACTTGGATCTGCAGCTTATCTGGAATTGTGTGTGTGTGTGTGCGTGCGTGCGTAGGGGTCATTTTTTTCATACTAATTGACATTCTAATTGACAGTTTATTGAAAAGACCACCTCTTCCCCCACTGCACTATAGCATTGCCTTCGTCATAAATCAAGTGTCTGTATATGTGTGGCTGTTTCTGGAGTTTGTATTTTGTTCCGCTGGTCGATTTGTCTGTTCTTGTACCAATACGACACCATCTTAATTACTGTAACTTTATTTTAAAATCCGGATATTTGGTAATGAAAGTCTTCCAGCTTTTGTTATTCTTCAGTAGCACCTTGTCTAATTTTGGCCCTCTGCATTTTCTTATAAATTTTAACATCAGCTTGTCAGTTTCCACCAAAACAACAAAAACAGTCCCGGGATTTGACTGGGATTGTATATGTCTCTCCATTTATTTTGGTTTTACCTTCGCTTAGTGTTTTGTAGTTTTCATGTAAAGATTTTGCACATCTGTGATTGGATTTTTTCCATGGGCATTTGATGTTTGTTGATATTATTTTAAATTATATTGGCTTTTGGGAGGTGTTTTTATTTGTCAGCAGATGATATTTAGAAATTTGACTTTTTTGTACATTCATCTTGTATCCAATAACCTTGTTAGAATTATTTCTTAATTCTAGTAATTACAGGTCCTTTTGAATATTCTATGTATATAATTATATCTTTTACAAATAATGACCACTTTATTTCTTCTTTTCCAGCCTTTTTGCTTTTTACTACTTTTTCTTGCTTTATTGCACTGCTAGGACTCCCAGTCCTAGAGACGGCGATAGCGGGCATCCTTATCTTTTTCCCAACCTCAGAGAGAAAACTATTGATATTTTTATAGATACTATTTATCGAATTAAGGAAGTTTCATCCTCCTTTCACGTTAGGTTCTTCCACTGATTACTCTGATGTTTCCTGCTCATGGCTTTCTCTCACTTGACCAGCAGCTCCCTGTCACTCTCCTTTGCTGGACCCTCCTCTTCTTCCCGACCAGCAAATGCTGGCACACCTGAGGTCCTTGAACCTTTTCTCTAACTACCCTCAGCGCCGAGATCTTATTCTGTTTCACAGCTCCTAGGTTTGCGGCTCCAATCCTGACCTCTCCCTAAACTCCAGACTTGTAAATACAGTTGCCTGCAGTGCATTCATGTGCAGATACCCAAAAGGCAGCTCAGCTTAACATGTGCAGGATGGAACTCTGGGCTCCGCACCTCCCTCAGGCCTGTCCCTTTGAAGAAACAGTGATATCATCAACCCAGCTGCTCAAGCCAGATACCCCCACTGCCATCCTTAGTGTCGCTTTTTCCCTTGCCCGCCACATCCAGGCCACCAGCAGCAAGTTGTGTCATTCATTCTCAAAATGTGTGGCTCCTGGGCTGAGCCATAGTGTAGCTCAGATCCGGTGGTGTGTGCTCTGGGTGTTGCGTTCTGCTACCCACGCTCACAGCCATGGCGCTGGGGGCGCGGTGGGGATGCTGAATCGGACCGCCCACTGCATGCCAGCCCTGTGACCAGATCTATTCTCTCCTCTCCTCCGGCCACCCTGCCTGCCCGCCTCTGCATGGCAGAAGTCCTCCAGCTCTGCGTCCTCTGAGGCCTCGGAAACCTGCCAGTCTGTTAGCGAGTGCAGCTCCCCGACCTCGGTCAGTGTTCCCCACCTGCTGAGGGTCGCAGGGAGGGGCCAGGCCCAGCCAGAGGGTGTACACACAGCACCTGTTCCCCACAAGAAAAGCCCTGAGCACCACTGCAGCCACTCCCCGCATACTCACATCTTTCCCTCCTGGGACGCGTCATCCTGCCCTGCCCCTGCACCTGGCAGGATTCAGGCCTCATTGCGCCCTCCACATTCTGTCCTTGGCGGTGATTGGGAGCCTGAGGCCCTACATAGGCCTTCAGCTGCAGTGAGGGGCCCCTTGGCCGTGCACAGCAGAGCAAGGCTTTCCCCTGACCCGCCTGCCCTGCCCTGCAGGACTGGGCCAAGGCCGGCCCCCACGAGCAGCCCTCTGGCACCACCCTGCAGCGGAGGAAGGACCGTGTGGAGCTCCTCCGAGACCCGGAGCCCGGCCCGGCCGGTGGGGGCACTCTGGGCCCCAGTGGAGATGAGGCTCCGCGGCCACGCATGTCCCCTGCCACAATCGCAGCCAAGGTAGGCGGCAGCCAGCGCTCCCACCGTCACTCCTAGGTCAGTGCAGGGAGACCAGGCTGGTGGTCTCAGGGCCAGCTCTGGCCTCTGGTGGGAGCTCCCTGGCGTCCGGGCTGAAGGGGAAAGCTGGGGAGGAGGCTTCAGCCTACGGTCTTACCGCCCCCAGCACGGTGAGGAGGTGTCCCCTGCGGCCAGCGACCTGGCCATGGTTCTGACCCGCGGCCTGAGCCTGGAGCATCAGAAGAGCAGTCGGGACTCGCTGCAGTACTCGAGCGGCTACAGCACACAGACCACCACGCCCTCGTGCTCCGAGGACACCATCCCCTCCCAAGGTAGGCCCCGGGGCTGGGTAGGGTTCCCGGGCCTGCCGCCCCGAGGCCCTGGCCCACTGCATCCCGTGCCCCCAGGCTCCGACTACGACTGCTACTCCGTGAATGGGGACGCGGACGGCGAGGGCCCGCCCGAGTTCGACAAGTCGTCCACCATCCCTCGCAACAGCAACATCGCCCAGAACTACCGCCGCCTGATCCAGACCAAGCGCCCGGCGTCCACCGCGGGGCTGCCCACCGCGGGGCTGCCCGCCGCCTCGGGCGCGCCCCCGGGCGTGGCCACCATCCGCCGCACGCCGTCCACCAAGCCCACTGTGCGCCGCGCGCTCTCCAGCGCCGGCCCCATCCCCATCCGGCCGCCCATCGTGCCCGTGAAGACGCCCACCGTGCCCGACTCGCCCGGCTACGCGGGGCCCACGCGGGCGGGCAGCGAGGAGTGCGTCTTCTACAGCGACGAGACCGCCTCGCCGCTGGCGCCGGACCTGGTGAAGGCCTCCCCGAAGCGGCTGAGCCTGCCCAACACGGCCTGGGCCAGCCCGGCCCCCGAGCCCGCCGGCTACGCCGGGCCGGGGCCCGAGGACGACGACGAGCAGCAGCAGCAGCTGGCGGCCAACCGCCACAGCCTGGTGGAGAAGCTGGGCGAGCTGGTGGCGGGCGCGCACGCGCTGGGCGAGGGCCAGTTCCCCTTCCCCAGCGCCCTGTCGGCCACCCCCACCCAGGAGACGCCCACCCCGCCCCCGGCCGCCAGCGGCGACCCGCCAGCCGAAGATATGCTGGTGGCCATCCGGCGCGGGGTGCGGCTCCGCAGGACCGTCACCAACGACAGGTCAGCGCCCCGCATCTTGTGATGGCGCCACCCTCTGGCCAAGTGTGAGGCAGGTGGCCTGGCTGTGGAGCAGCGGCCGCTCCTAGCAGAGGCACAGCCAGGAGAAAGCAGAGCCAGGCAAGCTTTTTTCTTTCTTTTTTTTTTTTTTTTTTTTAAGCCACACAAGGCAAAGCCACTTTATGAAAAGACATGCCCAGCTTGGATTTCGACGTTTAAACAGAAAGTGACTTCTCTATCAAACCTCGCTGCGACAGAGCCTACAGGCCTTGAACTGGATTTGGAGCCCGTTTTATACTCTCCTTGCCTACTCTGCCCCTCCTCTTTCTTCCTGCAGGCCCTGCCCTTCCCACAGTGAACCCCAGGGCCTGCTCCTCCGCCCGCGGTGGAGGGCCATCCCACCCACCTCGCCTGGGCCCACAGTGCCACAGCTTAGCCAGCCTGGCGGGGCTTCTCCCCAGGGTCAGCAGTGCCTCGGGCCTGACTGAGCCCCCTCTCCGCTCTCCCTTCTCCACCTCACCCGCTCCATCAGAGAGGCAGGGTGGCTGCGGAGGGGCCAGGGACCCAGTCAGCTAAGGTGGCGGATTTGACTGAAAAGGTTTGCGGAGTGGCTGGCGGTTGTGGGGGTAGGTTGGGAGACCTGTCCACCATAGGGGAAGGGGACCTAAGGCCCAAGTCGAGTCTCGGGGAGTAAATACAGGGGGCCTGCCTGGAAGAGGCCAGGGGGCCCTGAGGCAGCTTCCATGTCCTGGCTTCCCTGCCCCCGTGAAATATGGCTGAGGTTGGGGGGCAGAGTGGGCCAGCACGGAAGGAGTCCAGAGGCCTCAGGGGTCATGGAGCGAGCCCTCCAGGAGCTGCTTTCAGATGTCTGGTCCTCATCTGGGCAGATCAGAACTAATTCCGGTGGCACTTTGCTCACGGTTTCAGCCACCTTTGGGGGTGGGAGCTGGAGCTACAGAGAATGTGGGGGGTTATTTTATGAATAATAATAAAATGGAGCTGACTAGACAAGGACTATGTGGGGGACAGGGTGGACGATACAGGGTGTGTCCGAGAGTGCCTGAGGGACAGGGGACCCCACAGTGGTTGGGTGGGCCTATGGCAGGAGGAGGAGGGCTGAATTGGCCCCCCAAAATCCAGGGGCAACTGTTTTCTCCAGCGTCTGGAACAAAGCCAAATTAAGGTTGGAGATAGCCAGGGGGCAGGGCTTTCAACCCATCTTAGGGTAGGGGGACCCCAGCCAGGCCAGGGGCAAGTCCAAGGAGATGGGCTTTGACTCTCTGTTGCCAGAGGAGATGCTGTCCCAAGACTCACCCCTCACCCCCACCCACAGTTCCGCCCCCATCTGGCGGTGGAGGCAGGGACAGACAGGCTAGGGGCACTTCTCCCTCCATGCACCGAGTTGTGCCAATTTTAAGCAGATAAAAGCAGGTGCACCTCCAGCAAGCAGAGGGCCTCCTGAGGTCCTGTAGGCAGCAGAGAGCTGGGCTCAGTGGGTGGCAGGGCCAAGGGCAGGAGCTTCCTGGGGTCGAGAGAACAAGCTTTGCCTGGTATGGACTTGATGGGCTTGGTCTGAGTCTCCCAGCGCCAGCTGGAGATCCTGGTAATTCTTGTATCAGGAACTGGGACCCTGGCAATGCAGCCAGGCAAGGCTGGGGAACCAAGGATGCCCCTGAGTGAATGGAGCTCCCGGCTCCCCCATAGGAATTGAGAACGGTACCTGTAAGTCACTAGGTCTGAGAATGACCTTGCAGAGTGCTGCGGTCAACCCCAGAGCCCAGGTTTGGGCACCTGGGGGGATCTGGGCGAGGGAGGGCCCGAAGGGGCTGAGAGCACGTACGTAGCCAGTGTGGGCAGCCCTCGGGTGGGGCTCACACTGCCCCTCCCCCGGGCTGCATCAGCTTTGCCCAGGTGGGCCGATGGAGTAGGGTGCGGGAAGTGGGACGTGAGCAGGGTAAGGAGCAGAGGGGAACGGGTGGCTAGGTCCTTGAGTCTTAGAGAGGAAGAGCTTGCCTCCTGGGGAGGGGGGTGCATAGCCATCCCCCCTGCTCGTCCCCCTCCCCCTCCAAGCCCCCCCAGGGCTGTACATAACTCTTCCACCCCCTTGACCATCTCTCATCCCATTAGCAACCACCTCGTAGGCCCGCACCCCCACCCCGGGATCCGAGCCAACCATCCCGCATCACGGACTTTGGTTTGGGGGACTTCTTTACGTTCGTTTTATTTTTCATTTTGTACAGAGAAATATTCTTTTCAAAGTCTTTCGACTGAAGTAACTTTTCTGGTGCTGTTGTTAACTTGTTCCTTCTTTTAATTTATTTCCCCACCCCAGGCCTCCCCTCCTGGTTCTCTCACTCTTCCCTTCATCCCCCTCTGTACTCCCCCATCCCATCTGAACCATTTTGGTTTTTTTCTTTCTGTCAGTTTTTGGATAAATTATCCTCTTTGCTCCCCACCCCATCCACTCCACCCTGCCCTTGATTTAAATAGTCACTGCTACAAGTAACAAATGCACTGTGAAGATCCCAGTATTAATAAAGTTGTACTGTAATTAACACCCCTGCCTCTGCCTGGCCTCCTCTGCTGCTGTTCACCTGCTGCCTGCAGCACCCCGTTTCCCATCCAGATCCTAGACTGGGATGGGGGGCTCCCTGGGGGCCCAGGCCTCCTCCTGGCAGCCCTGGGTCTTGTGCCAGGACCTAGGCTTTTGACGGCTTCAGCTCTGTCCTTGCCAGGGCTGTCAGGACAGCCAGATGGAGGGCGGGAGGGTGGCGAGGACACTGCTGGGGATCAGCCCAACGACACTGCCCCATCGGGCGCACCGAGGCCCTGTGCGCTAAGTCAAGGCTGAGGAGCTCAGTCCCTCAAACACCCAGCATTTCAGCCCCTGGACAGGCTCCGTCCACTCCAAGTCTGCCCAGGCTGACCCACTTGCCCCTCCTCCTGCACATTGCACTAGGGCGGGGGGGGGGAGGTGGGGCTCCCACCCTTCCAGGTTCACCCTCTCAGATGCAAACCAAACCAAACCAAAAGAAAGCGGGTGTTTAATAGAAAAAATAATAATAAAGTGAACTGGAAGAGCACCCGCTGTGGCAAGATGTGGTGTTTGGCTCTGCCCCTCCCCCGCCTCGGTGAGGCCTGTCCCCTCCAAGCCCACCAGCCCACCCAGCCCAGCTCTCCCTCTGCACCCAGGAGACAGCTCGCACTGCCAGGAAGGGCCCAGAGCCCTATCCTGTTCACTGCAGGTGCCCCTCAGGCCCTGCCCTTCCAGCTGAGGCCATGTGAGGTATGGAGGTGGGGAGGAGGCTGAGCCCTCCTCAGGCACAGGATCCCTCCCAAGGAAAGGAAAAACTCCCAAGGGAGGCTCATCGCCACCGCCCAGTGACACCTCAGGCCAGGTGAACTGTGGAAGCCCCTCTGTCTTCTCCATCTAAGTCACCATATAGGCCACTCCGGACAGGAGGCCTCCTCCTGCGCTCACAGCAGCTTCACTGACCAAGGGGGCCAGCCTTGGATGCCAGGGAGCGGGGCAGGGAGGTGGGGAGCTTCTGGGGTGGAGGAAGCAGCTCGGTGGTCACACACTGCGACAAGGGCTCCAAGCTGTGGGACTGAGGGCCTGGCACCTCACAGTCCTGCCAATTTAGGACTGAGCTTTCCTTACCTGCAGGGAAGACATAAAAAAAGACTGCAGGAGTGGTCAACAGCCCCCCTTGTCCCTAGACCAAGCCACATTGCTTTCGTCCCCATACCCAGGGCCCATCTCAGCTTCCAGAAATGGCCTGCCACACTGGGGAGCAGAGAGCATGCTTGGGAGGGAACTGGCTCTGACACTGACCTGGGCACAGACACCCAACCACCTGCCCCCTGCCCCCAGCCCCATCTACTCGACGCTCCTTACAGCAAGAGCAGTATAGCAGCTCCATGACCCGGAAGCAGTTGTCCAGCAGGGCTTTGGGCCGCACCAGCTTCAGACTCAGCCCCGGGGCACTCAGGAGGGACAACACCGCTTCCACCTTGGGGCTCACCTCCATACCCTGGAAGGGAGCAAACTGTTAGAACCATGGGCCAGTGAAGAGCTGTGGGGGCTGTCCCACCTGGAGGAGAAAGGGGCCCCATCCCCACGGCCCACTGTCTGACAGATGCTGGGCATATTCAGGGCAGGTCATAGACCACTAACATCGTTAGAATAGATTTAAAAGCTAGTTAAATCTGAATGGCCCAGGTGGGTAGGGCCTTAGCCCGTCCCACAATCTCCTTCCCAGCCCCCAAACCAGCCCCTGGGAGTTCTCAGAGCCAGAGATGCACTCAAGGAAAATCGAGGATGAAAAACTGTCACTTCCCCAAGTCTGCTCCATCACCCATCCCGCTCAGAGGTACAAATAAGCCACCAAGAAAAACACTGGGGCTCCCGACCTCTGCCAGAATTTCAAGAGCCTCCCCAAAGTTTGAGGCAGCTGCAAAAGCAGTTGCCAGCCCCTAAGCTGGATGTCATCAGAAGCTCACAGGTGCTCTCAGGTGTTCTGGCTAGGGATCAGGTCGGGGCAGGCAGGTCCTGAGGAGGGTTGGGGGAAGGCGGGGACCAGGGTAACACAGGTATTAGGAGGGGTCCCACGGCACATGCATGGTCTGCACGGTCACACACTCACTAGTCACCCTACTCTTCAGGGTTTTTGGAGGACATACCCTGAGGCCTCAGACGAACCCTCCCGAGCAGGCAAGTATCAGAAACCTCTTTATTATTATTATTATTATTATTATTATTATTATTATTATTATTAATTGAAGTCCCTAGTTCATATTAAGGTTCACTCTTTGTGTTGTCCAGTTCTATGTGCTTTGACAGATGCATAATGTCATGTATCCACCATTACAGTATCATGCATAAGGATTTCATCATCCTAAAACCTCCTATGCTCCACTACTCACCCCTCCCCCGTCTCTCCCAAAGGAATCTCTTTCCTTAGCTGCAGAAATAAAGCCACAGGGTTCAATGACTTGCCCAGGGTCAGAGAGTGACAGAGACAGAGCCTAGAGCGGGGTCTCGGGCACATCTCGTGCCCCGCAGCCCAGCCCACTTTCTGGTCATCCCTATCCATCTCCTCCCCTTTCCCATTTCTCCCACATCTTCAGGATATGCTGGAATTTTCCATGTGTTAACGTCCTCCCTCAAAGCACTTGGCCACACACAGAAGGACATGCGCAGACATGCACGCGCGCACACGCATGCACACACACACACACCTCTGCCCCACTCACCATGAGGCCTTGCTGGACATCCACCAGCAGTGTATGCACATCCTCCAGATACTTCCAGGATGGGTGGCTCTCGAGCAGCACCTCCTGCACCAACTCAGTGGCACTGAGACTCACCCAGACCCACAGATACCGCAGCTCCTGTTGGCTGACCCGGGCCCTCTGCTGTGGGGACAGGAGAAATCGCTGAAAGCTGCCACATGGGCCTCTGGGCCTCCTCCCACTGCTCTGACCACCCCCACACCCACTTGCCCCTGCAGAGGGAGCTGACCACCGGCAACCACTGGGGACAGCAGGCAACCTCGGACCTGGGCCAAGGACAGGCTTGATTGAGGGGCCAGGAAAGGCCCCTGGCAACAGGACCTGCCAAATCAATATGTCTCTCAAGAGAGGCCCACGGGATTTCCCAGGAGGCCAGGGGTCCCCCTAGCCCAGGAGGGGATTCTCACCAGCCTGGTGATGTTGGCCGCTCTGAGCACCCCCTCGTAAGGCACGCTGACCCTGTAGTTGATGGGGAAGTAGTGTTTCTGGGGAGGTAAAGAACAAACTGTGAGATCACAGTCAGAAATGGCTCAGACAGGTTGGCTCCCCCACACCCCCAGATGATCTGCTGTAGAAGGAGGGGACTCAGGCTTAGCCCTATGATGGCAGAGGTGGAATCTACAGAGAATATGCACTTGGTTCCCCACTGGGATAAGACAGCTCTCTTTCCTCTGGGACAAAGGGAAGCCTAAAATAAAACACCTAGTTGCTATTAAGGCAGAAGTTCCAGCCAAGCAACAGTACGAGGGACATGCTACCCCAAGAGAAATGGACTCTTTGGGGGTGAGGAAGATTAAAAGATTGCTCTAGAACTTAAGTGATGGTTGCAGAATTCTGCAAGTGTACTAAAAACCACTGAGCGTACAGTTAAATGAGTGAATTGTGTGGTATATGAATCATATCTCAATAAAGCTGTTTTTTAAAAAAAGACACATAGAATCATGTGCCACGTGGGCGTCTCCACCCTTCAAAAAGAATGTGTTCCAATTTCTAGGTCCTTAACTCCTCGACCAATATGGAGTATCTGAGGTTCTCTAAGGTTTCCTGGAGTCCATTCCTGAGTCCCAGGGTGAGTGCCACATGGAGGCGAGGTCAAAGGTCATACCTAGTTGGGCAGGGGGAGGGGTTTGGGGAGTTGACACTGCATGCAGAACACATGTTGTGGGGGGTGGAGGCCTAATTGGTGGGCAGGGGAGTTGACACTGCATGCAGACCAGGTGCAGAGCCGGGAGAGGCAGAGAAAGGGGTCGTGCTGGCTCAGGGCTGACACAGGGCCAAGGGGGTCCCTCCGTGTCCAGAACCAGGCGCCCCACGAGCCAAGGGGCTTGGGAAGAGGGACACAGCAGGTGCCACGCACGGTTACCATGTACTGAAGGCGGTTCCTGTACTGCAGCTTGTCGCGCAGAAACCCGGTGATGGCGCACTCCTCGCTCGGGGTCAAGGGCCACACCTCCAAACCCTGGTTCCCCAAGGCCATGCCAAGGAAGATCCCGAGATCTGTGTCCAACAGGAACACGTGAGCAACCTGCACCGCTTCACACCACCTAGTGGCAAAGCTGTGCACAGCTGTCCTCCCTGCTCCTGGCCACACGTCCTCGCGGGAGAGGCGGGAGGAGGTCGGGGCACAGCGCCCCAGGGCGGCCCTCGCACCGCCAGCACGGCTCTCCCTGCGGTCTGGGCTCCAGGAGAGCGAGGCCAGGCAAGCACCAGCCGCCAGCCTGGCCACTCCTGGCTAGCAGTGCCCCCCAGAAGCCGACCCCTGGGGTTGGTCTCATCTCCTCCCCACTCCTCCCCGCACCGCGCGGCAGGCACCAACCCTCGTCCAGGGCCAATGTCTTTCCAAAGCCTGCTGCTGCATTTTCCATCTGGAGGTTCAGGAGACTAGTTCCAAGTCTATAAATGACTCTCCGGTGACCGAAGCCATTTTCTTCCCTGTTCTATCTGCCCTTGGCAGTGAGATGCGCCCTGTGGGTTTGTAGGGGCCCTTCCAGCTTGCTCATTCTGGGAGGCTAAGTGAATCTCAGGCTGTTTCTCCTCCCTGTCAACGAATGAGCAGCCACCTTCCAAACGTTACCAGCCTTCACCACTAGAAGTCGCTGTGACTCCAAAAATAGCCTGTGTGATTTCCCGTAACTGAACGAATTTACCAAAAATCTCTGAGAAATTTTGCAACAAATGTGAACAAGGGTTAAGTCGCCCAGAGCAGAAAGAACAAAATATAAATGGGCAAGAGACGTATCAAAGAAAACAAACTCACTAACAAAAGTAAAGAAATTAATTCAAATAGATGCCATGTTTTACCTCTCAAAATATGGGTTTGTTTTTTTAGTTTTATTTTATTTTAATAACACTCGGTGCTGGCAAAGTAGTGAGGCAGGTGCTCTCCTCCTGGAAAGCAATTTGGCAATTTTTGTTATTAATGGACTTAATGTCCACGCCCTTGACCCACTAAGCCTTTAAAATATCCACACCCTTTGGCTCATCAAACTTATTTCTAGGAATAAACCTGAAGGAAACAAAAAGAGAGAGACAAACCAAAAGATTTCTGCAACATTATTTCATAATACTGAAAATCTGTACATGGACTAAATGTTCAATAACAGTGAATGCAGCCAATAAAAATCACACTGGGAAAGAACAAATGTTTTTTGATATGCTGATGTGATAAGAAAAATACTTAGAATATGCTTAGAGAAGTTTTAAGAAAGCATGACCCAGCACTCCGTATGTGGGTACATAGCATGCCTTGAATTCTGTTAATTATGTGTGTGTGCACAGGGAATGTGGTAGGGAGGATTACACCGAATCTCTGTGAAAGATTTTTATAATCTTTATATTTTGCAGGACATAGTTTATATTCTGCAATCAATATCTGTATTGTTATAGTCAAAAGCAATCTTTTTTTCTTTTTCTTTTCTTTTTTTTGTTCCACCCCCCAGGCCATCTGAGTCACCTCCTTGATCCAGCCCTAGTTGAGTACAAATTACAGACAGAACTTTCCCTACTCCCCTTCCTGGCTCTTAGGAAGACTTCCGTTCTCAGACTCTCACTAGCCTGGGCCTGCTCGCCTTCCCTTCCCCACATCCTTCTCGGTGTCTCTGCCATGCCTTTGCTCCCCTGGACCGCTCACCAGGAGCACCCTTGGGTCTAGCCAAGCCCTGTGCCCCACCAGCCCTTCCTCTCACAAAACTCTGAAAAAAAAATTTTTTTTTGAAAGGTTGCAACTTTGCAACCCATCTTGTACTTCTCTTTCCCTCTCTCTTCTTGTGTGCTTGACCCACTATTTGGACAAAGAGACAGATAAACAAACTGAATCTGCTTGATATCTGTCTTGCCCTTGAAGTCATTAACCCTCTCAGCTCCATTAACCCTCTCAGCTTGGCCCCCCTGCAGGTCAAGATCATGCGTGCCTTGGGGCTTTGCTCACACTTCGCCCCTGCCCTGGGTATCTTCTCACACTGCAGACCTCTCTCAAGGTCTTGCCAAGACTCCTTTCCACCCAGGGTCTCCCCTGCCTATACCAGTCACCACCAATCTCTGTTTCTAGCAGCTGAGGTTCTGGGTAAACAATTCACTCAACTCGACCAGACAACTTCACCCCTATATCTGAATACGTGATGCAGTATTCACAGCCCGGGCCTATCTACTGAGCACTTTGGGGGTTCATCGCAAGCAGGGCAATGGTAGCATGCATCTGAATCTCCTAGAGAGCTGGCAGGGCGCCACCCCAGAGTGTCTGGTTCAGTAGGTCTGGGGTGGGGCAAGAGAACCTGCATTTCTCACAAGCACCCAGCTGATGCTGCAGCTGGTCTGGGAACCATACTTTGAGACCCACTGACCCGAGTGATGGCTGCAAAATGATGTTCCAAGGGCCACAGAGATGTCACATAAAAACCTGAACTTAACATCATTTCTTTAAAAATCAGTATCTCTGTCCACACTAAGTCTTCCCTACATGGCAGTCACCACTGGCTGCCCACCCCGACCCTCAGGTCCTGCCCCAGCTGTCCCTATCTGTGTCCTGGGCCAGAGCCTCCAGGGCCTGGGAACTGAGTCTTAAAGAGCCACCGAGCCTCCCAGCCTGGGAATGGACATGTGGGCTGTGCCGAAACCCCGCCCTCAGATGACCTGCCTTCCTCCAAGTCTGCTGCCCATCTCCAATGTTGAGCTCCTTTTCTGTTGCCTCCACCCCAAGAAATAAGCGAACGAACAGGTAACTAGGCAGGGACAGCACAGCTGGAGCCTCATGGCCACGCGCACCCCAGGAACCCCACAGCCAGTGCAAACCCAACCCTGGTCAGGAGGCCCACCTTGTCCCCATCCTCCAGAGGTAGGAGGCCTGTGAGGCAGAAGAGGAGGCTGAAGAAAGAGCAAGGTGAGGAAGGAGGTCCCCGCTGGTTCCCCGAGACGGCCTTTGTGCAGAAATAAATGGGCCTTGTCCACTGGCCCCAGCCCAGCTGGTGTAGGGGGTTGAATAGCACTCCCAAAAATCTTCCTGTTTACCCAGAACCTCAGCTGTAACCTTGGTGCGGATGCAATGGAGGCCCACCCTAATTCCAATAACCGGTGTCCTTATTGGAAGAGAAGAGAATGCAGAGACACACAGAGGGAAAAACCAAGTGAAGATGGAAGCAGAGGTTGGGTCATGAGCCAAGGGCCACCAGGTGCCACTAGAGGATGGAAGACGTAGGAAGGATCCTCCCTTAGAGCCTTTAGAGGGGCTGTGGTGGCTTCACTCACACCTTGACTTCAGACTTCTGGCCTCCAACTCTGGGACGGAATAAATTCCTATGTTTTAAGCCACCAAGTTTGTGGCGATCTGTTATGGCAGCCAAAGCTTCTCCAGCACCCCCACCTCCCTGCCATCCCCTGGTCTGCATGCCCTTCCTGTCTCTAACCCCATGGCCAACCCTTGCCACGTCCTACAATCTACTTCCGCCAGCTTTGTTCCCTCTGCTTCTCATCTTCACTTCCACCTCCGGAGCTGGCCCTCAGGACTTCCTGTCCTGCAGGTTGCAGTAGCAGCCCCTTCTGAAAGCAGAGTGGCTCCCCATCACACCCTCACCCCCGGGTCAGATCACGAACCTGCCAGGGCCCCATGCTGTCTCATGAATTGGGGACTCTGCTTCCTGGCTCCCAAGGCCTCAGCCATCTGCACCCAACCAGCTTTCCATCCTGGCCTCTCACTGTCCCACTGCTGAGCCTTTACCTGGAACGCTGTCCTCACCACCTCACAGCGACCTGTGTGAACACCACCCACCTTCAAGACCATTCCAAGGGGCACCTCACCCAAGCTGCTCCTCTTGTCTCCCCTGCTCATCATGACTTGGAAGCTTCCAGAACACTGAGTCTGTGTCCTTCCATTAGTTCTGAACACCCTGACCCTCCACAGAACCCCTCCACAGGGGCGAGGCTGGACCCAATGCCTCCCCACATTCCTCTCAGGATCAAGCCCCAACTTCATCCATCCTGCACAGAGCTCCTGGAGCCAAACTCCATGTCTGGTATTGAAGAGCAAGGCCCAAGACAGCCCAGGTCCTTGTCGCCATGGCAGTGAGTCTTCAGTGGCACGTGAGAGGCACCAGAAACATGTGTTGAATTTCAGTCAATTAAATTGAATCTCAGAGGCTGAGGAATCTTGGTCTGGCCTCCTACCAGCAGGCTTGTGAGGCTTCTAGGTTCTTTCTTTTTTTTTCTGTCCTCATTTCAACTTATTTTTCCTTTTATCAATAACACTATTCTCTTTCTTTTCATTTTGTTCTTTACAGAGTGAGGGGCACCGGGAACAGATTGCACTTCTCCATGTGTTTTGGGGTCCAGACATTTTCACAAGCCCCTACCGCTGGCCAGAAATCCTCTCTCTGCCACCTCTGTCCCCACCGTACTCCCTGGCACTGATAGGTCGGAGAAGGTAGTGCCTTCCCCCAGAGCCTCACCCATCCCCATGACCACCCACTGACTGTGCCCACCCAATCTAAGACTCTCATCCGCCATGCCTGCCTGAGCTGGGGTCAGCCGGAGACAGGGTGAGGGCAGGTATCAGAGTCCCTGAGGACGCCTGCACTAAGCTGGGAAGCATCTCAACTTCTCACCAGTTGTCATGGTTACAGCAGAGCTCCTACCTCTCCCAAGGACCCCCCCCCCCAGTACTCACAGTGGAGCCAGGCGAATCCCTGGGGCATGATGGTACACCGGGTCCCCGAGAGAGCAGAGGCGACGTCCCTGATGGTGTATCTGTCCACAGAGGCCCAGTGGGGCCTACATGGCCTCAGGTCAGCACAGGTGGCCCAAAGTAGGGGAAAAGCTGGCCACAGAGGATGGCCTGGCAGCAGGTGGTCCCGGGGCAGCACCACCCTTATCTGCCCGGCAGTGCAGAGGGCATCTGGGAGGCAGCAGCTGTGAGCTCCATGGCAGCCAGGACCTGGCCCGAGACAGCAGCCTCACGATCTTCCCTCTGGAGCAGGAGGACAGTCCCCAGCAGGCCCCTCGGAATCTGGGGCTGGGTTGTGCTTTCTCTGATTTCTCTGTCTGCAGCTGCTCAGTGTGAAATCTGGCTCTGGAAAGAGAGAGGAGGAGAGAAACCAATTATGTAAGAGCAGCGCTGCCACTCAGCCCTCAGCCACAGGCACGGAGAGCCTACTGTGCACGCGGCACCCACGGCCTGGCCGAGACCCCCGGGGAAAGGCCGAAGGCGCACGGCCCTGCCCTGCCCTGGCGGCTGGCTCCTCCGCGGTCCAGGCTTACACGTGAGAAACGACTGCAGAACACTCAAAGGGCAGCACCAGCCCAGAAGTGAGTTACGATGACAGCAGCTGGCAGCCTGAACAAAAGCAGGACCAAGGAATGAATGGGCCGTGCGGGTTATTAGCTAGGTCCCCAAGGAGGTAAGACTGCAGGTGAAGTATCTAAATGACTCTGGCTACAGGGAAGTTAAAAAGGCACATCATTCACTCCTCCACTCACCTTCGGGCTTAGTCCCATCCCCCTACGACCCCAAATCTGCATCCCCTCTTAACAGGGTTACCAGATGAAATACCAAGTACCCAGTTAAATCTGAATTTCAGATAAACAACACGTTTTTAATATGATTATATCGTAAATACTTTTTAGTATAAGTATGTCTCAAATATTGCATGGGACATACTTATGCTAAAAAATAAATTCTTTGTTTATCAGCAATTCCAAATTAAGTGGGAGTCCTGTGTTTTTATTTGCTAAATTTTGCAATCTTCTGATAATAATGGGATAGCGCTTCCTGGGTATTTATTACATACTAGGCCCAGGGTTAAGGCCTTTATATCTGTTGAATCCTCACAACAATCTTATAGAGCCATAAAAATCTCATTTTATCATTGAAGAAATCAGGGCCCAGAAAGGTTAAGACACTTATCCAAGGTCGCACAGCTTGTAAGAAATGCAACATGAATTTAAACCCAGCCAGCTGGTGGCCGCTCCTGCAAGGCAACACCCACACGTTTTAGGAAGCCCTTACCAGCTGGGCACGAAGCTGCGGGCTCTCAGACAGTCATCTCACCTCATCTACCCCTCACTGGACTCTGAGGTCCCCATTTTGCAGTTGAGGAAACTGAGGCTTCAAGAGGCTGAGCTGGCCGGCAGCAGAGCCAGCTCTGGGATTGTCTCTGACTTGGTTCATTCCATGCCCTTGTTCTCTCTCTGTTTCCCTTCCGGTCAGGGAAATGCCCACAAGCCAATGGCACGAGGGGAACGTAGGTGTGATTTTGGGGTGTTCTCCACTGTGGCATTCATCCCTCCAGAGTACACCGGAAGTGCTGGTCCTTGCCCTCTGAGGGTCCCAGGAGGTAGGCAGGGACTTAACACAGAGAACACAGGGTGCCATTCACCCCATGTGAGGTCACCCTGGGTCTCAGCTCTTCCTCTGACCCACCCTGTGGCAATTCCCTGCCATCACTGCGTCACCTCAGATACTAACCTAACTGAAACTTGTCCTTAGTTTTTTTCTGGTTTATAATTTACATTCAATGAAATGTACCTTTTTTAGTGTACAATTCTCTGAGTTTTGACAAAGTCATAGGGTTGCATAACCACTACAGTAACTAAAACATAAAACATTTCCATCCACCCATAAAATTCCCTCTGGCCACCCTCCTCCCACCCCCAGTCCCGGGCAGCAACTCATCCGTGTTCTGTCCAGCGATTCTGCCTTTTCCGGAATGCCATATAACCACAATCACAGTGTGTAGCCTTTTGTGTGAGGCTCCTTTCACTTGGCATGCTGCATTTGGGATTCAGCCAGGCTCCTGCATGTATTCGTGATTTGTTCCTTTTTCTGGCTGAATAGTACTCCACGGTATCATCAAATCCAAATCACTGTTTCTTTGTCCATCTACCAGCTGAAGGGCATCTGGGTCATTTCCGATTTTTGACAATTATGAATGAAGCCACTACGGGCTTCTGCATGCAGGTTTTGGGGAGGATGGAGGCTTCCATGTCTCTCAGGGCTGTCTGTGACTTGCAGGCAGCATGCTCCACAGCCCTTCAGAACATCTGAGCTCTGTGTTGACCACAGGGGTCCAGGCAGTGGTCTCCTGTTCTGTCCTCAGCCCAGACCTCCCAACCACATGCACACAGCAGAACCAGGTTCTGCACCCTCTCCATGCCCCCACAAAACTCACCTGGCAACCTCCCCACTCAGAATCTCCCAGACAGGCCCCGGTACTGAGCCCCACCCTGCACCACGCATCGGACCACCCGACCCCAATGGAGAAGCTGAGAAAGAGAGAAATAGGCCCATGGTTGCTTTCATGCCATTGAACCTCGTCCTGAACCTGGGCTTTCTCCGTGGTCACACCCATTCCTAGAGTCCCACCGAAATGGGGGTGGGGTGGGGGGTGGGAATGTGTGACAGTCAAAAAGGGCACAAAGTAAAAGCTACCTGATGACACAGGAGCCAGAGGCCAGTGGGAAGGAGCAGAGAGGAAACCCAGCTGTTCACAGATGCCCCAGAGGGCCCCTCCATGCCTGTGGGGAACCTGCCTTGCCCCATATTGGAGAGAGCCCAGGGTGTGCCTGCCCCCACTCTGATGAGGGAGGGAGAAGAATTTGAGACTAGGCTTCTCCCACCCCACCCCCACTCCACCCCTGGGGCTTGGAGCAATCATCAGGAAGCCCACGCAAGGAAGAGTTGTGCAAGAAAGTAAAAGTTGGAGTATTATTCTGCATAGTTCCTGTGTGAATAGCATTTTCAAAGCCACAGTAGCAAGCAAAAAGTGAACATTAATTTAACAGACTCATGACTTAAGGAACCTAAGAGGACAAGGAGTTAGGGAGGGTGCAGGTATGTGAGGAGGGAGGCAGGTGATGAGGAGCTAAATCTTCCATAGTGGAAAGTCAACAGATAATGCTGCAAATGAAGAAGCCGCAGTATGAGGGTGCCATTTAGATGAATGAAAAAGTATATTGCTTTAAGAAAAAAAAAGTTAAAAAGTCCTTTGTGGAGCAGGAAATGGGGAGAAATGGAAGCCTACTGATATGCATAGCAGAGTCCTGTTGAACAATTCGGTTCTTTATTTCAGGTGGAGGTGTAACTCTGATTAAAAAAAAAATAAATCTTAACTTGTAAAAAAAAAAAAAAGAGGCATTTCTGTGCTGAAACGGTGTGGCCATGTCTATCCAGGTTGGACAGCAAGGACCTGCTCCCCCTGGGACCTCAAAGGCTCCCTCCTTTCCAAAGCCACCTGCCTGAGAACCAAGACGCTCCACCTGCGAGGATGGAGCCAGGAACCCAAACTGGATTCTGGCAGCTGAACCCTGGAGCCTGTGCCTCGGCCTGAGGAGGAGATGCAGGTTTCCGCTCCAGATATGCACAGCCCAGATGCCCACTTTGTCAGCTGAGTGACAAACCACCCCAGTCTATCGTCGCCGAAAACAACAATCACTTCTTATTTTCCATGAATTGAGGCTCGCTCACGCTGGTGGGTCGTCAGGACGCTGCTGGTCTGCGTTGGCCTCAGATGGGATGACTCATCTCCATCAGGCTAGCCTAGCTTTGTTCTCATGACAGAGTCAGGATCCCAAGAAAGGGAGCGAATGAGTCTCGACCCCTTAAGGCCAAGGCACACAGAACCATCACACTATCACTTGCCCCTCCAGTCAAGGCAGATGGAGGCGAGGGGGTGGGCAGGGAAAGACTCCATTTCTTGACGGAAGGGACTGCAAAACATCATTGCAAAAGGTATGGGTAGAGGGTGTATGTGCGCAATGAAGAACTGGGGCCACTTTTGCAAACCATCTATTACACCCACACAGAGCATTCTTCTCCCCAAAGTGGCCAGGCCTGACCTGAAGCCCTGGGGACACAGCCTTGGACCACTTGCACCATCCTAGCACTTCCTTATAACAGGGCTGAGTCCCAAGGGCCTCAGAGACATTCTGTGGAACCCCACATCCTCCTGATGAGGAAACAGGGGCTCACGGGGGAGAAAGCTGGCCCAAGGCCACACGCCCAACTCCATCCTCCTCCTGTGAATCAAGGGACTGTCTTCTGAGAATATGGGGAGGGACAATGAGCAGCCGCAAAGAGTGAGTCACAGATGTTCTATTCAATGGGAGATAGAAGAAATGTAAGACTGAGTTTAGGCCACAGAAAAAAGGAGATAAAAAAAGGGAGCAATTTATTCTGGTTAATTTCATTAGCCCAGGATCTATATTTCTGAGTAATATTTCACCCACCTCTGTTCCACCAGTGGAAATAGGATTCTAGATCTGGGGTACGTGAAGGGCACTCGACCCACTCTTGGCCACATCTGTGAAGTCAATCTCAATCTGAGAGGTCGGCTGGGTTCGACTGTCTAGCACCCTTGGCTCCCATTCAGTACAAATCCAATCTGCAAAGGAGTCTCTGTTTCTCCACCTCTTAAATCTGGGAATGGCCATGTGACTTGCCGTGAACCTGTGAATGCCCTTGTGCCTGAGGACATGTCCTTCCTTGGCATCATGTCAACAGTTCCTAGCGGGCCTCCTATAGGAGGTGCTACCCAGGCCCCGGGCATTCGAGTGGGGCCATCCCACCCCACGTGGCCCTGGTCAGGTCAGCCCAGCCACCAAACAGGATCGTGAGAAATATCACTGTTCGCTTTAAACCACCAAGTTTGGGGGTAGTTTGTTACACAGCAAAAGCTGACCAATACAGCATGCAACTGCATCTCTATAAATACTCTTTTAAGAGCCAGATGAATTCTAACTCAAAGCCTCTTCTGCAAGCAGTTTTAGTGACTTCTCTCCTCAGAATGAAGCTGGATTCCAGGTCAGGAGGCCTTCGGGGACAAAGGTGTGCTGCATGGGACCAGGGCCCAGCTCAGAATCTTCTACTGCAAGAGGAACTTCTGGGATTCAGTACTAATCAAGACCTTTTTATCTCCGCCATGCTTGACTTATTTTTTTAAACTTCTTACTATAAAAATTGTTAAACTCAAACAAGGTAGAAGAGTGTAATGGACCCCCATATGGCCATCACTCAGCTTCAAAAATTATCAATACTCCGTCATTCCTCTTTCACCCATCTCCCAATTTTGCCCTGGAGCATTTCAGACATGCCATTTTATCAGAATGTAAGGATTTTTAAAAAATATTTAATTAGATTGCTGCTGTTGCACATTCCCAAATCAATAATTCCTTGCATCACTAATAGAAAATCCATATTCAATATTTTCTTGTAAAATATCCTTTTTTAAGTTGCTTTGTTTTGAATTAGAGATGAAAAGGGGCCAATATACTAAACCTGATGAGCTCAAGGGAAGCCTGCATGGTGGGCTTTACAAACTCAGAGACCAAAAGTAACCAGAGAGGATCGTCTGAACTTAAAAATTCCTAACGAAAAGGCGGTTAATTGTGGCGGGTAGTCCCGAAGGTCAATCTTTAACTCAGTAAGAGCCCATCTATTGTCTTTTGGCATCTAAGATAATATACTTTTGAAATGTCAGAGTGAGCTTTCTTTCCGGGCCCCTCAGGGCATAATTTCCAGCAGGAGCCAGCAGAACCCCTCACTGCTATCCTGTCCCCCAACACCATATCTGTGTGCTGTAAACGTTATTAACCATCCCATAGCCACAAACGTAAAAGAACTATGTGTTTCTCCATGTTGCCTTTTTATCCAATCCCAGAGATTTCCCCACTTTGCTTGCTCCCATCCCTTTAATTTAACACCAGTGGATTTCATGGAACCCTCCTTATATCTCCTTCTTTTATTCAAAAGTACAAAATAAACTGCAAAACTGCCATTCTCTGGAGGAATTCCTCAATTTGCTGACATCTTGCTTCCCAGAAATTGTCATCAGTTTGGCTCAAATGCTCATTAAATATTCTCTACAGATTTGGACCTTTCTTATGTCGACAGAATCAAGAGTCCTACAAAGTGGTCCATGTAGTGCCTTTGATTAATGTGTCTTTTATGTCTTTTCTCCTTTAAAAAAAAATAAGATATAATTCAAAGCCATAAAATTCATCATTTTAAATTATGCAATTTAGTGGGGGTTTTTAATATATTCACAAAGTTGTGCAACAATCACCACAATCTAAATCCAGAACATTTTCATCACTCCAAAAATAAATTCTGTATTCATTAGCAGTCGCTGTTTATTTCTTCTCTCCCCTGCCTCTGGCAACCACTCATCTCCTTTCTATCTCTATAAATGTGCCTAGTCTGGACATTTCATATAAATGCAGTCATATGGTATGTGATCTTTTACGACTGACTTCTTTCATTACACATAATGTTTTCAGGGCTCCTTCATTTTGTAGCACATTATAAACTGAATGTTTGTGTCCACTGCCCCAAATGCATATGTCAAAGCCTTAACTCCCAATGTTTTGGCATTTGGAAATGGGACCTTTGGGAGGTAATCAGTGTTAAATGAGGTCATGAGGGTGGGGCCCTCATGATGAGATTAGTGCCCTTATGAGACACCAGAGAGCTTGCCCTCTCTCCCTGCTCACACAAGGAGATCATGTGAGCACACAGCGAGAGAGCAGCCATCTGCAACCCAAGAGAAGAGTCTACGCCACAAACCACCCACAGTGGCACCCCCATCTCAGACTTCCAGCCTCCAAAACTGTAAGAAAATGAATTTCTATTATTTAAGCCACCCAATCTATGGTATTCTACTATGGCAGCTGAAGCAGATCAAGACAAAGCATCTATCAGTCCTTCATCCTTTTTTTTTTTTTTAAGATCAAACATTGTGTTCTCTTAATATTTTTTCTTTTTTAATAAAGTTAAATGCTATAACAAAAATTCACAAGCCGTTTTTCTATCCACCCCCTCCACCCTCTCCTCAGTCTTCAGCACTGACTCCCTTCCCTTCACCCCACTCACAGACACAAAGTGTCCAGCTAAGAAAACAAAGCAGCTCTCAGTACAAGGAGACATGACAGCGGGAGAAGGTGAACTGTGACCCTGTTCAAGGTTAAATCCAGCAAGTCTGCATTTTCTGAGTTCTGGAGGGTTTCCTTTCATTACCCCAAAAGAAATGCCCTAGGCCAGACGTTTCAAAGCTGAAGCCCCCAGGCCCACCGAAAAATGCTTTGAAGATGTTGTTTGCATCAAAATCACCCACATCTGTGCCTTCCTCATCCAGGTCCTGTCCACTGTAATGACTCATCAATGGATCAGAGAGGATGGTAAAAGCTTCTCCGACTTCCTTGAACTTTTTCTCCTCCTCCTTCTGAACTTCGCACTGGCTCCTCTGTGTCTGTCCAGATGGTGCATCAAAGTCTGTTTCCGATAAGCTTTCTTGATCTTGGCCTCTGAGGCTTTCATGTTCAGTTCCAGGATTTTGTCGTAATTTTTCTTCTTACTCTTCTTCAGTTCCAACTGTGCATTTTTAAGAGCTGTTTCTGTTCTTATCCATCTAATATGTTTTTTTCATAGTCCTCCACTGCTTCTTCAGGCTGTTCTTTGTCCCCAAAACACTGAGCTCTTCTCAAGAAGGCTTTTACACATGTCACTATGGTTATGCATTCTCCTGTTGCATGATCTAATTCATGGAATTAACTGTACCCTGATTACAGTACAGTTTAGCATCTGTTTTCATGCTGGTGGGGTCTATCTATCCCCGAGACTGTAAAGTTCATTAGCTGGCTTATAATTTCCTTCTTTAAATGCTTTATTCCCATCTCCTTTCTTTGCTTTAAGTGCTTTGGCATTTCTGCAAGCAATACAGGTATTCTATGATCAGAAGCCATCGTGAGAGCCTATACAAAAATAAAAATAAAAAATAAACCTCCTTCTCAGTACGATCTTCATAACAAAAGCAAAGACCTCAGACATCCAGAGCATGCATGTTGGTAGAAGACATCTGTAAAACGTGACTGGCCACAGACTGTACTTCTAGATAATGACCCAGCATTGGTAAATATTCTGCTTTGAGAATTCTGAAGTCGTGACAGTCAGGGTCAAATTCTAGAGCATGGTCCATGCAGAAAACCACCTTCTGAAAATCCCACTTCACAGAGTCCATTTCTGCTATTTTCTCATATCTATGGCTGCATTAGCATTCTGTTGTGCCCGAGCATTTTGTGATCCATTTCTAGGGTTCTCTGGAAACTGTGACACACTGCCACTGGCACTCCCTAAAGATAGGCATCATTCGCCCGCTCATGATGTCCTCAGAGGAAACTGCCATCCAATCTCACTGTGTATCTTCAAGAGCTTCCCAGAACCTCTGAGCATCAATCATCATAGTAGTTACTCAATTCCCATGCTAAGTAGCATTTTTAGGACACATCTCTGTGGCTTTTGTATAAGAGTCATAAATCTTACTATAATCTTTCTTGGCACAGTATGTGTTTCCTTGTTCCTTGAAAGATTCTGCTTCCCTCTTCGCTTCTTTGTCACCCCGCAGCTGTGACTCGGTCACCACCATGACCACATTGCACTCCTAACAGCTGCCATCTTAACTGCCAGGACCAGCATCTCATTCCTTTACATTGTCAAATAATATTTCGTTGTGTAGATATACCACATTTTCTCTATCTGTTCATCAGCTGATGGATATTTGGGTTGTTTTCTTTTTTTAAGCTATTACCAATAATATTGCTATTGATATCTTTGTGTGGACTTAAGTTTTTGATTCTCTGGGTATATTCCTAGGAATGGGGTTGCTGGGTTATATGGCAAATCTATGTTTAATTTTGTGGGGAACTGCCAGTCTGTTTTCTGAAGCATCTACACCATTTTATGTTCTCATCTGCAGTGTTCTGATTTCTCCACAACCTCACCAACACTTGTTATTACCTGTCTTTTTTTATCATACTCCTCCTAGTGGGTGTGAGTGGCATCTGATTACAGTTTCGATTTCCATTTTCCTGCTAATGAATGATGTTGTCCATCTTTTCATGTGCTTATAAGCCACCTGCATACCTTCTTTGAAGAAATAGCTATTCAAATCCTTTACCCATTTTTTAAGTTGGTTTATCTTGTTATTTTTGAGCTGTAAGAGTTCTTTATGTATGCTGGGTTCTAGACTCTTATCAGATATATGATTTGTAAATATCTTCTTCCATTGTGTGGGTTGTCTTTTCACTTTCTTGATAGTATCCTTTGATGTACAAAAGTTTTTAAGTTTGATGAAATCCAGTTTATTTATTTTTTTTCTTCTTTTTTGGTTGCTGGTACTTTATGTATCATATCTAAGAAACCATTGTTCAACCCAAGGTTGCAAAGATTTACGTTTTTTATTCTAAGAGTTTCATAGTTTTAGCTCTTACATTTAGGTCTTTGATCCATTTGGAGTTAATTTTCACATATGGTGTGAAGTAAGAGCCCAACTTCATTCTTTTGCATGTGGACGTCCAGTTGTCCCAGCACCCTTTTTTGAACAGACTATTCTTTCCCCCATTGAATGGTCTTGGTACCCTTACTAAAAATCCGTTGACTATAGAGGCATGGACAGATATGAATTTATTTCTGGCCATTCAATTCTATTCCACTGATCTATATGTCTACCTTTATGCCAACACCCTACTGTCCTGATTTCTGTAGTTTTGTGGTAAGTTTTAAATTCTTAAGACTTTTTAATATATAATAATTTACTTTCCTTTTTTGGTGCTGTTGAAGAGGCTGGGTTGCCTGCCCTAGAGACTCCCCACATTCTGGGTTTGGCAAATAACATCATCGGAATGTCATTTAACATATTTATCTCTGTATTTCTAATATTCAGATTGAAATGCTTCACTGGGCTCAGGTATAATTTTCCTAAGAGGTACTGTGTTACATCAGGAGGCACAGAATGTCTGCTTGTCCCAATTTAGTAAGCTAATGTCACGTTCTTTCTCCCTGATCATCCATTATAAAGTTCTCCACCAATCATTACCTTTCAGCAGTCACAGATGATTATAGCCTTGATCTAGTATTCCATTAAGTGGTGACTTTCTAACTCAATCTTTCCTCCTACATTTATTACTGTGATTCTTCTATAAAGTACACCTTTCCTTCAACCTCTGTTTTCTTATCTTAAAGTCTGATCTGTGTAGAAAAAGCAAGATAAAAGTTTAGTTTTCTCCCTTTACTTACCAGCTTTCAGAGGGTGTTCCTTAGCACCCTCTAAAGGTAATTAATGATGATTTTCAGTATCACTTTGAATTCATTAATTTTTTAGAATTTTTATATTTCAATCCATTGAAATTACTTTTAAGTCAGGTTTATTAAGGTATAATTGAGGTACAAACTGAACCTCCTTAAGTGTCCAGTTTGATGAGTTTCAATAAATATATACATTAACACCTTATTCAAGGTACAGAACATTTCTATCAGCCCCAAAAGTTCCCTTGTGTTCCCTTGCAGTAATCCCCTTCCACACCCCATACTTCTGGCAATCACTTATCTAATTTCTTTTCCCAGAGAATATTATATAAACAGAATTATATAGTATGTTGCATTTCTGTCCTGTCTTCTTGCACTTGGCAAACGTGTAGGGATCCATCTCTGCTGCTAAATGTATCCGCGGTCTGTTCCTTTCATTGCTGAGTAGTATTCCATTGCATCAGTTTTTTTGCAAGTAAGCATAAAGTTGCCACATACATTTGCATAAAGACCTTTCTGGGAACCTATGTTTTTATTTCTCTTAGTCAATACCTAGGAGTAAGTCCGTGGCTCATATGATAGCTGGAGATTTAACAATAAGAAATTGCCAAGCTGTTTTCCAAAGTGGCTGTTTGTTATTCTTTTTGATATTCAAATTATTTTATCACTTGGCTAGTGGGAGCTCCTCCCAGGAGGTTCCTGCCCTACCAACATGACTCCAGTAGTCTTCAGTAGCTTTCTTGCTTTCAGGCCTGACTAAACGTTCCAGACTCATCTTGCCTCAGACTCACAATCAGCTACTTTAGCAGGGAACCCTTTGAGTGGGAAATGGTCCCTAGTAACCACAGCCTGAAAACTAAGGGTTTTCATTACTACCCAGTTGTCAGTGTTAATAGGCCTTTTCAGGTGGACAGATCTAGAAAATTCATATTTGTTAGAAATAGAAACATAAATCATTAGTTTGTAAAATAGATCATGAGAATGAGAGGTTTTTAAACTTCTTTAGATTGTTATTTGCATCTCTTTGTCTTGTGCTGAAAATCATGTTTCCTACTGACACAAGATAATTATTTTATTTATCCTTCTACATATGTAGTTTCAAAATAGTAATACCGATATTATAACTAAACAATAAGACAAGTACAGTTTAAAATTTTTCATGGTTCTTTCTCTCTTAGGTCACATCCTCACTGGGAATGTACATTAAAAGATCATGTATTTCCATTTTTTTATGTTTAGGGATTTTTCGTTTTTGTGTGTTTTAATTACATAAAGCACCTACATCATTCCAAAGTAAAAACTATAAAAGGTACGTTCGGAAAGGTCTAGTTTCCAGTTCCCATCTTTCAACTGTCTCATTTCCCCGACCTGATAAACATTTTTCTGACTTTGTTATTTATCCTTGCAATTTTATATTTTGAAACAGAAACACATTTTTTATATTTCTTCTCTTTTTGCCTATAAAAAGTAACATAGTACACATATTATTTTGTACTTTGCCTTTTAAAAAATTTTTTAAAAATAAAACACGGATATATAACAGAACACAAATACAAGATTTAATGAGTTATTGTAAGACAATCACACCTTAAAATTACCACCCAATCAAGAAAAAGAACCTGGCCAGCCACCCCAGAAGACCCTCCAGGAGCCCCATCCCAATCACAGCTCCCCCAAAAAGCAAGCATCATCCTTACTGTTACAGCTATCACCTTGCTGGGTATCTTTCTCATTTTATCAATTAAGTGTGCATCCTTAGACCCCATAGGTTAGTTTTTAGCTTTGTCCATTTAAAAAATTTCATATGTCTTTTAAGTCTCTTTTCATCAATGGCATTTTCCCCTCCATCTCATTCTTCCCCTTACAATTCATCTGCTGAAGAACCCAGGGTGTTTGCCCCATAGAGTGTTCCCAGTCTAGGCTTTGCTGATTGCTCACTCATAGTACAATCCAACATGCTCCTCTGTCCTCTCTATTTCTGCACATTGGCAGTTAGGTCAGACTCAAGGTCAAATCCTTTGTTCCAACTATAGGTGGATCTGGGTTCTTTCAACAGGAAGCATGTAATGTCTGTTCTGCTCTCTTTTCTGACGCTGGCAGCCACTGATGGTGAATGCCCAGACCCATGAACTCATCAAGTGTGCTGGTCCCACTCACCTTGCTTTCTGATCATCTTTTCCCACGAGGCAAGCAGAGGCCGTACTAGCAGACCAGCAGTTTTGCCAAGATGTCTGAAATGAATGAATATTGTGCTTTCCTCCCACATCTGACCTCTCTATGAAATGAGAAAGGCTCTAGGCCTGTGTGATTTGTTTTCAGTTGCCTGCTTCTCAGAAAAGGATTGGCTGGGTTCCAGACATGCACCGCCTTATAGCTTCTTCTCCTTGGAGCCACCGTGAGAATTAAACCTCCCATTCTCTGAGAAAAACCAGACTCAAAGCCACCTGAACAATTTTATCAAGTAAGACCAACGCCTGGGTCCACAGATCAAATGCTTTCGGCAAGCATTATGCTTCTGTCAGGGTGCCACACCTACGTAATCAGCGTCACCACATCTGGGAGGCTTGGCACCCACACCAGATGCCGAGGGCATTTTCCAAGCTGGAGTATTGTCTCAGGTAAATCAAACATGAAAACCTGCCCAGTGCTACATATGACAGAACCACGAAACAGAAAAAGGCTTACTCCACTTTTTCTAATTTAGAGCCAGGCGTCCAGCAAAACACTATTCGGGCCTTATCTACATATATTGAGATACATTTCTCTCTATTTACTCATCTTTTTACTTAAATTTATTTGTAAAGAAAACTATACTACCCTTTCATTAAGAGAAAAACAGTTCTCACTTGCCAAAATGAGAAGGTAATATCAAGGAAAGCTAAAAACGTAATTAAATTCTAGTGAGACAGCTTTGCCTGCTGAAGGCTCTGAGCTAGGGATCTGTTCTCTTTGTGGAAAAGGAAGATTAGCAAGGGTTAAAGAGGCGTTAAAGTACATTAGCACCAGACTGTCTCTCTCCCTGAGCAGTTCTCAGCTGGGAGGTAGATTTCGCTCCCCAGGTGACATTTGGCAATGTCTAGACATATTTTTGTCTGTCACAACTGGGGGTGGAGGTGCTACTGGCATTTAGTAGGTATAGGCCAGGGATTCTGCCATGCACAGGACAGCTCCCCACACAAAGAATTTTCTGGCCCCGAATGTCAATAGTGCTGAGACACTATGTTTTAGAAAAGTAAGGGTTGAAAAAGAACCGAAAAATAATTACTTCACTCTGGTATTTAATGTTATTTAATGCAGGATCCAGGTACCATGTAATACCATTCAACATCAGGCAGGGCTACATGACTCACACTTCGAGAAAACTGTCTAAATAACATGATATCATGGAACCAAGGGTGACATGAGCCACCAGTGCTAAAAGAACATTGTTATCGGAAGGCCAACCTCAGAGAAGTCCACAGACCCAGTGGCAGTACTAGCCATGCTTACAACGAACATTTATTAAGCACCTACTATGTGCAGGCACTGTGCTGGGAACTAGTAAGTTGTGTTTCCAATGACAGGCACACAGGCCAGTCGGGGAGGTAAAGAGGTAAAAAAATGAATAGAAACAATATTATAGGAGACTGCATGTAACTAAAAGGAAGACGAGAAACCACTGGCCAGGGGACCAGGGGGTGACTTGTGGGGTCCTAAGGCAGAAAAGTTTTCCCAGGAAGAGCGATGATTCTAGTTCTTAATTCTTCCGAGCAGCTCCCTCTAGTTGGAAGCAGGGCTAAGGCAAAAAGAATGCAGAGTGCTCCAATCTAACCCCCTTTAACACTGATTTGTAGCATGAATAAAGATCCATAAATATATCCAAAAATAATTTTTTTAAAAGAAAGGAAAAGTTGTATGCCTAAAATATCCATTGCACTGCTATTTACATTTGAAAGAAAACTAGAAACAACATAAATGGGAAACCACAGGAAAGCAATTAGTATAATCCGAGAATTCACTGCTATTTATCCAGTGCTGACCCCGTGCCAACGGGTTTAAAATCAGTGTCACGAAATGATTATACCTTTTCTCCTTGTAGCAACTGTGGGAATTAACCCTCCCGTTCTCAGAGAAAAGCTCAACTCACAGAAGACAGGTGAAAGGAGTCTTTTCAACCAATGCTATGGAAACAATTGAAAATTCTTATATATAAAAAAAATTAAGTGTTACCCTTACCTCACACTATGCATAAAAATAACTTGAAATGGATTACAACTTAATTATAAAACTTAAAACTACAAAAATTCTAGAAGAAAACCTTGGAGAAAATCTTTGTGGCTTTGAATTAGACAAAATGTTCTTAGCTATGACACCAAAAGCACAAACCATTTAAAAAAATAATAAGTCTGGAAAAGTAGCAACAAGAACAAGCTAGAATTGCATTATTGTTATAAGAGTTTTTCTTTTCATGGTTGTCATCTACTTATGACCAGTGATATATATATCCTATTTATGGTAGCAATATAAAGTTTTCTTTTTAAATAAATATGGTTAGTTTTCTAAAATGTGAATGACCCTAAGAAAAAAACATGCTGATAGGATACAGACTCTGAAGCAAGATGGTCTAGTTCAAATTCTGGCTCCACCTTGCCTTGGGCGAGGTGAGGATTCTCTTTTTGCCACAGGTTCCTCATCTGTAAAATGGCTTTATGTGAAATTCTGACACCAAAGGATCGTGTCAGGATCCACTGAGTTTCTGCAAACGGAAAGCCTGGAACATGAACAGGCATGTGGTGCCCAGTAGCTTAGTACAGAAAGTTCTCATTTAACATGGTTAATTGGTTCTTGGAAACTGCAACTTTAAGCAAAATGATGTATAATGAAACCAATTTTATTGTAGGCTAATAGATACAAACAAGAGTTAAGTTCTTATGGCATATTTCCGGTCACAGAAAATCACTACACTTCTAAATAAAGACCCAAAACACTTCTCATATTAAACATTGAAACAAATATGAGCTATATATACATTTAAGAAAGATGAATAAAAATAAGTAAGATAATTGTTTTCCAACCTGCGTATTCCAGCTCAGGGTCTTGGGTGGCCGGAGCCTCTCCCAGCAGCTCAGGGCACCAGGCAGGACCTTACCCTGGACAGGAGGAGTACACTCACACACACACACCCACACTCACTTTTAATTGTGAATGATTTCCTTTATTGCTGTTGCTTTTTGCACAGTCAATAGAGATTTGTGAGGAAAAGACTTACTTGATTGTGCAAGAAAGAAAGAAAGAAACCCAATGTGCAATTAGTCACATGAGACACTTGAATGTTCTAAACAGCTTCTGCTTCAAGAAAGTGGCTGATGTCCTTGTGAGGGGTCTGACCTCCAACCTCTGACCTCCAGTAAGCAAGGAGACTCAAGAGTGGAAGAATAGAGCGTCCATCTTAGTGCCACTCTTGGGAAAAAGGGACAGTGGACAAAAGGACTCCAGCAGACCTTTGTTCCTGAAAGCTTCCTTGGAGGACAGGATGATAAGAAAACAAAACAAATAAAACCAAAGAAATGAGGTAGAAGTCAGTAGCTGGAGGGTCTTTAGCACAACAGCTCTATTGACAGAAACCTCTACAGACAGTTAACCTCTCTATGCATCAAAGAAAACAACTGTCCCCGAGAAAATAACCAAGTTCACAAGGATATGGAGCACTGGAATTTTCACACAACGTCCCTGGGAATATAAATCGGCACAATCATTTTGGAAAACTGTCTGGCTATTATCATAAAGTTAAACACACATCCGACCTGTGACATGGCAATTCCACTCCTAGTAGTTAATCTAGAAAAATCAAAATATACATCCACATATGGGTGAAGGGGGTCGAAAGGCACACACTTCCAGTTATAAGATAAGTACGTCCTGGGAATGCCATGCACAGCTCGGTGACTATAGTTAATAATATCATATTTCATATCTGAAGGTTGCTGAGAGAGTAGATCTTAGAAGTCCTCATCTCAAGAAAAAAAGTGTTATAAGTATGTATGGTGATAGATGATAACTGAACTTACTGTGGTGATCATTTTTCAATATATACAAATATTGAATCGTTATGTACTATAATTGAAACTAACATGTTATATATTTCAATTATACCTCAATTTTTTAAAAATGTAAATACATATATACATTCAAAAAAAGAATGAAAAAGAATGTGTATTGCTGCTATATTCAGATTATGAATAACATGCAGTTCCAAAAACTGAAAACAATCCAAGTGTCCATCAACAGAAAAATGGATATACAGACTGTGGTATGATTACACAATGAAATATTAATCAGCAAAAAAAACAATAACAAAAAAAAAACACCACTAATCCATGCAGTGACGTGTATGAATCTCAAAAACATTATTATGAGCAAGATGCCAGATACAAACAGCATGAGCTATATAATTCTATTTATTCGAATGCAAGAATAGGTAAAAAATTAATCTATGGTGACAGAAATCAGAACAGTGGTTGTTTGAGGTGGGTGGCGGTGACAGGAACTGAGTGTATAGGGGCACGAGGGAACTTTCCAGGATGATGGAAACGTCCTCGCTTTTGATTTGGGTGGCTTTCACATGGGTATACACGATTGTCAAAAACCGTCAGTACTGGGATAAATAGTGTCCCCCCAAAGTTCATGTCCATCCAGAATCTCAGAATGTGACCTTATTTGCAAACGGAGTCTTTGCAGATGTAATTAATTAAATTAGAGTGAGGTCATAGCAGATTAGCGTGAGCCCGAAACCAATGACTGGGGTGT
Source organism: Macroglossus sobrinus (assembly GCA_004027375.1). NCBI lineage: Eukaryota > Metazoa > Chordata > Mammalia > Chiroptera > Pteropodidae > Macroglossus > Macroglossus sobrinus. The sequence goes on along the minus strand of PVKZ01001529.1, from coordinate 173,000 downwards.
CCTTATGAGAAGAGAAAATAGAGACACAGAGGGAGAACACCACGGGATGATGGAATGACATGCCCACAAGCAAGGAATGCTGGCAAATGCAGCGGCCACCAGAAGCCAGGAAGAGGCCATGAAAGATCCTCCCCTAGAGACGTCCACGAGGTCATGGCCCTGCTGACACCTTCATTTTGGATTTCTAGGCTCCAGACTTGGGAGAGAATACGTCTGTTCTTCTGAGTCCCCAGATTTGCGGTATTTTGTTACAGTAACCCTAGAAAACGAATATATCATGCAATGTAACATTTAAGGTCTGTGCATGTTAAGTACATTATACTCGGATCTTAAATGGTGAAAATTGCTTATTAGAAACAGCAAGCTGGTGACAGAGCCTCCACCCTGGCTCCTGCCTCACCAGAGTAGAACGTCTGAAGGACAGCCAGACCGATGCGGTTCAGAACTCACACTTAGTGGGGTGACCCACACACTGCCCAGCGGGACCCTACCCAGTGGCTCCCCTTCATGTTCATTCACCTTGCAAAGTTGTTCTCTCTGCAAAAACGCCCCCTACATTGTCTAAAACACAAATACTATAGGACTATGGGCATAGCCAGCCAAGAGAGCCACCTTGCCAATGCCCCATTCAAAAGCAAACCGGCTCATTTCTGAGGGAGCTCCAAGCCTCAGAATTACAGACCACAGGAAAGTCTGGTTAGGGGCCACCCGCTCACAAATTTACTATCTGACATGTCAGCCGTGAGGACTCTTCAACTCCATTCTTTTGCTTTCCATAGCCTAGACACTTGCAAAAGCAGATTTCCAATTTCATTGTTTTACTTCATTTTAGAAGCTCCTGACCCCAGGAACTTGCTAGTCCCTTGTCTAAGCACACCTTGCAGCTATCTGCATGAGGATGAGGGTCAACGAAGGTCAGGAAGTTCACTGAATGCAGAGACCAACTGGCCCTATCCTCACTAGGGTCCCCCAAACTTATGGGGTGCTTCAATATGCCAAGAAACTTGCCATTAAGTGACTGAATCCTCACAGGGAGGTTAGAGGTAGGAACTATGACTATCTTCACTTTCTGATGAGGAAAATGAGGGCCAGAGAGGTGACGAAACTTACCTGAGGTCACACATGCAGGAAACCACAGAGTAGGGTCTGAGCCCAGACAAACCAGAGCAGATGCTATTGTCTTAGCCACTGGGCAGAACCGCTGAGTGCATGCCTCTTCTATGGATTGGTCACTGCGTTCCCTTGTGACCAAGAACCCAAAGGGTTTTCTTTGTTACAGACCCAGACCCTTTTAACTTCTTTTTCCCCCTTACTGAGAAACATTAGGGCAGTGCATTTCAAGTTTAGTTTTCATAATAGCCCAGAGTCTCTAAAAACCTATTGGGACATCCTCCAAGGCACTGTATAAACAAAATCAAGGATCACAGGATAAAAATTGTTTAGTTTTGTTTGGGGATTTTTGGTATGTTTTGTACTGAATTGAAAGTTAACAAAAACAAGAGAGTTAAACTGAAAAAGGCTGAAACCAGAATCATACAGTTTTTTTCTAACTCAGTGGCAAACCCAGGTTTCTATTGTCTCTTACACTAGGAAGGACTTTGGAGCTAGGTTTCCCAGAAGAAAATCAAACCAGCAGTTCCTTAGGTCAGGAAAGGAAACCTCAGCTCTTATGTACAGACTCTGTACATGCCCATAGACCCTCTCCAGAGGAGTCCACAGCAGCTGTTGGTGCAAAGAAGCTTCTCCAGCAGGGTGGCACAGCACATTAAAAGGACAAAGGGAACTTACTCCAGGAATGCAAGGATGATGTGCTATAACATAATAACATATAATAGATGCGATTCTTACTATAATATAATAATAGATCCTAGGAGATCCATTAATGTTAAATAAGCATTTGACAAAATCCAACACCCTTTCCTTAAAAAAAAATTCATTAAAGAAGGAACAAATGGATAATTCCTTAACATGATAAGATATATACATCTCAGATAAAAGTCAGCATTTTGCTTAACCGAAAAACATCAGAAGCATTCCCACTAAAGTCAGGCATGATACACACATGCCTGGTGTCATTGTACAGGAGGTACTAGCCAATGCAATTAGAGAAGGGAAAGAAATTAGAGATATAGGAATTGGACAAGGGGGATGCATGGTGACTATAGTTAACAATACTGTGTTGTATATTTGAAAGTCACTGAGAGTAAATCATAAAAGTTCTCATCACAAGAAAAAATATTTATAACTGTGTGGTGATGGATATTAACTAAATTTATAGTGATGATCATTTCACAATATATACATATATAAAATCATTATAAAAGTATATATATGCATAGTATACCTATCTATGTCAATTATATCTCGATAAATATTTAAAAATGGATGAGAAGTAGAATTATTTCTATTTATAGATGATATGATTATAAGCCTTGAACATCCAAGAGAATCAACTAAGAAACAACTTCAAATAATAGCCAGTTATAAGACTCCACAAAAAAAAAAGATAAAATATCTGAGTAAACTTATCGAAAAATATGCAAGCTACATACTAAAATATTGTAAATAATACTGAAGGACACGGAAGACTTAAACAAATGGAAAGACATAGTATGTTTCTAGATAGAAAGATTCAACATTATAAACATGTCCATTTTCTGAAGTTAATGTGTAAATTTAGAGCAATCCCAATCAATTTCACAGAAGATATTTAAATGATATATATGTATACGTATATATATATACATAAATGCTGAACTTAGTTATTGGAGAAGTAAAAACTAAAACCACAATTAATTACCACTATGTACACACCAGAATTAATAAAATTAAAAAGACCAACAAAACCAAGAGTTGCAAGAATGGATAATAACTGGAATTTTCAGACTCGACTGGAAGGAAGACAAATTATTACTCTTCTACTTGGAAAAGAGTTGGGCAGTTTTTTCTGAAGTTGAATATATGCATATCTCATGGCCCAGATATTCCTCTTGTTAAGTAAATACCCAACAGAAATGTGTATATACGAACACCGAAAGGTACGTGTGATAGCCGAAAACAGAACTTAAATGGACATCGACAGGAGAATGGGTAAATTTCACAAATATACTGTGGAGCAAAAGACGCCAGATGCAAAAGCATCCATATATATATAAAGGAAAAAATAAAAACAGCAAAAGCAATCTAGGACATAAGAAACAAGGATGATGATTATCCGGCAGAAGGGGCTAAGGGAGTAACTGTTTGGGTGTCTGAGGGGTTGGCTCCTGTTCCAGATATGGTTAATAGTTTACTCTGTGTTCACTTTGTGATAACTCATTAACCTGTATACAATTTACGGTTTCCCGTATGTGTGTTATACTTCAACTTTTATTAAAGCGATTCCAGTAAAAACATTCCGATAATCAACATGTGTGTGTGTACTTAGATATTAGATTTTAAAGTTCAAACAGAAAAATGAAGCAACAAGAATAGACTGGAATAGGTTTAAAAAAAGAAAGCAGCACTTCCACATATTAAAAATACTTTTAAATATTGTAAGCTTAGTAAGCAAAACAGTGGGGACATGAATGAACATGAATAGCCAGAGGAACCAATAAAAAAGAATAACAAGTTCTGAAATGAGCCTATGTACATATGAGAAAAAAGCTTGTGATAAGCAGCTTCTCAATTCATCAGGGAAAAGATAACCATCGTGGGGAGAGGGGTAGTTGGACCTATACCTCACAAGATCAGGATAAATTTCAAATGGATCAAAATTTGAACATAAAATAATAGAAGTAAAAAAAGGACATGTCCTATTATCTTGAAGTGGGGAAGACCTTCGTCCCTATGATTCAATATTCAGAAGCCATAAAAGAAATGATGGATAAATTTGACTGCATAAAAAGAAAATCTGTGTATATAAAACAAACAAACCATCAACAATATAAAAGAAAAACACTAAACTGGATGCAATTTATATCAAAGGCAAAAAGGACTAATCTCCCTAATAAATAAACAGCTCCCAGAAATAAAAATGAAAAAAGCAACAAACCAATTTTTGAAATAAGCAAAGAATATGTTTAAGACAGTCATAGAAAAAGAAAGAGAAACAGTCTCTTTAAACATCTAAGTTTAAAAGTTTCCATAACAAATTTAAATTAAGACTCAGTTGAGTCACTGTTTCTCACCTATCAGATCGGTAAAAATCGAGTTGTGTGACAATTTTAATGCATTGGCAATGAAGTGGGAAAATAGTAACTTCTCATCCTACTGATGGAGGCGTAAATTGGTAACGAACCCCAGGAAGGGCAAGTTGGCAATCTCTCTCAAAATTACACACGCAGTACTTAGCAATCCCATTTCTGGAATTTATCATACATATATAATATACACTTGCAAAATGCCACAGGTACAGGGTCTGTGACAGCGGATCAGAAACAACATGAGTGTTCACCACGCAATGAAATAGCTTGATATATTCAGGGAAACAAGCCAGGCACGAAAGAGCGTGTATTCAGTTTTGTAAAATGTGTTCAGCAGAGGTGGCGAAACATATTATATATATATGTGTGTGTGTGTGTGTGTGTGTTTGTATGTACATAGCAACCCTGTATTAGAATAATTGATACTGAAGTAAGAAAGACGGGCAATTTAGAATCTCCCAGAAATGGTGCATCCTTAAAAAAAGATGCTTGTCAACCCAAATATATCTGTAATTTAAAAGACTTTTTGTCAAGGTGATAAAGTGAATTGGAAAAAATGCATATAATACAAGTGCAGAGATTTGGGGGGTAATGAGGGGATCCATACATCAGGAGATTCCTCAGCTTTCCCAAGGATTGGCTTAAATTAGATTAGACCCAGAAAACCAAAAACAGTTGCCTGGGAGAGGAGGGAGCTGGTAGGTTATGAACTAGGAGTAAAAGAAAAACTTTCACTCTGGTTCTTTCTTACATGATGTTCAAACCATATGAATGTATTATCTAATCGAAACATTAAACAGCAAAAGAGAAGAGCTGAAGTAACAGCTTCTGGGATCAAGACCCAAAAGATTTACCTCAGATCTTGTTCCACGGGTCTCTGCCATTTATTGAAAGGCAACGTTAAATATTTACAGGGAGTTTTATTACCCGGTGACAGGCCACCGACTGCCAAAAGCATCTAATGTCAGTATTGCCATGCAGGACACTGTGAGATAGAAAGACCTGGGCAATTTGCTTAAGCGCCCTGAAACCTCCCTCAGTGACCTCTTTGGCAGAGCAAAGGACAAAACATCACAGAATTGCTGTGAGGTGCCGGTCCGGTCCGTGAGTTGCAGGAAGGCACAAAGCAGAGCCTAACAAGCTCTTCATTCAACAGCTGCTCCCCAGCTGAGCCTCGGCTAGAATCATCTAGAATCGATGTCAGACCCGAGCTTCGAGCTTCGCGGCTTCTCAAAGGTCGGTGTTGCTGACCAATCACCTGGAGAAGCTGTTTGATCACAGGCTTCCAAGCCCTGCCTTTGGCCGCGAGATCAAGTAGGTCTGGAGCTCACAAACTTACATTTCTAACCAGCTGCTTCTCCCGGATAATGCTGATAAGCTGGTTTAAAGACCACATTTGAGGAGCGTGGTCCAGGCCAGGCTTCTCACACTGTGATGTGTGTACAAATAGCCTGGGAATCTTGTTAAAAATGCAGATTCTGACTCAGCAGGTCTGGGGTGGGGCCTGGGACTCTGCACTTCCAACGAGCTCTCACGTGTGGTCTGTAGATAAGGAAATTGTCCCTGGGAAAAAGTAAATGACTGGCTCAAGGCCATTTGGATGGCAAGGCCTCTTCCAGGGTGGCTGCTATTCCTCAGAAGTACCTCCACCCACTGTCCCCAAACTTATGCCATACAAGTGATGAGCCAATAAGTGATGCCAACCCTTTAGAAAATGGCATAGACATTTACTAAATCATATAGGGTCCTCTAGTCTTTCGAGAAATAAGCAACTTATCAGGGAGTTTAGCTCAACCCACCAGGATGTTCTTTTTAAAAAAAAAAAATGCACTTTTGGCAAAATTATTTCTTTTGTTTAGAGTCACCTTCCCCTCCAATGACAGGCCCCGCTGTGGAAACCTGCAGAAGACACTGCATTTCTCAACACATGTAGTCTGATAATGGGGAGAGGAGGGTGAGGAGAAGCAGAAATGAGGGCGGGGAAGCCAGTCCTTGGAAAAGCTGAGGAATCTCCTGGTGTCTGGCTCCCTCATGATCTCAAAAGCAGAATCGCACTGCATGCCTTTTTCCAGCTCACTTAATCATCCTGAAAAGTTCATCAATTAAAAATTTGCTTGGATTAACAAGCATCTTCTTGTCAAGATGCATTATCTCTGAGCTGCCAATCTTTCACACTTCAGCGTGAATTATTCCAGTACAGAGGGAAGGGAATAGAGTTCCAGACACAAGGTCTCTGGAGTAATAATGGCAGAGAGGGACCTTACCTGAGATGAAGCTTGATCTGGGAGCACAGCTGCTGGTAAACCAGAGCTGCGACCTTGCTGTCTGCACCACATTCACCAGCAGGCCCCACCCCCATGCCTGTAGGCTGTGATTTGTGGGTCTGGCTCTGCCACTAATTTGCTGTGTGATTGAGTAAATCACATACTTTTAGAAACTTTCAGAGCTAGAAGGAACAACCCTCTGATCCCAGAACCCCAATTTCTAAACCAGAGAACATATTGCCCCTAATGGCCTGTCTGAGATGGTTTCCCCAGAAGCAGAGCCTGAGACAAGGGTTCAGTTTCGCATGAGTTATCCAGGGCATGCTCTTGGGAGAAACCTGTGAGGGAGGGATGGGAGCAGGATAGGGAAGGGCAAGTCTCAGAGGCTCTGAAGCATTTTTAAATAACACCACAGTCTTCCTACCCCAAGACAAAGAGGCTGGGCTTTCCTGCCATTGACTCAGACACCAGCCCCCTGGGTTGGGGGTGAAGTAGCGTAACCTCCCAAGTATTTCTGGCAAGGGTCTGCTGTTTGTGGCAGTACCTCCCACCCTCACAGCAGCCAGGAAATGGGTACACAGTGGGCAAAAGGGATTTGGTGTGCACTAACCCTTCCTTCCCGTTCTGAGAGCCCCTCAAAGATATTTCTAAACAAGAGGCATCCAAAAGACAGACGGTGAGGGAAGAATAAAATTCCATTCTTTGTTTCCAGAAGAATCTTGGAATCTGCACTTAGAATAAATCCCAACTTCTCCCCGTGATTTCCTGGCAGGCTGACTCCTCCCCCAGCTCCACCTACTGTCCTGGCACTGACTGCACAGCCTCAGGTTACACTGACTCCTCCTTAAGGACTTTGCCTGTTCCCTCAGCCTAGAATGTTCCACCCCAGATTTCTGCCCAGCCGGCTCCTTCTTGGCAATTCAAACATCACCTGCATGGAGAGGCCTCCTCTGACCATCCCCGGTCACTGCATGTTATACCCTCTGTGGCACTTCTGCAGAGCACTGGCCATTCTAACATTATCTTGACTGTGTTCACTTGTGCATTATCCCCTGACCAGGATGGCCTCCAGAGGACAGAGCTGTGTTCTGGCCTCATCACTGTATCCACAAGCCTGGCGCTGGCTCGGCACACAGGAGACTATAACATCCGTAAACAATATCTGAATGAATGAGTGGGACATTTGGGCCAGATAGTTAGTTAAGGGCCAACAGAGAAGGGGAACTAGGTCAGCTAAACACTCTGCACCTTAGAAGCTGGAGGAAAAGCAGGCACGAGGCAAGATAGGGAAGGAGAGAATCCATCATGTTTCCTTGGCTACTTAGATTCCTCTCTCTCCTCTCCCAGCTCCCTCTCTCAGCTCCTACCCTCAGCATGGAGCCAGAGTTAAGCATCAATCCTGGGAATGTCCGTCAGCCTCTGCAAGAGTGCAAACCTCTCCAAACAACCAGGCGCATTTGGGCTCCATCTCTAGCTCCAGTTCTGAGCCTCCCTCCCCTCCCCACTGGGACTTGAGTGAGGCACAGTGACTCTGACCTGTGTCAGAGGCAGCTCCACTCAAACGCACACCACTGCAGATTTCACCTCGGCAGGGTAAATTCCAGCCCCTGCGCTGCGTTTCTGCCCCTGGCCACCTCTGTGGCTCCTCCAGCTCCAGGTCAGCTTCCACGGCCACTGGCTCTGGGCACCTGTGAGATGCCCGCACATTACCTGCCACACACTTGCTAGCTCACCTGCTCAATGAAACCGATTTATCATCAGCATCCTACATCTCGCTGTCTCATTGTCTCCACTTTACAAGTGAGGAGACAAGGCTGAGAGATTGAGTCACTGACCAAAGTTCACCCCGCTAATGAGCGGGGCATCTGGGTTGAAACCCCAGCCCGTTGGATGTTTTCGTCTCTTTAACTGGTTTGTTGCCAGGGGCTCGTTGAATACAGCTGTCCTGGGAGGAAGGATCATTCGTTACCTTCATCTCTAGGCAGGGAACTCCTCGTGGGGCATGCAGACAGGCCAAAGTCAGTGCTTCGTTTAGCAGATGTGGAGACTGAGGGTGCAGGAGACACAAGGGCTGCTGTGCGCAGAGCCCACAGTGGGGCCGGGCATCTCTCCTGTAAGACTGGGGAGAGCAGAGGCCACCTCACCGCACACAGTTGGCCAGAGGCTCACCTGGGGCGGCTCACCTGGGATGGCTCACCTGGAGCTTCACCTGGGCAGGCCCAGACTGCTGTGTCTGGTGGCCCTGGCTCTTCCCACCCTTGCCCTTTGCTCTCTCCTTCCCTCTATCTGGATGGCAGAGCCCAAGGCCCAGTCTCATTGTGGGGCAGAACCCAGGATGCTCCAGAGGAACTTGGACCCTCACGTCCTAATCTAGTCACGTGCTGTACTAGGAATGAAAGGTTGGCTTTCTTTAAAAAATAAATTATTGTTAATTCCCCCACATCAGCAAATGGAAAAAGAAAAACCTATGATCACCTGCATAGATGCAAAGGATTCTGTCCCCTTTGCATCCACTCTCAACAAAAACTGTCAGCAAATCATCAATAGAAAATCTTCTTTCTCAGAAGCTAAGCAGGGTTGGACCTGGTTAGTACGTGGATGGGAGACCCCCCTAGGAAGACCAGATGCTGTAGGCGTAAAAAAATTTTAAAAATAAGGGATTGTAAGCTAAAAAGATCCTTGAAATCTGTGAGGTCAACTGAGGGTTGCCTCGCCTAAAAAAAAAAAAAAAAGAAGAAAGAAAATCTTCTCAACCTGGAAAACAGCATCTGTGAGAAGCTTCCAACTAAATGGTAAACAACTGAATGCTTTCCCCCCAGAACTGGGAACCAGATGAACTAATAAACAAAATCAGCAAGGCGGCAGGACACCAGATCAGTGCAGAAAAATCCACTATATTTCTACTTACTATCACCAAAAGCTGGAAACAACTTACATATCCATCAGCGAGTGAATGGATAAGATTACGGTAGAGTCATACGACGGAATACTTTGCAATGAAAAGAATGAACTACCGATACACAAAGCAACACGAGGGAAGCTCGAAATAATTACGTAGAGTGAAAAAAAAAAAACCCAGGTTCCCAAAAGAAAGAGTACATATTGTATAATTCCATTTATTTAAAACTAGAAAATCCAAACTAATCTATGGGAACAGAAAGCAGACCAGTGGTTTTATGGGGGTTCAGGGGGAGAGAGGAATTTCAAAGGGCTCGGGGGAACTCTGGGCAGTGATTAACAGAGCCATCTTCTGGGTTATAGTATATATATTCAAAAATTTAGCAAACTGTGTACTTTTGTTCAGTTTATTGCATGTCCATGTTACCTCAATAAGCTGTTCTTCAAAAATCGCACATATAGTGAGGTACTTAGAACAGGCAGGTTCTAGGGACAGAAAGGAGAACAGAGGGTGGCAGGGGCCGGTGTGAGGGGCAAGGGACTTGTTCGATGGGCAGAGTTTGTGTTGAAGATGCTGAATAAGTTCTGGAACTAGATGGTGGTGATGATCACACAACATTGTGAATTGTGCTTAAAGGCACTGAAGTGTACACTTAAAATGTTTAAAATGGCCCATTTTCATGTGATGTTCATTTCACCACAATAAAAAGTAAAAATAACTCAAAAATATAGTGCATATGAGTGGACATTTGCATTGGAGGGAAAAGAGGAGGATTTTCAGCCTTTCTCAGACTCCTAAGGGGTGTCAGTCCTCAAAGGTCAGGAACAGCCCACCTCCCGTAGGACAGACAGCCATCCTCCTATAGGACAGACAGCCTTCTCTTCCATAGGACAAGATCCTAGTGATCCTTTGCTCCAAGGACCCAGGATTGCTGGGTCAGGCCCCCACCCAGCAGCCCACCCCTCCTAATGGCTGAATAGTCTCTACCCCTTGGCACCTGCTATTCCCTGAGCAGAACACCCTTCCCCATTCACCTGCCCACCGAATTCTTCCTCCCTTTACCTCTGCTTCCCCCAGCTCCATTCCCCAACACCCTCCAGACTCTCCCACAAGCCGCACCAGACCCACAGAAGGCTGCCAGTGCCATTGCTCCAGCTACCTCCTCTCCAAAGGAGCTGTCCCTTTGTGCCCCCAGACCCTCGGTGCCCCCAGACCCTCGGTGCCCCCAGACCCTTGGTGCCCCCTTTTCTTTGCCCTGACTCCAGTGTCCAGTGCACATCTCCTCGCTGTCTCCACTCAGGCTGGGAGCTCCTTACAGCCTCGGACTTTTCCAAACGCCCTCGGTGTCCGACTTTTACAGCTGACCGTCGCTGGGTCTGGCTGGACCAGTCCACCACGCCCTCTTTTCCTTTTTTTCTTTCTTTTTTTCTTTTTTTACCAATTCAGGAATGTCCCTCGTGAAGAACTCTGGGGGACATGGAATTCTCGGCAAACAGAGCAGCTTTATTTCTAGGTTTTGGCTCACAGAGGATGGACTCCGTGGGCATGAGCTGGCCGCTGCTGGAAAACCTGGCTCTGGCTTCTCCTTCTACTGTCTTGGGACCTAGAGAGCAAATCGGCTTCTTTCTCTAGGCCTCACTTGACCCATCTGAGAAATGGAGCTTGAGAAACTCCTCTCCAAAGTGGGTGCACAGGGAGGAGTGGGGGAGGGGTCGTTTACAGTTACCCACTCTGTGGGGAGCACCCTGGTCACACGAGGCCCATTTCCCTGCGAAGGTCTGGCCTCACACTTGCTGAATTTGGGTTCAAGCTCTTCCAAGGGTGCTGGTGGGGACGCAGGCCCTACAGGCTCTTCGTCCTGGCTCACCGCCAGATTTGCTCTGTTGCACCTTCCAAAAGCAAAAGGAACCGGTCCTTCATAACTAAGTAAACAATCACTCATTAAGAGTTTCACTTTGCCCTCCCGTGCTGGGCCACAGGCCCCACCGAATTCCTGGCTCAGTGCCTATCGTGAGAATTCAATCTCCATGTTAACTAATTAGCAAAGGAGCCCGCGGTAGAGCACTGGGGTGACTGACTTTTCTGCTAACTGGCATCAGTGTCACAGCTAAGGAGGAATGAGATGCAGCCCCCTTTCCCTGACCCACTTGGAAACAAAAGGTCTGGGGGCCCCAGACAGGGGTGGGGGATGGAGGTTGTCGCAGGCCTCTTGGTCAGGCCACACCCCTCTCCCGTGCTCACACACGCCCAGTCTGACCCAGGCCTGGTCCTGGTTCCGCCAGGACCCCAACTCCTGCCCACGCCACCTGTCCAAGAACACGACACTTCTTAAACAGGCCAAGAAGTCTCCATATCAGAGCTAAACTCTGTCCCACGTGCATTTGTAGAGCCTGGCACACAAAGATGAAAAGCAGCAACCCCAGCCTGCAGCAGCTGTCCCCAGGGTAAGGCCCGGTCACAGGGCCAGCTGGCGAGGTGCCTCTGAGAGTGGCATGGAAAGGACAGGAGACGGGGAAGGGGCAGAGGGCTTCCCGGAGCAGAATCTAAGAGGCCTTTTCTGCCCTTCTAACACATGAGGAGAAAGAGCTAGATGTCCCTCACGAGGGGACCCCGCCTGGGCAAGGAGGGTTGTTCCAGAACCTCCAGAAATAGTTGTTACCAGAGCTGGTGGTCCACAGGCTGGAAGGCGTGGGGATGAGCAACTAACCACCCAGGTTCCAGCCACCCCGGCCTCTTTCCTCATCACCCGGCCCCCCAGCCTTTCCCAGGGTGGGCCTCGAACTCAAGCAAAGGCTGAAGGAACTCCAGCTGAAATTACACTAGTATTGACTGCATTCCCTGTGCTATACATGACAGCCCCGTGGCTTATTTATTTTATAACTAGAAGTTTGTACCTCTTCCCTCCATTCACCCTTTTTGCAATTCCGCCTGCTGCCCTTCCTTCCGGCAACCATTGGTTCATTCTTCTCTGTATCTATGAGTCTGTTTCTGTTTCTGTTTTTGTTTTGTTTTTTAAATTCTACATACAAGTAAAATCATACAGTATTTGTCTTTCTCTGACTTATTTCAGTTAGCATAATAGCCTTCAGGTCCACCCAGGTTGTTACAAATGGCACGATTTTGTTCTTTTTTATGGCCAAGTAATACTTCATTGTATATATGTATCACATCTTTGTCTATCGTTGTTGGACGCCTCAAATGCTTCCATATCTTGGCTATTGTAAATAATGCTTCAAAGAACATAGGGGTACATATATCTTTTCAAATTAGTGTTTTTGGTCTCTTCAGATAAATGCCCAGAAGTGGAATTGCTGGGTCATATGGTAATTCTATTCTTAATTTTCTGAGGAACCTCCATACTGTTTTCCATAGTGGCTACATTCTGAGATTTATAATCTCACTAACAATTCACAATGGTTCCTTTTTCTCCATATTCTCACCAACACTGGTTGTTTGCTTTTTTTTTTTTTTTTATTCTGACAGGTATAAGCTAATATCTCATTGTAGTCTTGATTTGCATTTCCCTGATGATCAGTGATGTCGAGCATCTTTGTAGGTGTCTGTTGGCCTCATTGGAGAAATGTCTATTCAGGTCCTCTGACCATTTTTTAATAGGGTTGTTTATTTTTTTTTTATTTGAGTTGCATGAGCTCTTTACATATTTTGGATATAAACCCTTCGTTGGATATTTTGTTTGCAAGTATCTTCTCCCATTCAGTGGGTTGCTTTTCATTTTGTTGATGGCTTCCTTCACTGTGAAAATGTCTGTTGTTTTAAGTCACCCACAGCAGTCCTAGAAAACGAACAGAACGCTGTTCTGCACCTTGCTCTACTCAATCTGTCTAGAAGATGGTAACACTCTCTTTTCTATCAGCTACTACGTATTCCACTGTGTATGAATAAGCTACCATTGATGAACATTTATGTTTCCAGTCTTTAACTTCTACACATGATATTGCATTGACTGTCTTTGGAGAGAAAACTTTGTGCCCCCCAGGAAATTCACATGCCAAAGCAGAGTTACCGAGTGGAGGACTAGGTACGCTGGGCATTTTTATATGTTTGAAAGCTGTTGCAAAAGGGCCCTCCAAAGAGATCAGACCCTTTACATTCTTAGAAGCAATGTATAAGAGTTTGTTTGTTTGTTTTTAATTGTCTTTATTTGTTCTTTTCTATGTTCCGAATCAATGCAAGTTTGTTGTCATGAGTGAAACAATACAATACCAAGATATCTGTATTTGTGTCTCCGTGTCTCTCCTCTTATAAGGACACCAGAAGCTGACATCTCCCTCTCCCACTTCCTCCCCTTCCACACTTTTCTTTATGATATTACTGGTGTCAATACTTGTTCGTCTACACCTTCCTCCTTGCTTACACTAAAATGTGCAGATATGTACATATAGAGAGAAAGTTTCTTTGGGGTTGTTTTGCAAAAATGGACCCATCTCCATTTCTCACTTTTCTTTCTCCATAATAAAATCCCTCGTAGAAACGCTTCAAAGTTTTTTAATAGCTGCATAATATTCCCTGGCCAAGGGACTTTTACTTTGTTCCCAGTTGTCATGATTGTGGCTTTTTTGTTTTGTATTGTTTTGTTTTGTTTGGCACTGTGAATAATGCTACAGTGAACATCTGGGGTCATTTATCCTCTTGCTTTCTCTTTCTCTTGCTGCTGACTCCTTCATGGTAGCGAGTTTCCTCATGCCTTTTGTCATTTGGCTTGTCTACTCAGCTACCATCTGACAGGCATCCTGCTGGCTGCCTGAGCAGGCGCGGCTGAAGGTGTGTGCTGCCAGAGAAGGTTAGCTATTGCTTCTGCCAGGTGTTCCAAGGAGTTACCAGTAGGGAGTTGCGTTTTTTTTTAATTGTGGTAAAATATACATAAAATGTACCATCTTAACCACTTTTAGTGCTTTCACCTGGTAATGCAACCAATTCCCAGAATTCCTTTCACCTTGGAAAACTCTACACCCATGAAACTCCCCGTTTTCTGCTCCCCTCTGACAACCACCATTCTCCTCTCTGTCTCTGAATTTTCCAGCCAGGAAAAGCTTTTATGTTTATTTCCTGGCTTGAAGACTCTAAGATCACATGAGTAGTGTAAATTCAATCCCAGATCCAAAAGAAGGCAGATCTTAGGATACAAATTTCTCCAAAGAGGCCTTCCTCTTCCCCAACGAGACCCAGGCCAGGTTAGAAAAGCTTTCTTCTTCTCTGCCTTTGCTGGTGTGTGCATTTTTTTCCAGCCTAACTTATACTGGTTTAAACCCTCAAGGGTCCCCCTCAGTTCTATATCTCTGTTTCACATAAATAGGCTCAAAACTTTGTCCCTTGTCCCTGTGGCTATGCAAACCCAAGTGCCTGGGTGATGGAGACCAGGGAGGGGCCCTCAGGGCAGGCAAAGCATCCTGGCTCCCTCCCCAGACAGGTCTCACTTCCTTGCCTGGGGCTATCCTTATAATGCGACTCAGCTGTGCATTAAAAGTGCAGGTGGTTTTATACCCTAAGTTTCTGGATGTTTTATAGAGCTTTACCCCAAAACTATCAAATCTTCCTTCTTGCTAAAAAAGGATGTCCCTTACATTTCTTTTTCCTTGTATTAGTTTTTAGCCTTAACTTTTCATGGGCTCCTGTCTTATTTTGCCAATAGAACTAGAGCCCTGGTGTTCACTGGGCACGGCCCCAGTGGACGTAAAGAAGATGCTCAGTAGAAACTAGAATGAGAGAAAAACAGCCAGAGCTCCCAGTGAGGGCTGCGGGAGGACCATGAAGATGATGCTGTCTCTGTTTCAGGGATGTCTGGGGCCCATAAAACTTAGGTCGATAATGTTGGCAGTGGTCCATGAGAAAGCGCTGGGACTATCTCAGCTGGAATAAAAGGACTCATGGGACAATGATGATAATTATAACAGCTGATGTTAGTCACTTCACGTCATTTAACCGCCCCCACCTCCATGCACACACATGAACATCGACAACAGTTAGAATTCTCACCCTCTTTTTAAAGATGGGGAAACTGAAGCTCAGAAAGCCTCGCAACTTGCCCACGGTCACACAGCCAGTGAGGAGAAGAGCGAGTATTAAATCTAAGGATGTCCGAACCCAAAGCCCCACATGACAGGATGGTCTGAAGGCAAGAGGCAGAGCCCAGGTCACCCCACGCAGCAGCTGCGTGCAGCTGGAAGAGCCTGACTCAAGGCCTGGGGGGTGGAGCCCACCGAGGTCTGGAGCTGGAGGGGTGACCTGAGCGCCCTGCGTCTTGAGAGTCGAAACCCAGACACTGCACGCTCAGACCCGAGCTGGTCAGGGCGGGCCTCTCTGGCTAGAGTTCAGGGTCACTGAACACAGAGAGGAGCCATTCCTCTTCGCTGTGGATGGGTCTGCCTTCTGCACGTCCTCAGAGGCTGGGAAGTGTGCGGCCTTTGCCCGCTGGTTTACCTGCTTCCTCTCTGTCGTTGTCTAGAGCAGAGAAGTTGTGCTGGGGGTCGTGAGAATCCACACTGGACAGGCAGGACGAGGCCAGATACAAAAGCCCTCAAAAGCCAAGTGGTTCCTCACGCGACTGGCATCAGGGAGCCAGTGCTGGTTCCTGAGCCAGGGAGCAACCTGATGAGCACATTCACTTAGGGGACACTGATGCGCACGATGCCAAGCCCTGCAGTGAAGAAAGGCGACCTCTAAAGGGTCTCTAGTGAGGTTCACGTGCCTGGAAGGGGCTGGAGGGCAGCTCTCCAGGCATATGAACCAGGCCTAGATGGAAAAGAGTTCCAGACCCTTTACAGAGCCGACCCCTCAGGGCCTGAGCCACCCAGGCATCTGCCTCACCTATTCCAGGGAGGTGCAGCGATGTAAAGCATCATCATCTACCAAACAAAACCCGTACCACTTAATAGCTACAGGGGCTGAAGAACACATTACATTTGTACCAAGTGTAAACCACCCCATGTATGCAAACCCTTTCTGCCTCTAGGAATTAAAGAGATTCATTTCGTAATAGACACATATATCTGATACATGATCAGTGATAAAATACTCCAGTCTTTCTGGATTGGTCCTTCCTGGCAATTTGTAATAAGGACTATAAATGTGGTTGAACCCCGTGAGGGAGCAACACCCCATTAAGAGGTGGCCTCCTAGAAAATGTTCGAGTCAGAAATGGCCCATAGTAGTAGTACCACTTGGGGAGGTAGGAGACAGAATCACCCAGAGCTGAGGAGACGGGAAGTGACTCTGCTGAGCCAAGAGGCTCGGCACCAGGCACCCACCTGGGCTGCCTGAGTGAGGCACTGACACACGTTTCGAGCTGGGGAGAAGGACCTCTAGTGTGTGGGCCTCCAACCTGGGTCCTGGGACCTTGCAAAGACAAGGCAGTGTTATGAGCACAAGCACAGGTGTGGCGTCAAAGTCCCACATTTCTCATCTGTGAAATGGGAATGAAATCCACAGTTCTTGGCCCTGGGCCTGGTCCGTGATGAGCTGTTATTACTACATGTACGATACACACAGACAATAACAGCTCCACCACCATTGCAATTGGACACAAATATTTTTAGAAGGTGGATGAGTGGAGGGCAGCATACACATGGCTACAGGGGACCCACTGGCGCCAGTGTCTGAGGCAGAGGTGGAAAATGGGATGCCAAAGAACCCAGTGCCTCCAGCCTGGGAGGGAGACCCAAGCGGAGAAACCAACTTGGCACAGATTTGCTACTCAGATACCTGGTTCCCGGCAGCTCCTTACCACAATCCTCTCTGTGCCCCTGAGGACACCTGGCCACTCCCCTGGCAGTGCTGGTCTCAGTATGAAAAAATCCCTTTTCTCTTGAGGTCAGCCAAACAAGTTTAGACTCAACCCCAGAAGAATGTGTCTAAGAGACTAGAGAGGAAACAAAACTAAGACATTAAAATGCAGCCACCTGCAAACAAACAGGAGGACTTCCAAGTCCTTATTCTGATATGACTCTGGCCCAGACTGGGCCGGCAGCCTCCCCGAGCTGCCTCCTTTCCTCCTCCTCATCTCCACCCAGTTGCCTGGCAAGAAGCCTACCATTGCAGAACCTGCTTCTTTTGGCCTTGAGCAGCATAAGCCCTTCCCTTGACTCTTGGCAGGACCAGCCTCACTGCTTGAGCTCTTGGAAAATTCAGTTGGTTCTAGAGAGTTCCCAGCCATCCGACAGAGGTAATTTTACCCGCCATGCAGAGTCCTTGTGAGGACTGGAGATACAGTCAGTGATGCCAACTGCAACGAATGTAAGCTCCATGAGAGCAGGACTTCCTTCCATTCTCTCTCTACTCTATCTGTGCTAGGCCCATAGTAAATGCTCATGGATATTTGTTGAATGAATAATAAATATGAGTATGAGCTTGAGTATGTACATACAATTTCTAGAAGGACCCACAAAAATCTATCATCAGTGATTGTTTTTGGATATATGAAAATAGAAGCCTAAGGAATAGGATATGAAGAGGAAGCTACTTTTCACCATAAACCAATCTGTATCTTTTGAATTTTTTTACTGTATACATATATTATCTATTTAAAATTAAAAACATATCATTTACATTAGCACCAAAAAAATGAAATTCTTTGGTATAAATCTAACCAAATATGTAGAAGATCTATATGGAAAACTATACAACTGTGATGAAAGAAATAAAGGAAGACCTAAATAAACAGAGAGATATTCCATGTTCATAGATAAGCAGATGTTTGCTCTCCCCAACTCGAGCTATAGATTCAATGTTGGTCTCAATCAAAATCCCAGAAAGTTATTTTGTAGATATCTACAGACTGATTCTAAAGTTTATTAAGAGCCAAGAGACCTAGAATAGTCAACACAATACAGAAGAATAATAACGTTGGAGGACTGGCACTACCCAACTTTAAAACTTAGTATAAAGCTATAATAATCAAGACAGTGTGGTATTGGCAGAAAAACAGACAGATAGAGTAAGAATAGAGTCCAGAAATAGACCCACATAAATATTGGCAACTGATCTTTGACAAAGGAGCCAAGGCAATTCATAGAAAGAAATGGTGCTGGAACAAGTGGACATCTACTTGCAAAAAAAGAAAAAAGAAAAGAAATCTGGACACAGACTATACTTTCCGCAAAAATTAATTTGAAATGGATCTTAGACTAAGATGTCAAATGCAAACCATAAAGCTTCTAGAACATAACATAGAAGAGAATCTAGGTGCCCCGGGGGTTGGTGATAAGTTTTTAGATACAATAAAAGCTCAGTCTATGAAAGAAAACACTGCTGAAAAGAAAAATTCTGCTCTGCAAAAGATACAGCTAAGAAAATGAAGATAAAATATTTGCAAAAGACTTATCTGATAAGAGACTTCATATCCAAAACATATTTTTAAAAAAACTCTTCAAACTCTACAATAAGAAAATAACCCAATTTAAAAATGGACAACGAAACTGCCAAAAAGACAAATGGATGGCAACTAAGCACATGAAAAAGATGTTCAACATCACGTGTCATTAGGGAATTGCACATTAAAGCAATGAGATAGCACTACACTCCTACTACTGTTTGGCTAAAATCCAACCAAACTAACAATACTGAACACTAATAATAATGTGGAACAGCGGGAACTCTCTCTGAGACCTGGTGAGAATACAAAATGGTACAGTCACTTTGGAAGACCGTTTGGCAGTTCCTGACAAGCTAAACATAGTCTCGCCATATGATCCAGGAATCATGCTCTTTGGTATTTACTCAATTGAGTTGAAAACTTATGTCCACATAAACACCTGCACACACTTGTTTATAGTAGCTTTATTCATAATCACAAAAACCCGGACGTAACTAAGATATCTCTCAGTAAGGGAATGGATAAAATGCCTATCGTACATCCATACGATGGGACATAATTCAGTGCTGAAAAGAAACGAACTATCAGGCAACAAAAAGACATGAAGGGATCATAAATGCATATTTCTAAGTGAAAGAAACCAATCTGGAAAAGCTATATATACTATATGATTCCAACTATGTGACATTTTAGAAGAGGTGAAACAACACAGATGGTATAAAGATCAATGGTTGCAAGGGTGAACCCTAAAGTAAACTATAAACTTTAGTTAATAATAATGTATCAATATTGATTCATCAATTGTAACAAATGTACCACACTAATAACACGTGTCAATAACAAGGACTACTGCCTGTCTGGGGTAGGGTGTCTATGTGGAACACTCTGTACTTTCTGCTCAATTTTTCTGTAAATCTAAACTGTCCTGAACACAAATAAACGAACAGCAACAACAATAAAAATACACAAGCTCCTTCATTATTTTTTGAAAGAAAGCTTACAAAGTATAAAATAAAATTTATTCAGCCAATGTCAGGCTTTGCAGGAAGACAGCCCACTGTTTAAGTCCCAGATCCTGACCCAGCCTCAGCTTTCTCTGCTGGGTTAACAGAGAAAGGGTTGGGTTAAGGGTTCCAGAACTCTGTCACTGCCTACATGATTTCCACAGACAGGAAGAGGACTAGCCTTCTTCTGGCCAGGAGGAGAACTGGGGCAGGCAGGACCAGGAGGCGCCCTCGGCAGAGACATCACCCAAGCTGCAGGAAGGCACTGGAAAGCACCTGGCCCCAGCCCAGCCTCCTCCAGGCCATCTGGTCTGCTGGCCTCTGTGCATCACAGCTTTCCTGGGGCCTGGGACAGTCCCTCCAAGGAGGCAAGTGGGAGGGCTACGTGACTTGCATCCTGGTGACTCAGTGCGGTGGAGGTGGGAAAAGGCCTGCAAAGCCAGGGGGGACCAGAAGGACTGCCACCATGCCATGGTGTGCCCCTTCCACTGTGGCACCCTGAAAAGCCCCTGATCACCTTCATCTATTGAAAAGCGCTATCAAGGCCCATTCCCAGGGTGGCAGTGAGGGTACCAGGAAGCAGTGGGAGAGAGAGCTGAAATACACTTTATTCCATTAAGCAGGAAGTAGCACTAATACTGCTGTCAGACCAGCAACCCACACAAGCCTCAAAGGCGGCAGCAGGGAAAGAGAAAAATCCAGGCTTCGGAACATGACGTAACCTCTCTGAGCCTCAGTCTCCTCATCTATAATATGAGAATTAGCAGAGTTCTTCACTTCCCGGCTCTGTATGAATTTGATGAGATCGTTCTTGCACAGGGCTGAGCACCCTGCCTGACACAGAGGTATGCCTTCATAAGGTGTGAATGCCACCTCAGGTATCTGGGTCATCCTGGATAAGTCACCATTCCTGCCAGGTCTTCCTCTGTGATCCTGCTCAGATCTGAGGTACAGAGGAGGCCACCAAATTGCTACAGTTAGAGACAGCATTGATTGCCTTGTGGGTGCTTGAATGGGAGCTAGGACAAATTGAACCATGTGGACAAGGTCTTGGCACTCAGAGAGCAGGGGATTAGAAAAAAACATGGTTGCAAAAATGGCAAAATGAACTTAACAGCTATTGGAAAGATTTTGAACCCAGGAAGAGAGTGGTTAGAGTGAGATTCATTTAATGAAAGGTCATAGGGGTCACTGACTGAAAGGGAGCCCAGCTTCCAGTCACGGCCAGTGTTTTCTTTACCCTTGAACTCTGGAGACCCAAGCAGGAGGGTCTGGCTCACAGAAAAGCCAGCCAGAAGGGGGCAGGTGGCGCTGACTCACCAGCAGGGCAGATGGCAGCCGCTAAATCCATACCCATGAGAGCGTCAGAGCCAGGGGCAGGGTGGCTGGGAGCAGCCAGCTTGGAGAAGGCTGATTCTGGAGGTTTCCACCAGATATAAAGGGCTGGAGACAGACTGTCTAGGTTCAAACTCCAGCTCCATCACCTATTGGCTAGCCTTGGGCAGGTGACTTAACTCTTGGGCTTCTGTTCCCAGCTGTAAAATGGGGATGATAGTAGCACCCACCACACATGGTTGTAAGAATTCGAGACCAAGCCTGTTCAGCAGTTATCACAGTGCTTGCCCAGAGTAAAACACAGCAGCTATTATTAGTTACGCAGGGCAGGGCTGGCAGCTAGGAACTCCTTGAATGGACTCTTCAGCTGTCCACCTGCCCGACCCCTCCTTCTAACGTGGGTCCCACCTTTACACAGGCCTGTTATATATATATAACTTCGGCTGAACTGAATTACATCAGAGAGGCACAGAGCCTAGGAGACCCTCTGGCTCCACTCCTTCATGCAGAATATCCTCTGCAGCTTGTCTATCCTCTCCTTGCATGCCTCCACTGACAGGAAGCTCACCACCCCATGAGGCAGCCTGTTCCACGTTCAGACTGCTCTGATCACAAGTTCTCTGGACAGAGCCAAAAATATCCTCCCTCTAAACTGCCCCTCAGTAGAAAAGATTTTTCTGCCAGGGACTTTCCGATGTCTGAAATCCACCCATCCCACAAATTCTAGGAGCCCCTTGAATAAACTCGTTACTGCTTCAGGAAAACTCCCCTGAGCCCCACTATGCAGAATAGCACAAGCGCTCCCCATAGGGACACTCACACATCCTCTAACTGCTGGGTCCCTAAGGCAGAAAGCCTGGATGTCCCCCAGACCCAGCACTAATGGCGGTTCATACGCACTGCATCACTCAGTCCTTATAAAACCCTATGAGGCATGTATTGTTTCTTTGCCCAGTTTGTTAAACTGTGGTGCCTACATGTAACATAAAACCTCAGCCACTTCTAAGTATACGGTTCAGTGGCATTAAGTACATTCACACTGTTATGAATCACTGATATCCATCTCCAGAACACTTTTCATCTTGCAAAGCTGAAATCTATATCCATTAAACAATAATTTCCTCATTCCTTGCTCCCTCCAGTCCCTGGCAACCAGCATTCCATATTTCTGCTTCTATAAATTTGACAACTCTAGGTACCTCATGTAAGTGGAATCATATAGTATTTTTCATTTTGTGTCTGGATTATTTCACTCGGCATAATGCCCTCTCGGTTCACCCATGTTGCAGCATTTGTCAGAAATTCCTTCCTAAGGCTGCCTATTCCATTGTACATATGGACCACAGTTTATCAGTTCATTTGACAATGGATATTTGGGTTGCTTCTACCTTATAGCCATTCCCAATAATGCTGCCACGAGCATGGGTGTACTAATATCTCTTCAAGACCTCCTTTCCATTCTTTTGGGTATATACCCAGAAGTGGGATTGCTAGATCATATGGTAGTTCTATTTTTTAATTTTCTGAGCAACTGCCAAACTGTGTTCCAGTGTCTGTATCAGTTTACAAACCAGTACTGCACTAGGGTCCCGATTTCTCCACATCCCACCAGCACTTGTTATTTTGTTTCATTTTTGTTTTCTTAGAGTCACCATCTTAATGAGTGTGAGACAGTATAGGGAGATCCTATCTTTATCCATACTTCACATGCTGTGACTTTCCCAAGGTCCCACAGGTAGCTTGTGGCCGCGCTGCCATTCAAGCTGTGGGCTGTGTGCAGCTGTCGCTGCTCCCAGCAACCCCGGCCCGGGCAGATCCCTGTAGTCCAACTGGTCAGTGACCACCCTGGGGCCTCCATCACCCTCTGAGCTCCCTGGACGAGGAAGCGGTGACTCCCAAGGAGCCCCTCCCCCGCCCGGAGCGCAAGAATAACTCCAGCTGCCTGGATGTCCCGGACTCAGGCGACCGCGAAGCAAGCGTTTCAGCAAAGGCCTTACCCTGTGCGGCCAGCAGAGCTGTTGGCCTGGAGGCCTCTTCCGGCTGGGCCTCCCACTCCGGGAGCCCGGCTGGGGCGAGAAATGGGGTCCGGGGCGGGAGAGGGGTCTGGGCAACCTCCACAGCCACCAGATGAGCCAGTGGCGCGAGAGGAGGGGCGGCGCCCGGCGGCGCGCGGATTCATTCTGGAATCCGGTGAAGCCCGGCCCAGGGTTCCTGGAGCGCGGGGTAGCGCTGCGCCAAGGGGTGAGACCCAGCGCGCGAGGGGACCCATCAAGCAGCCGCCAAGGCAGAACCGGCGGCTGCTGGGCGCTGCCCGCTCCCACCTGCCTGACTGCACGCAAGCTGAGCTTTTCCTGCGCCTCAGTTTCTTCAACTGCAAAATGAGGGAGACTCAGTCAAACCTTGCAGGGAGCTGTGGGCATTAAATGAGCATTAGACACAGTGCCAGGCTGAAAAGTGGGTGCCAAGAGTGCCTCCTCCCAATCTATGCATATCCTCTACCTAGCCCACACCTATCCCACACCTACGCCACCTGTATCTCACCCCATCCCACACCCATCCCACTTCTATCCCACACTGCCCCTCCCCTTGATATTAAGGTCTCACCCCCAGGTGACCTCAGGGAGTAACACATTTGAATGTGTTCTGGTCTGCTTCTTAGGAAAACACAGTAACAATAATTTCTTCAGGTAAACAAAGCCATGGTCACGAAGATGTTTGCCACTGCAAAATAACAGTGATAACTTGGTAGCACACTAAATTCCATTTCTGGGACTAGCTGAATTACCATCCTACCACACAATGGGACAGTATGTGGCTGCTATAGAAGACGATGGAGATCTGCATTTACAGCACTCACTGGCATTTCTACAACATACACTTGAGTAGGGGGAAAGAACAGGTTATAAGAGTCATGTATGGATGATCCTATAGAACATTCATGGGTGTGTGTGTGTGTGTGTGTGTGTGTGTGTGTGTGTGCGCGCGTACACACATACAGACCCTCACTACTCCAAGTATTGTTTCCTGATCAGTAGCAGTAGTATCACCAAAAGGCTTGTTAGAAATAGTCTTGGGCCTCCCCCAGGCCTTTGCAATCAGAATTTAACAAAATCCCCAGGTGATCCCTGGGTAGGTTACAGTTTAAAAAGCAATGAATTAAGACCTTGTCTGGAGAGTTGCCCAGTAAACAATTATTACCTCTGAAGGGTGGGATTGGGATTTTCTTCTTGTGCTTTTCAGAATTGTTTTTTTTTTTTTATACTAAGCACATCATAAAAACAATAAAGCTATTAAAATGCTTGCAAAGACAGAAGATCCAAAACTTTACTCCTAGAAGATACATAGGTAAAAAGCTTTGTGATATTGGACTTAACAATAATTTCTTAAATATGGCACCAAAAGCACAGGTAACAAAAGCAAAAATAGGTAAATGGGACTATATCAAAACTGAAAACTTTTGTGCATCAAAGGACACATCAACAGATGAAAAAGCACAATGAAGCATGGAAGAAAGCATTTGCAAATATGATAAGGAGTATCAGTTTCTAGAGGCCTAGAATTTATATATATCTAAAACATACAAAGAACTTCTACAACTCAACAACAGAAAAATCAAATAACCTGACTAAAAATAGAGGCAAAGGACTTGAATAGACAGACATTGCTCCGAGGTGACATACACATGGCCAACAGGTATATGAAAAGCTCAACATCACTCATCAGAGAAATGCAAATCATACCCACAGTGAGCTATCACCTCACCTCTTAAAATAGTTACTATCGCTGTACACCTGAAACTACTATCAAATAATACTGAATGTCAACTGTAATTGAAAATAAATAAAAATAAATAAGGTGGCTACTATCAAAAACACAGAAAATAAGTGTAACGAGGATGTGGAGAAATTGGAGCCCTTACGAACTGTTTGTAGGACTGTAAAATGCTGCAACTACTATGATAAACAGTATGGAGGTTCCTCAGAATATTTTAAACAGAACTACCATATGATCCTTCAATTCCACTTCTGGGTATACACCCAAAAAAAACTGAAAGCATGGTCACCCATATTCGTAGCAGCATTATTCACAATAGCTAAAACATGGAAACAACCCAAGAGGCCAACAGATGAGCAGCTTAACAAAATGTGGTCTATATACAATGAAATATTATTCAGCCTTAGAAAGGAAGAAAATTCTGATATAGGCTACAGTGTGGATGAAACTTGAGGATGTTATGTTAAATGAAATAAGCCAGATACAGAAAGGCAAATTCTATACAATTGCACTTGTATGAGGTTACCTAAGTGTAGTCAAACTCATAGAAACATAAAGTGGAAAGGTGGTTGCCAGTAGCTGACAGAAGAAAGGGAAAGCTTATTGTTTAATGGATACAGGGTTTCAGTTTTGCGAGATGAAAAATTCTAGAGATCTGTTTCATAACAGTGTAAATGCACTTAATAACATTGAACTTAAAGATGACTAAGAGTTTTTTTAAATGCTTACAAAGAAAGTTTAATGGTCTGTGAAAGTAGGAAGACAAGGAAGCCAGGAAGTTTTGGCTCTTGGGAAAGAGGGAAGGCAGGTTTGGCTACAGAGAAGGGAGGATTGAGGAGGCACGTGAGTGACAACGCCAGAAGTGTGGGTTTGGATGTGGTGGAAGAGTCCCAGGCCACGATGTAAATGTTCTCATGCTATGACAGGCAATAGGCATGCATCCAGAAAGCTTTAGAGCAGGGCTTGACCTTTCAGAATAGCTGCCAGGCAAGTATATATCTCTTTGGCCTTTCATACTCATCACCTTGACTCAGCCTTGCTAGTTATAGATACATCCCCACTCATCCACCTCCCTATCAATTGAGATGGCCCCAAAGAGGAAAGCCTGACTGGGTATTGGGCTCTTCCTGGCTGGGATGCACAGACAGAACTCTCCCAGCATCCCTTGGGGAGCTAAGGAGGTAGGGTTCCAGATTGACTTTAGTCCTGTTCCAAGGGGGCACCACTCCTCAGTTATGGGACATGGCTCTCATGCCCAAGTGTGCAGGACAGCCGGAGCCCAGAAACACCCTGGGATTGTCACAGGCCTTCAGGCCACGGTTCTCAGAACTCCATGGAATCTCTCAGGGTCTAAGGACCAGACTGTCCATTTCAAGAGAAGATGACCCTTCCAAGGCAGGGTCATGGACTCCCACCAGACAGTACTGCCTGGGCGGGGTGGAGGGGTGGGGAGTGGCAAGGCACTGCAGCCTCCAGAGACATTCTGGACTCCCAGGAGAGAGCTGTAAGAAGCCTACCTGCCCTGGCCCCTCACCTAGGGCAGAGCTACCTACTGTGTTGGTGGAGGAGCTGAAACCAGAACCCCAGCATCCAAGGCCCCAACTCCCAGGCTAGGTTCCCTCTCACTGAGCCTATCCTGAGAATTCCACTTTCTGTATTTATTTATTTTGGGTACTACCAAAGCCACTGAGATAGGGTGGAAGGCTGGGGACATTCCAGGCCTCCAACACCACACCCCATTCTCCACCTGCCAGAACAGGCATCCCCAAATCTGCTTACATTCCTACATCCTTGAGATAAAGTTCAAATTCTCATTTGACCTTCAAGGTTCTTTAAAACTTAGTCTTCATTGATTCCTCTCATTTCATCTCCCACTGTCCCTCCCCTTCATCCAGCCCTGCAGCTCTCCTGAACTTTCCAAACTCCCTTCCCCAAACTCAGCTCAGCTTTTGCACTCGCTGTTCCTGCTTCCTTCTTCTCTCTGCCTAATAGATTGTTCTTCCTTACGCAGGGAGCTGTCCCACAGTGCCTCAAGAGCAGGGAGCCTGTTTAATGTGTCTTTCTTCCTAGTTTCCAACACCATGACCAGCCAGCCTGATAAATGTCTTGACTGAGAAAATAAACACGAGCTTTTTACCTGTCTTTTATGGCTAATGCTGGTACCTTCCCAAAGGCTCTGGAACATGGTCTTGACCTTCCACAGTAATGAGTTCCTAAGTGCCAGGGGCTTTACCATGTTATCTCATGTAATTCTATAGCACAGTTATTAACATTTCCATTTTACAGATGAGAAAACATAATGAGAGGCCTAGTGACTGCCCACTGCTGGGAACTGGTGTGGCCAGCCTGTGCTCATTCCACTGTGGCCTACCAATGTGGGAAACCACAGGTTTGCCCAGACTTCTGGGGATTTCTCTGCTCTGTCCAGGGATCCCTTAAACCTGTGCTTTGAGGAAGGTGACTGAGATATGGAAAAGGTGGCATCCAGATCTGATGGCAATAGGTGCCAAGAGTCTGGAGGACCTTCAGAAAGAGGCTAATCTGACCTGTTATATCCCCCGATGCCCAGCCCTCCAGCCTTATCACAGATAAATCAAAAAATCCTAAACAGGTGGCTGGATATGAAGAAGGTCAAGATCGCCCTGAGATGACCTCAATTCAGCTTATTAAATAACTCAGAGAAAGCCCCAGGCTTGAAAGAGCCTTCCAGGGGGTGCTTCGTACGTGTCAGATGTTATGCACAGTGCTTTACAAACACTGTCTTTCCTATACCCCTAAGAAGTTTTCTAATCTGTATTCTACACATGAACTAATAGAAGCTATTAGGTGAGAATTCAAGGTCAGACAGCCTACCTTCAAAGGTCAAGTCTTAACTTGGCCTCTATCCCCCTTTCTAAAAAAAAATCCCCAGAGAAAACAAGTTTCCCACCCACCCCCTCATGCCATCATTGTCCTAGAAATTAGGAAATTAGACTCATGATTCTTATGAGTGAGCTGAACTCATGTGTAACATGAGCTGAACTATAAAAATGTTCTTGCCCTTTGCCCCAAGTATTCATTCCGGATGGGAAATAAAACCCAAAGAAAGGGGGAAAAATCTAAAAGACTAAAAAAAAAGTTATTTTCACAGTTGTCCATAAAAGTAGAATTATTAATTGCAAAACACCTGGAAGCAATCCAACTTCACAATCAAGGGACGAAGGCTATATATCCTGGGATGGGCCTTAAAATTACTGTAAAAATGATAGTCGGTTTATTATGGGCACTTACAATAAATGCAAAATGTAAAGACAGAACATTTTAATTTCACAATACCATCTGAATGAGAAAGACTCACCTATTGCCATTTAATTTTTTCCCTCTCCTTTAAAGAATTTTTAAATCAATTAATTTTTAATGAGGAATTCTTGCACATAATTCATGTACATAGTATACTAAGGTCTAAAGCTCTAAAGCGATATATGGTAGAGCAGCACACAGTAACCCATGACAACCATTTAAAAATGTGGGTTTGTCAATTTACAAATCTCAGAAGGGAACACGAACAGAAGTAACCTGCTCTATGGTTATTTGGATCTGTTTTTTCCTACAAGGCTGATGAAAGCTAAGATTTAAAAATAAAACCCAGAGCAGAAATTCACACTGTTTCTCTAAAACACAGCTCAGAACTTGGCTGGGACTGTCTTTTCCAAGTCTAACTCAAATCCTTCTTGCTGTGATCTGTGAAGGAAGCAGCTAAACTGGCGTGGAGAATTCAGGCAAAGAAAACCATGTGAGAGAAAAATGACTGTCTTACCTGTTCATGCACCAGGATGCAATCTTCTAGAGCTTTGTTGACAGTTGTAAGGGGCTCCAGGACCCGGGGCAGGTACCTAGGACCTGGGCCAGTGGATTACCAGGTGGGAGAGCCTGCAGTTTCCCCCAGCCCACAATCCAGGCTTCTTGACTGGTGGGGAGGGTGGAGAAAAAAGGCCACTGCAACTTAGAAACTGGAGCCAGCAAGGGCGGGGCAGGGCCACGTGTCCCCAGCCTGCCTTAGAGTGTGGGGTAGGAGGGGGCCACAAACCCAGGGGATCAACTGGAAACTATTTTGACTGAAGGCACCTGGTAAGTTAATGGTGGGAGTCTCTAGGACCAAATCTAGGCAGGTTGGGTCATTTTAAGGGGCTACCAGCTCCTCTTCAGAACACAATTACTTGGACAAAATAACCTTCTTATGGAACTTAATAAAACTTGGTGATGTGGTAGTGATGAGTATACAACAGAGGACATGCATGTAGACAGAGACAAGATCTTTGATAAATATCCTGTGTTAAGGACCAATCAATTACCCAGTCTACAGATGGTGACAAGAGCCCAGAGAGATAAAATATCAAATCCAAGGTCACACAGCCAGGGCTTCCCCACAGACTCAAGGCCTGTCCTGATGTGACATGTAGTCTGACACAGTACTGTGAGAATGCCTGAGGACAAAGAAGAAAAGCCCTGTGCGCAGCCCATCTCCAAGGACAAGGGCACTTTCACTTTGCTTGGGTCAGCAGGGGCTGAGAATGGCTCTGCCTAGCAGAGTTTTGTGGACAGTTCCATCTCTACCGAGTTTCATCATGTGCTCCCTGATTTACTTAAGGCTGCATTTGGAGTTAGGGGATACCCCCATGGGAATTTTTAGTTCCTCCATTATCAGACATTACAAGTGGGGAGGAGGTGGCAAGGGAAAAGCTGTGTTCAAAGCATCCAACTATCTAAGAAGATGCTTTGCAGGTTTTCCCCCAATATGAGTACAGAATCCTTTAAGGGGCCCTTAACATCTTGGATTCCACAGCACCCAGTTGGGAAAATGCTTGCCAAGATATTAGTTAGCATGTCTTACTCTGAATGCCAACCCAATAGTTTCTCAATTGGGTTGGCAAAATTGGATTCCTGGTTTGGTCCAGAACTTCCAGCAGGACAATAATGCCCACACTGGAATGGAGTCAGTTATTTCCCCACCCCCACCCCCACCCCCAAGGCCGTGGCTATAGTTGCCACACCCTCTCACACAGCCTTGCTGCCAAGTTGATTCATACCAGTCAGGCAGCCTGTGGGAGGGGAAGGGGTGGTGATGGGGGAACATCAGAATCTCTCTGGGGTTTCACAGAAGCCTGAACTCCACTGTGCCTTGTCCAGTGCCTCTGGCCTCAGAATGCCCATTTCTTTCAAAGCACTGCATATAGGGCTGCAGTTCAAGACAGAGGTGGCTCCAAATCTCCCCAGTTCTGCACCCAGGTTCAGTGGGCAGGCCTTCTCAGACCCCTCCATATCCACTTGGAAGCCGAGTGAAGGCACTTTGTTGTCACTGTGTCCCTGGAGGTCAGTCTTATTCTCGCTTTAGAAACTGAAACCTTGCAACCTTAAGACTGAACCCAGGTCATGACTCGGTCCACTGCTTTCTATGGCCTTCACTCCTTGCACTTGGCAAATGGGACCTTGTTTCTGATTGGACTTTCTACACTTGCAGCATTAAAGTGGGTTAACCAGTATGCTTTGGTAACAGCATTGGGCCCTAAAATCCCACTGTAAATATTAATACTTATTACATGTCACTAGCATATATTTATTCATGGCCCAAATTAATTTGTGAAAACTCTCTCCAAATGACCTAATTGAAGGCAACTCTCATTCCCTGAGATTTTGTTTGTAGTCAAAGGGAACAATTTCTGCTGAGTGGGCTTCTGCATTGAAAATTTGAGGACTAGGCTGTAGAAGGCAGACGGGGAACTGAGATGGGTTTGCCTCCAGGATTACAACCAACCTGACTGGATACCGGATTTGGGGGATGTGAGGCAGGGTGGTGCTGTCAGTGGCTTTTAGTTACTTCCAGTTGTCTCCCAACATTTTTTCCCCAAATTGGAATTCCCAACCTGATTTTATAAGCTTCATTTTGTATAAACAGTGTTCCCTCATTCCCCACCATACCTATTCATTTCCAGTTCTGATCATTACCACCTGATTTTGAAATATGGACATCACCAGACATCATTATTCTTGAGTGACATGGCGGCAGAACTCAGGAATCTGACAAACTTGGGTGATCCTAATATCTAGCTAGGGTTAAAATGAAAACAACAACAACACTGCAACAAGGTTTCTTAGTTTCATGACCTATGACCTTTGGCTATTCACCCTCCACTTTATTTTTGACTTACTATCTTCTGATTTTTCCCAGAAACCAGAGACATAGGCCTGGTTGCCAGTCTCTGGCATGATCACCTCACCATCAGTCAGTCTCGGAAGGACAGAAACTGCTAGGTTACAAACTCTTCAACTTCTGGATGCAAAGCAGACTTGTGAGGAGGTGACACATAGTAGGTGTTCAGTAAATACTGGTGGAATAAATGAATTTAAGAGAATCTCCTAGCGGGTTAGGCATGTGTCCTGATGTTGGTGTGCAAAGCTTCTATAGAAGCAGTTCCTCGTTGTGCTGGTGTAGACTGGTGAAGGGGATTCTTCTGACTGCTGTGTGGAATCTGTTGATTCAATGTAGTTTACCCCAACTTCACACAAGCCCCATATATTGGGCTGTCAGGTCCCTAAATGTAAATAAATCATCCACCAACCACAGAAGTGTTCTGAGTCCCTACCCCAGAGGTTTTTCTGAGCTCTAGATACAGCTCTTGAACATATTTGAAGAGTATAATAAACTGAAAATATTCACATACAATAATCCATATGTAAATGAACAAATGGATGATTCACGCAAACACGTCATTTCTATTTTGAAGAGAAACAATTCAGGAATTAAAAAAAAAAAAGTTGAACACCAAGTTGATCCCATCTGAAGAATGCTCCCAACATTTCTGGCTTCTCACTAAAGAGAAACTCAAGAGAGGCCACAATCATGGAAGCAGCAGACATTCTGGAAACCAGTGCTCTCCCAGTAAGGCAAGTGAACCCCAAGAGCTGTTTCAGCTCCAGCAGCTGTTAGGCTAGCAATACATTAAAAAAAAAAAAAAAACATAAAAAAGCAACATTCCATCCTCAGTCCAACTTGAACCCCCTCCCTCAAAGGAATGCTACTCTTGGCAAGAGATCTTCCCAAGGAAACATCTGCGGAACCTCCCCGTGAGGTCAGGGGAAAGCTAAGGCTGCTCTCAGGGACTAAACAGAGCAACAGATGGGAGCAATCCTAATAAACCAGCACAAATGCCTCAGTGTCCCTAGAGTTCCAAGGCAGCTTCTCATGTGTTCTGCAAGGCTGGACAGAGTCCCACATTTACCTGGTTGCTCAATTAAGCCAAAGAAATTGATTGAAGAGAGTCCCTTAATCCTGACACAGAGCGGATGTGTAATTTAGCCTCATCCAATCACTAAATATTTATGAAACAACTTTTGTAGGTTTTGGGGCAACAGCTATGAACTAGACAAAATTCCTGCTCTCAATCGCTACACCGAAATACCAATGGCATTTTTCAGAGAACTAGAATGATCTGAAAATTGACATGGAATCATAAAAGATCCTGAATAGCCACATCAATCTTGAAAAAGAACAAAGTTAGAAGTATCACATTACCTGATACAAACTCCAAGTCTACAGTAATCAAAACAGCATGGTACTGGCATAAAAACAGATACACTGATCAAGAGAACAGAATAGAGAACCCAGAAATAAATCTACATCTATACATTTAACACATGACAAAGAAGGCAAGAATATACAATGGGGTAAAGACAGTCTCTTCAATAAATGGTGTTGGGAAAACTAGACACATACGTGCAAAAAAGTGAAACTGGACCACCTTTTTACACCATATACAAGAACAGACTCAAAATGGATAAAAGACTTAAATGTAAGACCCCAAACCATAAAACTTTTCGAAGAAAACAGGCAGTAAACTCTGATACTGCTACTAGTAATTTCTTTTCAGAAATATCTCCTCGGGCAAGAGAAACAAAAGAAAAAAATAAACAAAAGGGACTACATCAAACTAAAAAGTTTTTCCACAGCAAAGGAAACGATGAACAAATTGAAAAGACAACCTACTGAATGAAAGAAGGTATTCACTTTAATACATCTGATAAAGGATTAGTATCCAAAATATGTAAAGAACTCATACAACTCAACAAAAACAATAATCCAATTAAAAAGTGGGTAGAAGACCTGAATATACATTTCTCCAAAGAGGAAATACAGATGGCCAATAGACACATTAAAAAATATATTCAAGGTCACTAATCATCAAAGAAATGCTAATTAAAACCACAATGAAATAACACCTCACACCTGTCAGAATGGCTATCAATAAATCAAAACAATAACAACAACAACAAAAAACCTGTTGGTGAGGATGTGGAGAAAAGGGAACCCTCATACACTGTTGGTAGGATTATAAAATGGTATAGCCACTACAGAAAAGAGTCTGGAGGTTCCTCAAAAAAATTAAAAATAGATCTACCTTTTGACTCAGCAATTGCACTTCTGGGCATTTATCCAAAGAAAACCAGAACAATAATTCATAAAGACCTATGGATCCTTATGTTCAAGGCAGCACCATTCACAATACCCAAGATATGAAAGCAACCTAACTGTTCATAAATAGATGATTGGATAAAAAGTTGTGGTTCATATATACAATGGAATATTACTCAGCCATTAAATAAAAAATTACCATTTGCAATGACATGGATGGACCTAGAGGTTATTATGTTGAGTAAAGTAAGTCAGACAAAGATATATACAGAATCTAAGGGATAAAAAGAACTAATCGAAAACGGACTCACAGATATAGAGAACAATCTGGTGACCTCCAGAAGGAAGAGGTGTCGGGGGGCTGGACGAAAAGAGTGAAGGGTTAAAAAAAAATACAAATTAGTAGTTGATAGATGGTCACAAGGATGGGGAGCACGGCATACAGAATGCAGTCAGCAATAATGTAATGGTCAGGTGTAGAGCCAGAGGGAAGATAATCAGGGAATCGTTTCATAAACTATATAAATGTCTAGCCAATGTACTGTATACTTGAAACTAACCATAAAAAATGCTAAAAAAGAAATTCCTGCTCTCAACATATTTAAGCCTAATTCTCTATGCCTTGTGCTCCAGAAATTCCACTTGCTAGAGCCATCTCTCTTGCAGACAACGACCAAACTCACCAACAGATCTACAGAGGAAGCTCAATGGTGACAACTCCTGGATTCTGACATCTAGGGCACATGCAACAAAATAAAAAAAATAAACTGAAACAACATCAAACTTAAAGCTGTATAGCAAAAGAAAGCCAAAAAAGTGAAAAGACAACATACAGAATTGGAAAAATTATTTGCAAACCACATTAAGGGGTTAATATCTATAAAGCATAAAGAACCCATACAACTTAATAGCAAAAAACACACAAAAAACAAATAATACAATTAATAAATGGGCAAAGGACCTGAACAGGTATTTTTCCAAAGAAAATATATAGTCAATAGATACATAAAACGATACTCAACATCATTAAGTCATTAGGAAAATGCAAGTCAAAACCACAAAGTATGATGACCTCATGCCCATGAGAATGGTCATCAACAAAAAATTCAAGATAAATGCTGGTGAGAATGTGGAGAAAAGGGAACACTTGTGTACTGTTGTTGGGACTGTAAACTTCTACAGTCACTATGGAAAACAATATGAAGGTTCCTTAAAAATTAAAAGTAGAACCACCAAGTGATTCAGCAATTCCACTTCTGGAATAGGTCCAATGGAAACAAAAACACTAACCTGAAAAAGCTATCTATACCCACACATTCACAGTAGCCTTAGTTGTAATAGCGAAGACATGGAAACAACCTAAATGTCCATCGGCAGATGAATGGATAAAGAATCTGTGGTATATACATGTAGCGGAATATTATTCAGCCATTAAAAGAAGGTAACCCTACCATTTGTAACACGAACAGGCCTAGGTTATACTGTCAGTCAGAAGACAAATACTATGATCTTATTTATATGTGGAATCTAAAAAACAAAACAAAAACCCAAACTCATGGAAAAAGAGATCACATTTGTAGTTATCACAGGTGGGAATAGGGAATGTGGGAACTGAAGCATGGTGGCCAGAAGCCACAAACTTCCAGTTATAAGATAAATAAGTACCAATGATGTAATGTACATGATGACTACAGTTAACACTGCTGCATGATCCAAGAGTTATTAAGAGTAGACTCTAAAAGTTATCACAAGAAATTTTTTCAATTTGAGATGGTTGTGATCATTTCACAATACATGTAAGTCAAACCATTATGTTGTATACCTTACAAACTTATAATGTATGTCAATTTTAACTCAAACTGGAAAAGAAAAAATCTTTCCAGCTCTAAAATTTCTAATAGAGAAATTAAGTCCAGAGAAGGTCCCTCAATTATGGAGCTAAAATGCTATCTTTACATCCCTCCAAATCCTCTCTCATTCAGCTCTCATGTGGCTACATTGACAGAGAATGTGAGAGTCAACAGACACTCAAAAATAAAGCAGTGTAAGGGGAAAGAGAGAACATCACAGGGAATACATGGGCTGCGAAGGGAAGGAGACTCAGGTCCATGGTTATTTGGTGACTCCTACGGGAAAACAGAAGACTTCATCGTGCTGACCTAAACCCAAAATATTAAGAACTCAGGTTTAGCTCAATAAGCACCCACAACATGCTAGACACTTTAGGTATATGCTCATTTTATTCTTACATCAACCTGTTTATCTCCATATTATGGATGAGAAGCCAAGGACCCTGACCAATGTCATGGATCTTATCAGAGGCACGGACTTGACTCAACTCAGGTGTTGAGTTCATGTCTACACTTATTTAGAAGTTCCTATTCCAGACTTAGTATTTCTCAGTTTTCAGGGAGAGGTACCTAAGAATCCATATTTTTATTGAGTGGCCAAAGATATGATTTTCATGTTTAGAAAAACTTGAGAAAAAAATAAAACATACAAATAAAATTTGTACTCCCAAGACAGAATCAACTTGGACTTTCTGGTTAACTGTTGAAATTCTTAGGAACCGAGATGCTATTTTAAATAAGATTAGGCAACATATTTAGACTTCCATATAGCTGATGCTACATTGCTCCCTTTATCTTCTATAGTCGAGAAAATCAAGACCCAACTTTCAAATGGCTTACCCAGTTATTTGGCCAAGCCAGGATTAAATCTATTGCTGTATTCTAGTTCTCTTTCTACCATCAACACATTTTGGCTGACGGTTTCACATGTGTAAGCTCTCTCTCCTCTATTAGAACACTGAGCTAAGCTAAGCAGGCCCTGTGAATTTCTGTGCTTGGCACTATGCTTGGAACATTAGCTTATGATCTGCTGTCATCTATCAAATAACTTTCCACAATATGCACCCATAATTAAATCTGTGACAATCCCACTGAGTTTCTATCATTTTCACTGGGTTTTGGGCTACAGAGGAATGGAAAAGGAAAGAACCTTATAATACACTGGAAGCATAAAAAGACAATCCAACATAAAATCCACCCTTGCCTGGCCTACCTGTAGCTCTCTAGCGAGTCAATGATGAGACGACCACACTTGCCCATATTTGGTATCAAGATCCAAGGTTCAATATAAGCTATAAAATCAGAAGGGCTATAAAATCTGAAGGGCTTCAAATGGCCTAATCACAACTTTCCCTCTCCACTTTGCTCTTATGCGCAGTTCCTGCTCATCTCTGTTCCTTGCCAGTCCATGGACTTATTCAAACAAGCCAATCACAACCTCCCACATGAACCAGGGGGTACCCACCCTCTTACTTCTACAAAGGCTGCATCACACAGCCCCTTGTCTACTGGGTTCCTGAGTGCAACTCATGTGACTTTGCATGGCACGGCATCCACCCACCCTGGGCAGTGGTTACATAACTAATAAACTGCTATCCATATCATTCAAAAAAATAAATGGCGACAATTCCTGATTCTATAGAGATCATCGTTCCTTTCTTCCATATCTTCTCCCACTATTGTAGAAAGAAGTATTTCAGAAAACAAGTTAGGAAAAGTGAGCTGCTGCTCAAAGATCTACTGAGTTTCTCAAACTATTGCATTATCAACACTATAGAGTCTGACAGACTAAATACAAGGGGTTTAGGTGGGGGCCACAGGAAAAACGGGCCCTGGCATTAGGCTGTGCACATGTCATTGAATAGTACTGTGTATCATGCAAATCTATTAGTTAAGTGAGAGTTATTTAGAAACTCAATTCCTAACGAAATCTGAGTATTGACTGATCTAAAACAAGTCATCATTATAATAAAGATACAAAGTTCCATAAGACAGGGTCAGGAACCCTCTCTGCACAGGATTGTGGGCTGTTTGGGGTCAAAGATTGTGTATAATCATCTCCATTCCTGATTCTAACCCAGTGCTAGCCACAGAGGATCTACTCAACAGAAGTGGCTGAGCACATGCGCATCAAAGAACATTACTTTGTGAAGTACCGAGAATAACAGTGAGCTCAGGTCTCTCCAGGTTCAATAAAGCTGAGGGGACTGTCTGGAAGATTAAGGCTTCCCACACAGCAGGACAAGAGGAAGATGACCAATTTTTAGGTGTGAGCTAGAAGATTTCTGAGCCTGGGTTACTTCCAACAGACTGTCAGTGTTGGCTACCAGGTTGCCTCCTTGTACCCCCCAAAGGCCCACAGAGCCTGCAATGTCTGCTGCAGACAAACCCATTATCCATGTGCCCTTAGCAGGTAGGTACCACATATAATGACTTTGTTCCTAAGGGCAGGTTGGATTTTGAACACTTCTTTACTTACTGATCCTTCCTAGTAGTCCTATAGCAAAAGATCATTTTAGGAGCTATAGAAGTAAAGGGAGCATCTAAGAGACAACCCAGCTGGAATTCATGCCAAACCCTTTGCTGTTAAGACCTCATAGTAGAAGGAGGCTAAAAGACGGGTGGATAAATCAGCCACCCTTTCTCAATATTCAGTGGGAAGAGGAGTGAACGACCATGGTTACTACTGAGCCCAAGTTATATCTGCATATCAAAAAGAACTACAGAAAGCCCCCCGCCCCCCAAAAAAATCCTGGAAGCGAGAAACCACCACAGGGTTCCAGAAATCCATGTGGGCAGCTGGAAGGAAGGACACTCAGTTCTTCCTGTTCCAATTTTTACCTAAATTCTCATCCCTAGAAAAGACACATAGACACAAGCTACCTTAAAAACTAGGTCTGTATTTCTGGTTAGGTTCCAGAGTGGCAGAACTCAAGAATTAATAGTATATCCAACCTGGTCCCTACCTCAGCTTGCCTCCCTCCCTCCTAGAGATAACATTGTACAAAACTATATTTACAGAAAAACCAATTAAAAATTAAGGGTGTGTACAAAAGACATGAGAGCCTGAACTATCAATACAGGGAAAGCTTCAGGGACCAGGGAGCATTGTATTCCACTGGAACCTTGGGCAATGTATTATGTGCCAGGCAGGGAGAAGTGCAGCAAATCTCAGTGGCAATTTTAGGGGAAACCAGTCACTCTAGGGGAGGAGTGGATGGGAAAGAGCTGTTCCCTTAAATATTGCAGAGTGTTAATTATCTAGCTACCCTTCTTCTGCCATATAGGTTCAGAGCCAGGTGGTAGGGGGAAATAAAAGTCTCAGACAATCCCCACAGGAAAAAGCAACTCAGAATGCATAGCGGGTCCGGATGTCCTCAAGCTTCTTAGACACCTCAGGTGGGGTTCGGTCCAGCTCTTCGGAGACATTCTTTTGTTTGTTGGGCTCCATGGAGTTGAACTGTTCACAGAGGTCTCCGTCAATCACATTCTAAAGCATGGGAAAATTACAGCAAAAGAAAAAGGTCAGCTGCCCAAAGAAAATGGCATATTCTAAAGCAGTAGCTTCAAGTAAAGTTTATCTCCTACAAATACCTAAACCCAATTTACAGAACCAGGAACACTATTCAAAATTGATCCTTAGCAGCCAGAGTTCAGATCAGCAAAACTGGGTAAAACCTTTTCTCTGGCTGTGGTCTGCCCAAAGGGGACCCTTTCCTCCCAGTCCTGTCTCCCTGTCAATCCACTCCTCCCTTGACATGCTCCTTCATTCCAGATTGTCTTAATTTTTAAGGGAGGGAGTGAAAAGACCGGTTAAATGAGTTAAAGATCCCTCTTTTCAGCCCAGATTTTCCAACAAAGTCTTACCTTAACAGGGAAATAATAAGAACGAAAGCTGAGGTGGTCTCGCCCACAGAGAGGGGGATGCTCAGACCGCAGGTGCATCTCCACGTGCTGGAAGAAGTCATGGTCCTGGCAGAAGTAACAAAAGAATATGTCACTAAAAGCAAAAAGTGATTTCAACTATAAGTTTATGGTTTCCAGAAGCAGAATGAACAGAGGGGCCATTGATTTTATCATGTAAACAGAAGTCAAATACCTAAAACACTCCTCTGATGACCACAGATTTTCCTACTATATAAGACAGCTAAAACCTGAAAGAAAACCTTCCTGTATTTGCAGAACACGAAAGACCACCACACATAAAGAGTGGTTTGTGAAGTCGGATTTCTGATCCCAGCTCCTTGGCTGGAATGACGTGAACCAAGTTTAGCCAATCTCAGAGCTGACTTTAGGAGGCAGTAAGTGCCCCAGTCCTCATCAGTCCATCATTTTGTGGGGTCTGGTTCTGGGACTTTGGTCTCTGAATAACCCTATATCCACATCAGAATTGAACCAAACCCTGGTACAGTATGAACACAAATGACTTTCCCCAGAGGAAAAAAATGAAAAAATGAGACTCCTATGTTCTCAGCTACTTCTGTCACCTTATAAAATTTCCACAACACTCCTACTTGCAAGTGGGAATTTTGCTCTTTTAGGGAAGATTCAGCACAAAGAAACCACCGTGAGGGGCAAGAGCCAGAGCAGCACAGGAGAATTTACCTCATGAGATGTGAATGGGACAAGGATGCCAATTCCTCCTGACAAGGTGGTATAGACAAGTGATTCTGAGCCTCCAGGGATCAGCGTGGTCTTCTGTAATGACAGCACTGTCTCCCCAACATGATAGTTCATGATCACCTCTGCCTGCAAGTCAAAAACAGACCAGTAACTGTGTGGGCTCTCGGGAGTCTGTTCTAGATTCCCAAGGGCAGGCAGCACCCCCAAAAGGCAGATTTCACCATCTTTAAAATTCAAGAATAATTTAAAATGTTCTTAACATTTACTTAGAGCTTAAAAACCTCATAAACATGCTGACATTAGAGCATTTCTGATGAACAACTGTTTATCAGAACTATTAACTGAAAATTCTGTTAGAGTTTATAATTAAAAAAAAAATGAAACCACAGAAAATGATTAAAAAAAAAAAAAAAAAAAGCAAACGTAGGTTTGCCCTCTAAAAGAAATCTACTTTTTAGAAGTCCAGAGATGCTCTATTATAGAAGTATAGCCCTACAGGAGAAGGATAAGGCCCAGGACACATCTCAGAGAAGAGCTAGTTAGTACCGGGAATAAACCTGTGCAACTATCTTTTTCAA
Organism: Macroglossus sobrinus; assembly: GCA_004027375.1. NCBI lineage: Eukaryota > Metazoa > Chordata > Mammalia > Chiroptera > Pteropodidae > Macroglossus > Macroglossus sobrinus. The sequence continues at coordinate 132,712 of PVKZ01001529.1, read as the reverse complement.
GAAACCCACTGTGCTCTGAAGAGATTTTTACACTGCTAAAATATCTCAGAAAAATTTCTATCCTACAGTCATAAAAATGAGGTAGTGACTTGGTCACCTTACATCAAACTTGGCATCCATCCATCACAGGATACATACTGTCAACTTAGGGACTTTCATGCATGGAACACCCTCAGCATAATCACGTGGACTATAGATAATACATGTTTCCTCAATGAGAGTCATGGGAAACATACAAGGGCTGGTGCCTTTCTTTTGGGGCCCCTTCTGAAACTTACCTTCTGAGAGGCCCCATTGAGCAAGCCCCGGTCCCACAGGGCTTTATTTCCTGTGGGATCTTCATCCACTTCGTCGTTGGTGTTAGGTGGGAGCCTCACCTACAATAAAGTGACACAAATCACAGGGTTGGGTCCTACACCTGCTCACCTGAATCAACAAGCAACATGTTGGCCTTAGAGCCAGGCAAGCAAGCCTGGGGCACTGCCATTGGCAAAGGCCTGAGCCCAAGTCACCTGTACCTGTTTTGGTGTCTGAGGAGTGATAAACTCAGGAGAATCAACATAAGAGAAGTGAGATGGGCCTTAAAAAGATAAGGCGGAATTCTGGCAAAAAGTGAACAGTAAGTAACAGACAAACTAAAACTATCATTATAAAATCATGTTCCACAAGAGAAGAGGGAGGTGAAAAAGGTATAAAAACTAATGAGGCTTAGAGAATACAAAGTTTTCTTTTTAGAGTGAGTTTTAATAGAACCCAATTTTAAACTCATTTTTACTTTACATATTAGAGATCATAGTCCTGAGTCCTTGGCTTTATCACAAAATGAGCCAGCTTTCCTACACATCACTGTAACCCAAGTAGACATCAACTCACCACACAAATGTTGCCAAACTTGTCTGCCCCCGCTACAGTGTCATAGTCAAGCAGGCTAGCTGTGGTGACCCACCGGGGGTAGGTGTCATCAGCGAAGATGATGAGCTGGTTCTCATTACGCTTGTAGCGAACCCAGATGAAACTTTCCTGGACGTCAGACACAATTACCCTGTGCCCAATAGTCTGGATCCCGGAGATGTAATTGGCGATATGCTGGGAAAAACAAGAACAACAAAAGGTGTAACCTTGAGGTTCAGAACCCACAGAAAGTCTACCTTGCCCTGACTGCAACATAATAAGGTCTGTAGAATGGCAGTAGTCAACAATAAATGCCTAGAGATGAGAAAACAAGCTAAATGGTTTTAATGTAGTATCACAACAAAGTGAGTCACACAAATTTTGGTTTCCCAGTGCACACAAAAGTTATGTTTACACTATACTGTAGTGTATTAAATGTGCAATAGCCGAATGTCTAAAAGACACTGTATATACCTTAACTTTAAAGTACTTTATTACTAAAAACTGCTAACCATCATCGGAGCCTTCAGTAAATCATAATCTCTTTGCTGGTAGAGGGTCTTGTCTCAATGCTGTCTGCTAACTCATCAGGGTGGTGGCTGCTAAAGGCTGGGCTGGCTGTGGCAATTCTTAAAATAAGACAAGGAAGTGTGCTATATCAGCTGACTCTTCCTTTCCTGAACAATTTCTCTGTAGCATCAGATGCTATTTAATAGCATTTTATCCACAGAACTACTTTGAAAATTGGAGTCAATCTTCTCAAAACCTGCCACTGCTTTAGCAAGTAAGTTTATATACTGTTCTCAATCATTTGTTATTTCAACACTCTTCACAGCAACTTCACCAGTAGATTCCATCACAAAAAAACACTTTGCTCATCTGTAAGAAGCAACTCTTCATCTGTTAAAGAATTATCATGAGAATTGTAGCAATTCAGTTACATCTTCAGACTCCACTTCTAAATTCTAGTTATCTTGCTATTTCTACATCTGCAGTTACTTCCTCCACTGAAATCTTAAAGTCATCCATGAGGGCTGTTATTGTTGATATTTTGACCTCTTCCCATAACAAACGTTCTTAATGGCATCTAGAACAGTGAGTGAGTCCTTTCCAGAAGAGTTTCAGTTCACTTTGCCTAGGTCCATCAGAGAAATCACTTATCTATGGCAGCTATAACCTTACAAAATGTATTTCTTAAATAATAAGACTTGAAAGTTGAAAATACTCCTTGATCCATGGGCTGCAGAATTAATGTTAGCAGACATGAAAGCATTAAACTTATACATCTCTGTAAGGGTTCTTGGGTGACTAGGTGCACTGTCAATGAGCAATAATATTTTGAAAGAAATCTTTTTTTTTAGTAAGGTCTCAACAGTGGGCATAAATATTCAGTAAACCATGTTTGTAAACATACATGCTATCATCCAGGCTTTTTTGTTTCAGTTATTGAGGTGGAGCAGATTTTGCATAATTCTTAAGGGCCCTAGAATTTTTGGAACAATAAATGAGTACTGCCTTCAATTTAAAGTCACCAGCTGCATTAGCCCCTAACAAGAGAGCCTGTCCTTTGAAGGCAGGCGTCGACTTCTCCTCTCTAGCTAAGAAATGCCTAGATGGCCTCTTCTTCCAGCTGAAAGCTGTTTCGTCCACACTTGACAATTAATCTTGTTATAGCCACCTTCACTAATTATCTTAGCTAGATATTCTGGATATCTTGCCGCAGCTTATACATTAGCACTTGCTGCTTTCACCTTGAACTTTTGTTATAGAGATGGCTTCTTGCTTTAAACCTCATGGAACAACCTCTGCTTGCTTCAAATTTTTCTTCTGCAGTTTTCTTACCTATCATAGCCTTCACAGAATTGAAGAGTTAGGGCCTTGCTCTGTCTGGATTATGCTCTGGCTTAAGAAAATGTTGTGGATGGTTTGATCTTCTATGCAAACCACTAAAAACTTTCTCCATATCAGCAAAAAGGTTGTTTTGCTTTCTTATAATTTTTCATTGGAGTAGCACTTAATTTCTTTAAGAACTTTTACTTTGCATTCACAACTTGGCTGTTTGGTGTAAGAGGCCTACCTTTTGGCCTATCTCTGCTTTCAACACGCCTTCATCATTAGATTAATCATTTCTAGCTTTTGATTTAAAATGAGACATGCGACTCTTCATTTCATCTGAACACTTATATGGCCTTTGTAAGATTAACTGGCCTAATTTCAATATTGATGTGTCTCAGAAAACAGGGAGGCCCAACGCAAAGGAAAGAGACAGGGAAAGGCCAATCGGTAGAGCAGCCAGAACACAAACAGCATTTATCAATTAAGTTACCTGTTTTCTAACAGCAGCTACAGTAGTAATAACTGTTATTCTTGTAACAATTACAAGAGTAACAATAAGACCACTGATGATAGATGACCATAATATAATAATGAAAAAGTTTAAATGTTACTAAAAATTACCAAAATGTGACAGAGAAACACAAAGTGAGCAAATGCTATTAGAAAAATGGCACGAATAGATTTCCTCAACATAGGATTGCTACAAACCAAGCTGGAAAAAAAGTATCTGCAAAGCGCAATAAAGCAAGGGATGCCTTTAGAGGAAATAATGCCTAATTCTCATAATTAAATTACTTATAGAAGCAAGCATGACAGGAAATCTGCTTCTCAAGAAACCCATCTCCTCCTGCCCTTGAGTCCCAAGGGCCTAATTCTGAGCCTGGAATAAAGACCTGATTTTAACATTACCTACCCATAACCCTGCCAATGTCTCCTCCTTTCTCGCTAGCTAGATCAGGGGTCTTCTACCACTGTACTTACCTTGTTCTCACATTTTCGGAGTAACTTCTTCTTTCCCAAGTCATAGACTCGCAGAAGCTTCCCCACACCAATCAACACCCTACCCTGGAATGGGGCAATGGCAGCAGGAACCTCTTCCACTGGAGTCTGTGAGAGGAAAATCAGACAATGTAGCTATCAGAACATATAGCCATACGCTAACCTCACCCTCTCTAACCTCATCCTCTCGACCCAGAATGCCTTTCATAGGCATATCAATAAGACAGAGAGTGATAATCTTTTGCTCATTAGAGAAATCAACCACACATACAATAATCTCTTTGAAACAGTTACTTGGGTAAAAAGGTCCCGCATGATGCACTTCACCCAGTGAGTACATCAACGCCAACAAGTTAAAAGAAGCCCTGGTGCCCAATGAACACCAACTCAGAGCCCATGCTAATTCAACTATCACCATTAATAGTGGAGTCTCAATACCTGAGAAGTAACTCGTTTGTGGAGGAACATGAAAGGAATGCTAGTGACAAGTGACGTCTTAGTTGTAAGGGAGACAATGAATTTAGTACAAAAATGTGGCTGTGAAATAATTATTTCCGAAATAACACCCTCTCTGAGAGGGCTCAAAGAACCACATTCATGTATTGTCAGTACAGAACAGGACTTTTTTCTTTAGTTTTGAAATTATGGCAAAATACTCACACAACATAAAATTTACCATTTTAACCATTTTTAAGCATAGTCAGAGCATTAAGTATGTCCACATTGTTGCGCAACCATCACCATCATCCAACCCTAGAACTTTATTCCTCTTTCCAAAGAGTAAACTCTATAGCCACTGAACAACAACTCTCCAGAGAACACATTCTTTAAACTGCTAAATTTGGATCACAGACCGCTGCCTGCTTAGTACGACTAGTAAACAGGTCAGTTCAGTGCGCACTGGGGTGGTCAGTAGGCAGACTTCCTGTGGGACTCACAGGCAGCAGAGCTTCACTGGAGCATGAGAGCGTCAGTAGCATTTTCCATGTGCTACCAAGAGATGGATTAGAATAAATGAGTTGGCTCCCAAAATGGTCACCAAAAGATATAACCCATGACTTAAACTAAAGCGAGAGAGTCTCGTAGGACAACCCAAAAGAACCACTGGCTGGTTCCTACCTTGTGTAAAAACTCCAGCTTTTCCCCATTGTTCACAAGCTTGTAGGTATAAACAAAGCCCCCTGCAACGGATCGGGGGTTCAGTATCAGGTCTTTGGCTACGCCCACCAGCACATACCAATCATCGCCAGTGTTGGAGAACCTGCACACGGCCACACTGCACAGAGAAAGGAGTCAGGCATTAGTCACATCCCAAAGATTTCCTGTATCAGCCTTTAAAACCATAGACATCCTGAACTCCTTACCTAAAAGCAGCCTCGTTCTGTTCCAGCTGGACAAGGTCCAGTGTGTTACCCTGAATAGGATTCATTACTCGGATCACAGAGGCCCACTGCCCATTTCCAGCCTTAGGAGCTCCAAAAATGGACTCAGGGAGGTTTTCATTGAGGAATGCTGCTGCCATCTCTGCGGCGAGCTCTCGCTCATCTTCCCCTGCTGCTTCCACCATTTCCTAAATCCAAAAAACCAAGGAAGAGTTGGTGTGTTCAGAAGCGGGTCTTGGGTGAGAAGTGGATAAGTAGCAAGAACACCTCTAGAGGTAGCTCATAATATAGAAAGTAGCAAAGTCCGTCAACTAAACCCATAATTTCCCAAAATGAATATTAAAGAGAAAGATACAGACATGGGAAATGGGGAAGATCAATAAAGGGAAAACCAGGTACTTCTCTGTTTACCACCAAAAAGAACATCAGCTGTAATGAATAGATGACTAGTGGTCTGAGAAACATCAAAAGGAAAACAGCATTTTTCTACCTAATCCATTTGAGTCTCCTTGCTAAGACTACTTGTCTCCTCTCTTCCAGACCAGACATAGTTTTACATGGTTGGGGCTAGGAAATGATTTCTGAAAGTAGCTAATGCTATGTATGAACGCTATCTCCTTTGGGCCTGAATCCAGGAAACATATTAACAGGTTGTTTTAGAAACTCAAAAACTAAAGAACTGTCCCACACAGAGGGAGCTAAATACTGAATAAACCCAGGTCAGTTTATTAGTCCTGAGTCAAAGAAATGCCTCTAAACCAAAGACTTTGGCAAAGGGCTCTGCCTAAAGGACCTGAAAAGAGCCTGGATCTTTAAATACAACAACAAATAATCAACGATTACAGAGTTTTAAACTTCAACATGGTTTCAACAAAAGCCTTTTAACTGAGCCCTAAATGGAAGTCTCATCACCTCTGCCATCTGCTGCTTCCTCTGAGCTTTTGTAGCCTCCGTGTAGGCATTGTGGTCAGTCTCAATGATGATAAGGTTGTTACTTTCAGGGTGGATGACAAATTTCCTGGGTGTGTACTGCAGTGGAAAGGCTACTTGGTTGAAGACAGCACCTAGCTTCTCCAGTGCCAAAATCCTATGTCAAAAGGAAAAGGGAGTATTTAGGTCATTCATTCAGAATCTAGAAACTGGTGGTGAAATGGAATGGTCATAGCAAACACATCAATCTCTAAACCTCTATTGCTAGCATTAGGAAACACGCAGTAACAGACTTCTAATCTAGAAGATTCTGCACAGGACATAAGTATATCGTGATGGGCCCTCCACGTCAGCAAAAGTTCACCACTATTCATGACAATCTAGTTTTTACCAGTGAAATCCACATTAGACCCTCAAAGGAATTTTTTATCATTCTAATGATGTTAAAATTTCCTTTTTATTACTGAAAAACCTTGAAATAGAGGACCGATTATATATATATATTTTTTTTAGGTGAGGCAACCCTTGGTTGACCTCACAGATTGCAAGGACCTTGTCAGCTTACAATTCCTTATTTTTAAAATATTTTTATACCTACGGCACCTGGTCTTCCTAGGTGGTCTCCCATTTAAGTACTAACCAGGCCCCACCCTCCTTAGCTTCCGAGATCAGAAGGGATCAGGCTTGTTCAGAGTAGCATAGCCGTAGACTCAAATTTATTGTGAACTACTGCAATTACCTGAACATATGTGTTATTTGTGTTGATGGTGTTTCAAAAAATAAATGCCCTCCTGAATGAAAATCACCTAAGCTTTATGTAATCCAAGAATCTATTGTGAACAGCAATAGTTATAACCAGGATATCAACAACATGGGCGGCTTAAAAAAAAAAAAAAAAAAAAAGCCCCCAAAACGGAAAACTTAAGAAAAGTCAAACTGACTAGGTTGTTTTCCAGCTTGCTTTATAAGTAGCACTCCAACATTGTCAGTTTAAACTAGTATGTCAACTTGCAAAACACCGCAAATGACAAGACAGAGTAAGAAAGTTATGTGTGATCCTGCTCTAAAACTAATCTAATCACACTGCCCTGGAAAACAGGAATCTTAAATCTCAAGAAGACTGAAGTGTATTGCTATGTATTAAAACTTGGCCCTGAAAGTCTAAATAGAAGCTAAAACTCCAAACACCGAAACTTGGCTACCAGGTGCTTCAATCCTGAGCCAAATGAAAAGTTTCAATTGCAACACACTAGCCCTATGATAGAGTTGACTCTTTGCCATCTTTTCATAATTTTTTCCAACACTCTGGCAAAAACACAGTTCAACCCCTTGGCAGAAAGGCTGCCCACTTGGGCTTCAACTGTGGGATTCTTCTCACCTCAGGGTATTGGTAGAGATGGCCACAATGCCCTCAGGACACTGTTCAGAGGCAAAGCCAGATGCAAATTCCAGGGTCTCATAAGACAGAGGAGTGAGATGGAAACGAGACTGGTAAGAATAGCTCAACCATGAGCGGCTTGACATGGCCAACACCTGAGAAAAGAACGAACACCTCCGATAAGCTTGAGAAAAACTCAAACACAGTATGCTAAAGTAAACACCCTATCCTCAAATTTCAGACTTCAGAGTATCCCAATTTATTTCAGAAACCTAAAAAGCTACCTTAAGAAAACAAAGGCTTAGGTAAAAGACAGAATCACTTACTATTTGCTAAAAGTGTGGGCTACTAGCCATACAATCTAATCACTTGGATCTCTGAGCTTATTTCTATGTATTCAAAATGGGAATACTATCACAAGGCTGAATAGTGGCAAGGATTAAATGCATTTACAAGTAAAGAACTAGCACAGTACCCAGAAAGAGATATTCTTAGATATAAAGAACTTCTTTCACATTATCTAATAAACCATGATATTAATACAAGACTGCTCATGGGTAAGTGATGCCCTGGATGGGAGGTATCCAGCTAACTAACTCTCGGTCTATTCCATTTGCCCAGCCTGAGGGCTGAAGAGATCAATATTTCAACTTATTAATAACCAAATCATGAAATAGTATTATGGAACCCAAGTTAAAAAGCTCTGAAATAAAGGACTCAAGACTTCCCACGTCAAAGAAAACAAAATAACCAAACTAGAGCTAATGTCAATCGAACCAGATACTAGTAAATTAATGGAAGTGAAACTTATACCAAAGGGATTTATCTCAGCTGATGCCACTAACATCCAAACATGCAACACACTGCCTGCCCCCTTTTATTACTTACTGCCTCCTGGCCTTGCATCCGGACACGAAAGAGTTTCACAGGACGAGACCCCAAGTACCTAGTGCGGGTGTCAGATAAATCCCCAGTAACAGGATCCAGGACAGTTCTAAGCAGCACACCATTCTAATAAAAAGGAGAACAGTAAGTCAGGTAAAGTCTATCCATAATGGAAGTTCCCTTGGCCACTTCATATAATTTCAGAGTAGATGAAAGGAAATGAGTTGGTTTAAAGAATATACAAATAATCAGCCTGCCATTCATTTGTTCTCTCACTAAATCACTCAAATAGTTACAGAGCATTTACTAAGTGAAAAGCACACATTTTTCAGTTATATCCTTAAAATTTTTTATTATGTTAAATTCTTTATAATTTTAAATTTTAAGATATATGCACAGTTAAAAATAACCAGGTCTCTAAAAACCATTTCCCCTAAAAATAATAACACTCCCAAGGAAATGGCTAATTCAGGTCTAGGGCACGAAAGTTCTGGATATGTGTGGGGCATTTTGTTGTGCCAGTAGAGAAAGAAGCCCCTAAAGATAGTGGGATCATGTTAAATGGACAAAAGAACCAACTTCAAAGTGGAACTCGCACTCATTGAAAATCAGACAATCTAGTGTTCAAAATCTGCAAGTACATAATGTTAATTTTTAAAAACCCACTTCATTAGTCTTCACTAGATACTGCTATAGCACCAACTCATTACTCTGAAAATACGCAATCAAAGGGAAAAAAATATTTATCCTTTTACTGTATAAACTGTATTTCAGGATTAGCAAAGATACAAAGCAAATTTTGTCTTTAGAGAAAAAGTTCACGCTAATTAAATGAAGTATGAAAAAGAAAATCATAGTTTTCCAACCCCTAATGAAATAATGAACCTAGGTAATGTGTATCAATGGCTGTTGATGGGGAGCTTTAAAACCAATAACTTAGATACAAACTTTCTAACATCACCAAAAATGAAACGAGATGTTATAAGCCTCCCCATGCAATCTGAAAAGCACCACCTACGAAGGATGCTTGCCCTCCCGCAATTAAATCCAAATCTAATCAACATCTAGGTCTGTGCTATCCAATACTATAGTCACAAGCCTATGTGGCTACTCAGATCTGAGATGAACTGTTAAATGTAAAGTATAAAATACCAGATTTCAAATGGTCCATGAGAGAAAAAAAAAAAAGCCCCACAAAATCTTATTAATTTTTACATTGATTACAAACTGAAATGACATTTTAGATATAGTGGATTAAATAAAACATTAAAATTAACTGCATCTGTTCCCTTGTTTGTAGCTATGGGGAAATTTAAATTACACCCATGGCTTGCATTACATAGACAGCCAGGTCTAAGATCTACTAACGAGTTTACAGGAAATACAGAGAACAGAGGAACATTAAATACACAAAAGAAATGACTCTGCTAAATGCAGAGTTGGGATATTCTACAAGACAAATGATCTGGTTTCTTAACAAATAAAAATGAGGACAGGACAGCTACCAAAAGAAACATAAATACATCAAGCATATTAAAACTACATGCAGCTTTATGTATATCCTGAGTAGAACCAAATATAAAGACATTTTTGAGGGAGAAAAAGGAAAATTGGAGCAGAGACAAAGCAGCAGGTATTAAGAAATTGTTAAATTTTATTGGGCATGATAACATTAAGGCCTTAAAAAAAACCTCACATCAGTGAAAGCTACATTCTCAAGTATTTATAAATAAAACAATGTGTCATCTTGGATTTGCTTTAAAATACTCCAAGAAAAAGAAAGGGAAAAGATAAAAATAAGAATAGACAAAGCTGATAACTTAAAACTGGTGATGGGTACACGGAGCTTCATTAGATTAGTTTCTCTAACTTCCGTGCATGTTTGAGAATTTCTAAATTAGGAACTAAAATTAAAAAAGCAAAAAGTACATGGGCTAGATTATTTACATGTTAGAGTAAATACTGAGGAAAATGAAAAATATGTGGTCAAAAACCTTGACACTATATGCTCCTTCAGTTCCTGCTTTTCACACTCTGAAGAGCTCAGCTACTCTGACAACAGGGAACACTCAGGGGTCCCATACTGCTAAGGGAGCCCATTATGAACTATGAAGTATTAATTTTAAAAACTGTATATTATGAGAACGAAAGGTGACTTGAGTTCTGATCCAGAGCAGTGATGGCAAACATTTTTATCAAACACTCTTTATAAAAATACTTTTTTCTGGGCCTTATTTGTTCTAAATCAAGACAAGAAAAGTGAAACGAAGCAGCACTGTTCACTATTGGTAACTGAAAACATCAGCACAGAAAATGCCAGTATTAAATAAAGGAGTACATGAAACCTAAAGGCCTGATACCAACACTGTATGTATGCCTCTGGATTTCTTACCTGTAGCCCAATATTCAGGTATAGGAAGCCAATAGAGCCCCTCTCACCCAGCTCATCCTGCTTCTCAGTCCCACCCATTTCCACAATACACAAGGACTCCGGTTGGGCTGGGAGAGCCTGCATGCTCAGAGGTTGCAAACAGTCCTAAGAGGGAAAGAGAAAAGAATGAACCATGGAAAATGACCAATTCTGGAAAAAACCTACCCAGAGAAATCTAATTCTAAGGTGAAGAACCATCTTGTAATGCACAAGGAAAACCTGGAATAAGTTCTAAATGGGTAGTGGGTTAAACTAAATCTGTAAATAAACTCTATAGAAGATCTTACTTTCCTCTTTTTGTCAAAGTGGACAACATGGTAAAACTGCATTAAGCAGAGCACACTTCCTTCTTAAAAGTTATCTAAGGCCCTAAGCAAGTCCAAGTCCTTTAAAAACAGTCTTGGGATTTTTTTTTATTTTTAAGAGTCAAGGCTTAAGCTAAGAAGGGTTTAGTAACCTCAGATCAGCATCTTTAAAGTACTGCAGAAAACTCCTAAATTGTGCTGCTATGATATATCCAAGAACAAGTGTAGATTTCAGGGTCCAGCCCAGGGGATCTAAGAGACAGACATCAGGAGTGGGCCAGGTGCTCAGATTCCAACGGGAAGATCCTTGAAGTGGAGGAAAACACTCACTGAGGGGTCCAGGGAGATGATTCTGACAGTGTTGTCTACCAACCCCACAGCCAGGAAGCGAGACCGCTGCTCTCCAGGAGGCACATTGGCCAAACTCATGCACACCACATCTGCTGACATCTCCTTCCGCTCTGTGTACTCGTTCAGCTGTCCTGACTACAGGAGTGAAGACAAAAGAGAGGTCACAAACCACTCCAACTCATCCCCAAAACTCTGGGCCCAGGGGAAGAAGGGGGACTGTTAAGTTCTTTTTTGCTTCTTCTCACTCATCTTTCTATAACCAATGACTAAGAATTTCTCTACTTGAGGTCCCAAGACTGAACTCTACAGGCTAACAGCAAGTAAAATAACTGACGAGAATCAAGAGACCTTTGACAACTACAATGTGCCACTTGTTTTCTAAGGCAACCTAGCTCTCAGGAAATGGAAACACGTTAATACTCTTTATCTGTTTATGAGAATACTCTGGGTAAAAGAGAATTCAAATATGGAAGTTAAAGACAGAAAAATTTCAATATAGGTATAGTTAAGACTACATAAGCTGACCATATCCACAAGACTTCCTGAGAGAATAACCAAGTATACTCAACATGCCTCCATATAGAAAAGCAAAAGAAAACTCTGAAATGAATTCAGATTTCAGAAATTAAACCTATGGCAAATATTTGGTAGGAAAGCAAGTAATTCATTGCTAACATGGGATTTTATAATGCCAATTATAATTAAACATGTTACCAACCCTCTTCTCCCTGTAAAAGTCCAAAATAGCGTGTGAACAATTTCCCTCCCCCAATTTTCTTTCTCTGAATATAATTTAGATAGCTAGACTAAAACTCCCATCTTTATCTAGACTCTAAGTCTCAGTAAATAATAAATAACATACAGGATCCATTTCAAAATAGACCAGCTCTCCTCCTGTCAGAGCAATCACTACTTGTCGCTGGTTCACTGCACATTTCACAATTGTTTTCTTTCCAGGGGTCTTCCACTCATTGACTCTCTTGTCTGCTCGTATGTGCCGAATGCCATCAGGATACACCTAGAGTAACACAGGGAAACCTGACTTTAGCAATGTGACTCATCACCCACATTCACAGCTATCAAATCTGCCTGTCACACCAGCTGAGTAAATGAGAAGAGTTAATAGGTCCCAGGCAAGGTCAACTTAAAAAAGGTTCATGTCTTGCAACATCCACTTCAAAGAAATTCAAAATTCATTAAGGTGAACACAATAGTCTACACCTCAAGGGCAAAGAAAGAACTAAGAAAGGCCAGCAGGTAAGTAGCGCTGAGAATCCTCACCTGTACCAAGGCATCATCTCCTAACAAGGAGCAGGACAAGGTTGGGGTGGTACCCAAGAACCCAGAGTCAGTCACTTCTTCTACAGTCTCTCCGATAGACAACACTAGTGTGGCATTCACGAAAGACACAATGATGTATGCATCAAATTCATCTGAAAAAGGTAAGAAAAGAAAGGAGCTGGTTAGCATTAGTTACAAAGCCAAATGAGACATACTAAGTTTTCTCTTTAGAAACCTTCAAGGCACTTTTACGTGTAGCCATCACACACATAGTCATGTGACAAACAGCACAGGATGATCCAAAAGATAACTGAAGGTCATAAAGCCTACAGATATACTTTGCTTCCTTTAAATGCCTAAATACATTGAGTAGATATGCCTGCCTCTAATACCTCTGAAAACTAATATTTTCTCAAGACATTTGCTGGATAAATGAAAGAGGACAAAGCAAGGGAATCAGAGGCATGAAGAAATGTTGAAATACTATAATATTTATATATGTTGAAGTTAAACTTATTTGTGCCAGATCCCAATCATGAGCTAGTCTTAAAAGATATTCCTTATAATCAGGAAAGGTCCCTAAGCTTCTTCTGAATGAAGCTTATGTAAGAACACAAGATCTAATGAATAAAATAGATTACTTAAGCCTCCATGAGACTAACTCATCCTACAGTTGGAAACTGAGAATCCTAGGATATCTCAATAGGAATTCCATAAGAACACTAGATAACCAGGAAATTGGGAGGGTGGATTGTTTATACTGCCAGTCCTTGACTTCTCTAGTTTTTCACTATTTAAAAATACAAGTATTCAGTGGTCATGAGCAATCCCAGTAGGATTTACTTTTCAGTTAATAAAATGTAGCTGGATAAACAAACACTAATGAGTTTCTCAAGGTCAGAGGACCTGATACAGGCAGCCTCAAGTTTCTCATGCAGATCCTATAATTAAAGGCCATCTATTTCCCATACATTCCACCCTACAACATAAAACAGCTTCTGTGTGTGTGTGTGTGTGTCTCGCATCCAGCACAATGTGAGGCATAAAGCTTGGTAACTACTGAAGAAAGGCACACTTACTTTTTAAGAAGTTGATTTTCCTACTTTACATTTGAATTTTCTGTATCAATTCCCCTTTCTGTCCCTCTCACACAAATCAGGTAAACAAGGGACAGAATGACAGGTAAACAAGGTACTAAACTGGGAGTAGCTACCTCTTCTAAGCAGAAGCAGCTGTAGAACTGTTTGCCTGAGCCTTTGTCAGAGCTCAGTATTGTAAGGCTGATCCATCTCACTCACAATCAAGGATACAGTTTGGGTTGTGAATGTTCAAAGGTGGTGCAGCTGAATTAAGATTACTGAATTAGTTCAGTAGAATCAACATTCTTTATTTTAAAAAGGTAGGGGGAGGGGCAGTGAAGATGTACTATTGCTATAGTCTATAATAGTGTTCTGACCCATTAGCAGGACATAAAAATTTGGTGACTTGCAATCAGCATTTTTTAAACAAATATAGAAACAAATGTAATTTATGAAATTACATCACACACAGTTAAGGATAAGCAATGTTTTGCAAAACTTTTGCTTCAATTAATACATGCATGTACCAACAAGGTAGCTGAAAGAATCAAAGATCTTTTCCAATTAGTGTAATTTAATTAGCTACGCCAGGAATCCAGAATAAGAGTTCAATTTCCAAATCATAAGGAATAACAATGGACACGCAGATAGCTGGTTTTACATTATTTTGTTATATATAACTGTCAACATATACCAAATGCTTTAGGGACACCCTATGATACGGATTTGTAAGACAACACTTGTTCATATTCACAAAATGAGTAATAACACAGTTGTCCTTGAAATGGATATGTTTTAAAATTAAATTTACTGGGGTAACACTTGTTAATAAAATGATATAGATTTCAAGTGTAGAATTCTTTTCTGTATCATCAGTATACTTCTGAAATAGATACCCTAAGAGCATCCAACAAAACCATAATCAGGTTCCACATAACACCAAACGTGGAAGCTTTTACACCTGCTCTCAGGTTTTGCACTGGAAATTTCTGGTGTGTAAAAACAACAGGAATTACTATTATGTCCTTTCCCACGTTCTCATTACTGAAACCTAATGCTTTAAAAGCTGTACCAGAGCAAATTAAAGCCAAACAACCAAGGGCTCTAACAACTGACCAGGATTTCCAGTCTCTTTCTTCAGTGAGGAAAAGGGGCTTGACTGCCAAAAAAGAGACCATACAACTTTTAATTTACATTCAAGAGAAAGAGTGGAAGGAAGAAGGAGGGTTGCCTGGGTCCTTCTCTTCCCTTTGGCCCAAGGCGTCAAACCACTCAGATATAAAAATAAAGAGTTGCTCAGTGGATTTAAATAGGGCAATTAAACATGTGGTAGAGTAATGACTAATATCTGAAAGCTGTTTAACATTACAGATTTCCTCAAAATATCCATTACCCTATGAATAATACTAAGCATACTGTAATGTTTACCCTTTCCATTTTATGGCAAGGAGGACCTGCAGCAGATTAGTTATTCTTATGTCTTAAGGTTACAGGTTAAAAGTTGGAGTTCAGAACAAAATCAAGCTTCAGTCAAGGTAAATGGCTATAAACCATAAATACCCATATTGCCCTTTTCCAGGCAAGTTTCATATTAAAAAACATCATTTCATATCTCAGTGAAGAATTTATCAGAGTATTAGAACGCATCTTTTGTTCTATCTGAGCACTACTGAAGCAGAGAACGCTCTATTCTTTTCCCAGGCTTAGTATCTGAGGCTCAACAAGCAGCCCACTTCAAAAGGATAAAGCAAGTGACCATCCACTATTAAGATCCAATATCACTTTATATTCAGACTACTTGGTGCTTGTCTTGACTCAGATTATACTGGGGAGGAGGGCAAAAGGGGAAAGGGAGTCTCCAGGGCCTGATCATACAAATCTGGAACATACAAAACTCCAAGGGAGAGTATAAAGCTAAGGTTTTCCAGCTACAGGATCTTTCAACTTAAAGACAAATCAGTAGCATTTTCCACATTCTGTGGGAGAAAATAAGAGAGGCTAATTCCTGCCACTGACCATTTAATATACAAGCAGATGTGTGTGCACTATTATAATGCACGTGGATATCCAACTGCAAAGTTACCCTCTGAGAGATGCCATCAGGGCAGCCTCAACATTTTGTGTAGGTCCCTCTACCTGGGTAAACTCTAAGACCTCATGGTAGACCCTAGCAGTAGGTACACACCTGTGGTGATCAGCACCTTCACCAGCCACCTGTGGAAGAGAAAAAAAGGCTTGGTATTGGTAGTGTGCATCACACCAAGTACCAGCCAAGGTTAGTAATTGCCTGAAAGACTGCAGCATGTGTAGACATGTGGGATGTTCACCCAATAGTAACTTGTGGGTATCTGAAAAGAGAATGAACAGAGAAAACCTGACCTGTTTTCATAAGTGGTAGCCCAAAACAGAATTGGTAAAGGGTAAAATTTATGAAGATATAGTCCTCTCTCAGAGTTTGGTATTAAGAGCAGAACATTTTTCTGCTATATGCTCCATTATGCACCACACTGCTTATCACTAACTTACCAAACATTGTCCCCAAAAAGCCTTTCCTGATCCTCAAATGTATGCCCATTCCCTCTCCTCTAACCCCCTCTATGGCTACATGTTTGTGCCTTTTATCATTATCAGAACACAAAAGAGTTTGGTATATTTTTCTTCAGATGGCAAGTGCTCTGAAAGTAAGGACCTATCTTAATTATTGAGTACACAGTGGACACTCGAAAGACTGCAGGATGAAAGTACAGAACTTACTACACCATATCAGAAAGAACCACAGACTCCCACTACAGGGTTACTCAAATGAGCACTGAACCAAGACTCAGGAGATAGGGTTTTCAATCTCCATTACCTTAGTGAGCTATTTTGGGACAGTCAACCTGTGATTTCTCACCTTCTTCATAAAAATGAGGATAACTTTTCTGTAAATCTAAATCTATTTTAAAACAAAGCTTAAGAAGTTAAACAACGGGGGAGCACATCAAGTTTTACCTCAAAGGATCTTGCTATTTAAATAATCTAGGCAATGTTTTCAAGAACCATAATGTCAATGAGACACCAAGCACTGAGGACTTTATGAAATTACATGCAATGGGGAAATCTCTCAAAACCATTTATCTAATAATTATTTCTCAGCTAAAATAAACCTATTTATTTCCTATTCACTTTTCCTTTCTTCCTAACTCAGACTTGATTCCAATGCCTACATGAAAACAAAATCCACCAACAAGTATATTCTGCTAACAGAGGTCTCCCTCCTACACATTTCCCAGCTTCCTTAAATTTGTTCCTCACAATCAGAACATCTAAATACCAAGAAGAATTCCAGCTGTTTTCTTGGAAAAGCTCTGCATGCTGGCCAGGATGATCTTACTCACCAGTCTTACATTCCTAAGGGAACAAGAGGAAAATGAAGTCTAGGAATAGAAATGACCTCTGGTCCCAGAGTAAATCAAAGGGAAAATGAAAACTGAGTTTTATTTTCTAAGGAACTGAATGAAATTCAAACGTCACAAGGCTGTCCTGGTTTGTGCTACTATGCATTATCACACAGCTTTCAAAATTTTAGGATGAGGTGACCATTTTTATCAAGGAGCTCAGACCCCCTTCTCTTTCCTCCATCCCTTCTTTTCCACTCACTCAAAAATTTCAAGTTCATTCGATCAATCCCTGCTTTTCTTAAAAACAACTACACCCATCGAGCAGGACTAATTAACAAGCTTTACCAAATTTCTTAATATCTAGAATAACACCATCAATTTAACTGTGTTAGCAGCACAACAAGAACATGGTTGAAGAAAAATTAAGCAAAAACTTTCCTTCATACCATATCTCTTACACAGATGGAACCAGTGTCTTAAAGGTAAATACAAAGACCATTGCACAAAACAGCCTCATGATATCCAAGTGTATATGTACTGAATATTAATAGTCACCCTATGCATCCCTCATCCATGTGCACAAATAGTATGTGAAAACATCCTGATTGAGAAAGCCTTGAAAACATGGTATTAGGCCAGAAAAAATTTCTAGTATACGGTGCTAGATATGATATGGAAATATTATGAATGCAGTCTCTTAAGCTCTGTACTGTCAATGACACCCAGACCCTCATTTTGAGGTTTGGAGAGGACTGCTTACCTTCAATGTGCCGGCGCACTGTCCAGACAGCATTGGGATTACCGGGTAGTTCAGAGACAGCCATTTCTGACACCTGACAGAAGAGATAAACCGCATATCCAGTGAGCATGGATCTCAGCTCCCTGCTTTCAACTACACTAGATAATAAGGTCCCAAAGGTAGTGCTCACAATGTATGCTGGATTTTAAAAAATGTAACCATTAGATACAGAGAATCTTAAAAGCAGCAAGAGAAAAGTAGTTAGTTACCTACAAGGGAGCACCGTTAAGACTGGCTTACAGTTGATTTCTCCAAAGAAACCATGCAGGACAAAAGGGCTTGTCACGAAATATTCAACATAATGAAAACCCAAGATCTACAACCAAGAATATTTTATCCAGCAAAGCTATCATTTAGAGTTGAAGGACAGATAAAGAGCTTCCCAGACAAAAATAAGCTAAAAGAATTTATCATCACCAAGCCAGTATTACAGAAAATGTTGGAGAAACTTCTTTAAGAAGAAAAATCATGTAACAAAAATAAGAATAAACAATGATAATAACTAAATTCCTATCAACAAGTATCACAATGGAAAATTAAGTGCTCCAACCAAAAGATAGAGTGGCTGAATGGATAAGGAAAAAAAAAACCCATAAATGCTGCTTACAAGAAACTCACTTCAGATTAAAAGACACACACAGACTAAAAGGAAGGGGATGGAAAGATACTGCCTTCATGGACCTACAAGGTATTGCACTGAATGAAATGGGTTGGAGAGAGATAGACAAATATTGCATGATTTCACATACATGTGGAATTTAAAGAACAAAATCAACAACAACAAAAGCTGAAATAAATTCATAGATACAGAGAATATTAAAGGGATACTAGGAGGGGGGAAAGACAAAAGGATTAAGAGGTACAAATGGACAGATGCAGAACAGATATGGAGATATAGAGTGTAGCATGGGAAAGATGGTTAACAACATTATAAACATGTAAGGGAAAGAAAAGTACTAGATTTAATGGGGTGATCACTTTGAGAGTTACATGGATCTCTGAACACTATGCTACACAACTGAAACTGGTATATTATTGTACGCCAACTGTAATTGAAAAAAAAAAACACCTCATTGAATTGTACAAGGTAAATAAAGCAACTAGTTGTCTTATATTTCAATAAAGACAAGGTGGAAAAGCCAGGGAAATGTCCAGGGGAAACCTAAGGAAGGTATAAGAGAGTATGGAAGGGGATGGAGTGACTGTCAGAATAGCTGTTCCTGTGGGCCACAGCAGAAGCTCCCCCATGTGGCATGGACTTTGGGAGTGAAAAAAGAAAAGGGGTGTAGAAACTACACAGTGTAGTTATTCAACAGACAGGTCATGCCTGGAATGGTCTTCCCTCATTCCTTTCATAGTTCTTTCAAATGAAGCAACTATAGAGGTGAAACCCTATTTTCTCCATAAATATAGAAATTTTAATATTTTCAGTTGACAATTGAATTATGATACAGTTGAATTATGATACTATGCATAAAAGGCTATTGACGATGGTTTTAAATTTAGCCTACTGCTGAAATACTCAAAATTTTTAAAAAGTGCATTTGCCATAGAAAATTATAGACCCAATCAGACAAAACACTAAGAAATAAATCTGAGAAGCTTCTCCCAACGGGTGAAGAACCAAAAAGCCTGGAGATGTTGACAATACCCATGACAGACTTTTAGCAAGAAATGATGAAATATCTAGGAGGGTAGTTGTTACAGACAAAGCTATATGCTTCCTTTGGGTATGGCGTGCCTGCATAATCCTCAGAAAGAGGGCCCGAAGAAATGAGTCAGGCCATCTGAGCTGGCATTTCATAAGAGTGATATTCCCTTACCCTCTTGGCTGGCAGTTCTCTCTCCCACTTATAAACTCTCACAAAAGCCACAATCACCATCTCTTAGGGCACTTTTCTAAAATGTCATCTAAAGACCTGTCCTTCTTACTATATTTTTATGCTCCTTAAGGTCAGAGTCAAGAATTCTATGAATGTTCTATAGCTCTCAAACAGAGTAAATGAAATATCTAACATGAATTCAAAATGATCTAGAAAGAGAAATGAGTATGGGTTATACATGAACTCTCTGTATTACCTTTACAATTTAACTGTAAATCCAAAACCATTCCAAACTAAAAACTTTATTAAATATTTTTAAATGACCTAGAGATGATACATTAGCTTAACATATTATACTGTGTAACTACATTATGTAGGAAGAACTCAAGTATATTCATCAAAGGCATTATTCTTTCCTTAGTTTACTAATAGCAGAAATACCTGACATTGGTACAGGAGAAACCTGGAAAAATTATCAACAAAATGAAATGTCAGGTATGCTATACTCTATATCAAAAGTAATACCTGACAGTGAGCCTGTTCAACTGAGACTATAATTTAGCAGACAACATGGCTCAAATACACATAGAGGAACAAAAGCAATGTTTAACAATTTTAAAACATTTTTATATATAACAAAGATTTTTTTAAATACACAGAATGGGAAAAAAGTGGTAGGAGCAGGGGACTCAAAATGATTCTTAATTGAGTCTTTTATTTCACACTTTACCCAAAACTTTCTGTTAATGCAGATATGCATTTTGGAGACATGCTAGCTTCCATCAGATGGAATCCAGTAGAATCCAATGAATAACACAACTAAGAACTATTGGTCTAAATTGGGTTTGGGTCACTGAGAAGTTGGTGAATACTCTGACAGTCAAAAATCTATCCAATTCCCTTAATAGCAATAGTAATAGCTAATATTTATTGAACTATTATTATTTGCCAGATCATAGGCATTAAATAATTCGCACATCAATCCTTTAAGGTAGATGCCATTATTAAGCCCATTTTACAGAAAAAGAAACAATAGCTTAGTAACAGCTATTAAGTGGTAACAGCCAAAATTCAAAACTGAGGTTATCTTTGCTGTGTTCCAATAAAAATCTACAGAAACAGACAATGGGCCTCTGAAAGGTCTATATATAGTCTGCCAACTCCAAGCTCTGAAAGCAGATTGTCACAGATTTTATTAACAAAATTAATTCCAGGGCATTTGCCAAAAGGAATCAATACTAGAACTAAGAAGATAAGATGTGGGATTTAAGAAGATAATTTTGAATGTCTGTATTACCCAAAAGATCCAACAATAAAGGATTCATTACATAAATTCTGATCCATCCACTTGGATGGAGAAGCGCAGAATCATTAAAAATGATATGACTTAAGAGCATATAGCAATAAGTTTAGTTAAGATATAAAAAGAAACACAGTATTAACATAGTAAAAAATGTTAAGGTTCTGATATCTCTGAATAAAGACCAAGACTAGAAGGAAATGAGTAAAATATTCCATGCAGATTTCCTTACCTCCATGTTATGGCTAGTAAGCCTGGTACTAGGAAAGATGTTTTTTTCTTTTTGGCCCCATTTGCCAATTTTTAAAATGTGCCTGTTGTGCTAACACGTTAAGGAATAGAATATTTAAACTCTAAACTTTATGGAAATAGAGAAAACATTTTCCTTTCATAGAAACATTAAGTTTATCTTAGATTTCATCAGAGTAAAGTTCTAAGTGGCTTCATCGATGTTTCCCTCCAACCCCTGCAGTTGATCTTACCTCAAGTCCATGCCTTAAGACTCTCAGAGATGATCGGGGTCCCCTACCACAGGCCACATACAGCTGTGGAGTGTCTTCATTTGCCAGATCAGCTATCTGTAGAGAAAAAAAAATGTCTGCTTATGCTAAGTTTTCACACTAATCCCTGATTATTCTCAGGGGACAAATTACTTTTCAGTTTCCTAAGCTTATATATAATTGCTATTGGCCCTGGCAGCATTAAAGAAAAGGCCCAATGTTCCAAAAAGCAAATCAGTTGGAAGATGGGTTTTGCCTACACACAAAAGGCTTTTATCAGTCAAGTTAGCAAAGAATTTTTTTTAGTCAAGTATTATGTAACCTCCAACTGAAATTACCATTGCCTTCCAAATAAAAACTAAAACTTATCAATATCTGTGACTGTCACCAATATAATCACATTTATTCATATGTTTATAGATATTGCCAATTATCATTTCCCTCATTACTACTTTAAAAATTGTATGTCAGGACTGCACGCAATCACAGATGCCCTATCTACAGATATTCCTATGAAGTAGCTGACCAACTAATGGGTAACTGCATCTATTTTAGCCACCAAATGGAAAAGTCAAGTGTTCTCATATTGGCACCCCAGACATCTGGTTGCTGGTTTCTAGTACACTTACTTGTTGATCAATACATGAAAAGGTTAGTCATTTGTATTGTAGTTTTGTCAAACTGGACAATTTTAATGAAAACTCTTGACTGTAAGGCAGTGCATCCTACTTTAATACGAACTAGCATGTGGGTTTTGAGTATATACAGCCTTCACACTGATCTTTTTTAAAAAGATTAGCTCACCTATTTTAAATACATCATCTTATTTAAAGCCTTAATAAAGCACATAAATATATTACTTTTTTACAACTTAAATAATGTTTCACTATCTTGGCTATCAAGTTTATTACCACACACATTTAAAAAATTGTCCAGAGAAGGAATCCAGATGCTTCACCACGCTAGTAGATATCCATGGCACAAAAAATTCTTATAGACCTGCTACATGTTAACTTCCTGTTTTTATTCTTTACCTACAAACTATTTAAACAATTATTTCCTCAAATCCCAATGAAAGGGAAAGAAAAATCAAATTAGGAAATAATAATATACATTTTCTATTGCCCTCAGAACCCTTTGTCAAAAAGAAAAGCAGTTAATTTCAGAACAATTCATTTTACCAGGAGTGCCTGAATGTTGACTTGTTTTTCCCGCACGCAGTGAGCAAACCTCTCTCTCACTAGAAGTGCAATCGACTAGACAGGGTAGGGTGATCCCTAATGGTCACTCAACCCACAGCAATGCAGGACCAAGAGGCATGGTAAAATTCCTGCTACAATTAAGCACCTTAGTAAGGGATGCAAGTCCGGTCTCACGCCACCTTGGATTCCTCCCTGAGGATGTGACTGAAAAGTTCCTGCTACTGACTGATGCCAGTGTCTCTGAAGCATTTTAAGGAGGAACTAAGTGTTAAAATGAGATAAACATAGGTATTGACCATTAAAAGTGATAAACTGTCAATGTCAGAATACTGTGAAGTATATGAACCTGTTTATATTAAATGTAACATTTGTGTGTGGGGCGGGGGATGTGAGTCTCTATGCTCATATACGCAGAGAAAATACCTAGAAGCAATCATGACAAGATTTTAATAGCAACAGCCTCACTGAAGTGAGGAGTTGAAAAAAATGGGGATAAGACTTTTAACTTTTTGTATAGTTTGAATTTTACACTGAACATGAGTTTTATAATTTTTTTAAAAAGCTGAAGGATTTAGGTAATGGTTTTTAGTTCCCAAACTTCTAAAGCTGCTTCACCTTTATAACTCTGGCAATTCCATAGACATGCTGACAAATCTAACTCTTGGACTAGAACTTAATTTAACTGGAGTTAAAACTTTAAACTCATTCAGATTCAAAAACAAAAGGCTGGCACTGCTCATTGTGGAATTGACTGGGAAGACCCACACCTGGCAAAACAAAATAGGAGAGAGACTGTCCAACTCATCGACCAGCACAAGGTTTTTGAGTGGTCTTGGTTGAAAGAAGAATGTGTCTCCTTCTTCTAGAGGCATGGCAGATGAAAACTCAGGTTCTTCATCATCATCTCCAAGATGTGCAATCTGATATAAATAACTGGGGAGAAACAAAGACTTTAATTAAAAACATGTTTTGTCTGAAGATAATGTTTGACAACATTAATACTCATATAACTATCTAATCAATATTACAACATGCACTGAGTCATGCAATATTGAGTTTGAAATCTCTGCACCATAAATCCCACCTGAATGGGATTTTCTCTTTTTTTTAAGAATAGAAAAGAGATGAAAAAATTAAGGCTACTGAATTCAAACAGGTACAATGGAAGAGCCTTGGCAATACTGGTTAAAAGCACTGGGCTTCCACTAGTGCCTGGGTTTGAATCCCAGCTCTGCCCCTTCTTGCCACATAACTTTAGGCTTAACTAATCTCTGTGCCTCACTTGCCTCATTTATAAAACTGAGATAACAGTACCTTCCTGCAGAATTCTATGAGAGTATTTACAACAGTGCATAGCCCCTAATAAACATGTTTTTCAAATACAATAAATAAAATCCAAAGGCAATCTATAACCATTTCCTATTTTAAACACACACCAGGCCAAATTTAAGAAAAAACAAGAGCTGGTGGTGACCTTGCAAAAGTATGCAGATATCACAGTATTTTTCCTCAAACAAAACATAAACATATCCAGAAATAAGTAACAAAGTCATCTTGCCTTTCTCTGATCTGTCCTCTGGCTAATGCTTAGTTAACTGATTCAAAGGAACACCATAAAAGGAAAGCAGTTTGAGAGTAAATAACCTGTAACTATATACCATCATAAACTGAATGTGCAATGAGCTTTAGAAAAGCAGCTCAATTAAAATAAAACACCAACTACTGGTCATGTTTATTCTTTAAATAATATACCAGACCTTCAATACAGAGCATTTTAAACAATATCCAGTGCAGCTTTTTAGAAGCAGAATGACTAGATCAGTGCCTGAAATACCTAAGGTACTCAATAGCTGTTAGCCAGACAAAACTCATGGCATTTAATACCTTTGGTAAACACATCAGAGTGTATGCTAAATTATGAAAAAGCAAATAAGGTTATTACAAAAGCATTAAAACAGGACACATATGCAAAAAGCTAACTAATATAAACTCTTTATTCAGGCAAGATGTCTACATGCAGGTGATAAAGACCACCTGTCAAAGACACCAGCAGTGTCTACTAACTGAAAAATGTGAGGCTATCTCCATCACAGTAAAAGCTGCTTTTACTAAATCTCAGTAAAACTTCCTGAAGCTGTAGTGTTTTGCTTAAGAGCAGAGACCGAGGAACCAGGCTGTCAGAGTTTGAGTTAGATTTAGTGTAATCAAATTTCTTAAATTCTGTGACCCAGTTGCCTAAACTATAAATGGGATAATGGCACTGTCTCATAGGGAATGGCATGAGTTAATATTTGTAAAGCGCTTAAAACAGTGCTTGGAACTTAGCATATGCTAAATTAGTGTTTGACTGATAAATATGTTGTTACAAGGATTAAATGAACTAACACCACAGAGTATTTCTAACTCCCCAATTCACCACTCAAGTCTTCCAAACTTCAGCAACAATGATTTCTCACAAGAATGAATCCATCTCACACTGAAAGAATCCCATCTGTACACCATAGTCTTTCTATTCTCTGCCCTAAGTACTTCTATCCCATGGGTAGCTGCCTGAGCCACAGGATAAGCAGGGGAGCTCATGCCCCCAAGGATAACTTTCAACCCAAGAGAGAGCAGCTGGTGTTGTTAACCTTCACATGTGCAATTCTGAGATGCACCCCTGCTTGCTTCATGCTCAGCAAGTCTTCATGGAAGTTCCCAGTGACCACAGAAGGAACCTCAATAACATCCTTACACTGAGTATCTTTTCCTTTTTCTCTTTAGATTTATACAAATGTTTGTGTAACACCTGTTTAATACTAAGTCGTTCAATAAGTATTTATTCAATAAAATGTCCAGCAAAAAACTCAGATTACTTCTAACGGTATGCAGCCACTCACAAGTACAGAGCAAAGCCAATGAAGTAGAGGAAAATAACCAAGAGAAAGAATGTCAAAGGGAAAGGAAGACAAAACTTCTGAGGAAACTACAACATTTTTGTGAAAAGCTCTGTGGCCTTGAAGCCACATCTCCCTCCTGCAACTATTACAGTAACCAGGGGGAACTAGGGTAATAAAAAGGATTACTCACTGATTTCCAAATTCTGATGCTACAAAAAGGAAGCCTGTCTTAAGCACACACATGGCAGCAGCAACAGGCACAGTATCAAAATACTTGAGCCGGATTTCAGTCACCTGGAGTGAAAAGAAAAAAATTCTTGTGTGTACGCAAGTGAAGGTAGAGCATGGAAGGAAGCCCAGTGTTTTAAGACAGCTATAATCAGAGTAGCAAATAAAATACTGTAGTCTTTTTTCCCCCCTCCTATCACCGTCTGCTTACCATATCTTCATCTGTCTCCAAAGTGATCTTGAAGATATCACCCTGCTCAGTTTGGGCCAAAAAGAAGAACATCGATTTGGTCTTATGGGTGGCAGAGCAGACAAAAATCATTCCTCTTTCAGGGTCATCCAGGTCATTCTAGCAAAATCAAATATACAACCAACATCATCTTAGAAATGAGTACTTATACTTAAATTCAGCACCTTACCAACAGGAATTATACAGGTCACCCAAGGCCTAGAGGCACCTAGAGCCTCTCTATACAAGCTATGACTCAAATGCAGCCTGCTAGCCATGGCCACAAAACATAGTACCTAAAGTTTGTGTGCTTATAAATACTCAACAAAGCCTGGATACCAAAATATAGCCACAATACCACTCTAAAGCCTAATGAGGTCAGTAAGGCAAGAACTAGCTCCAGAGAAAAATATCAAAAAAGAGACATAAACTTTAAAGAATCATCACTTCAGACTCTGAATAAAACTCTTCTGTGTCCACAACACTACTCTCATAAGACCTTTCTATATCAACTTCCTGGATTACGAAGAGGTTATCACCTTGGCTATGATTTTGGATTTTTTTCCAAAATGTTCCCAACATTCTGTATTTCTCACTGAATAAGCTCTTCAAGGGCAAAATACATTTTAAACTTCTTTGCAGCCCCAAAGCTAAGTATAGTGCTTGGCAGTTCGATGCTCAGTAAACGTCTCATCAAGCAAACTGAATTTCCTCCCACTCCTTCTTACCAAGAAGCATTAAGTTTCTTCTTAGGTTTTCTAAAATTGATGGAATCTTACTCAGATATCATGTATTAAAGAAAATAACTCCTAAAAGATTTAACTGCAGAATCTATATGTTAATATTAAAGATAACTGACCTGGGGCTGAGAAGAGACTGAGGAAGCAGAGGTGAAACAAGGTTACCTACGTGTTGATAACTACTGAAGCTGGGTACACAGAAGTTCATGATATTCTACTTTTGTATATATACGCTTAATAATTTCAATAGTAAACTATTAAAATTTAAAAGCAATAAAACACTATTTTCAACCACCAAAATAGAAACGGGTTAAAGGAAAACTAGGTGAAAAGGTGTTGAGGAAAAGGACATTTACACAGCTTCAAAGTTCACTACCAGATTCCACGCCAATTACAGAAAAAAGGTGCCTTCACACTAAAGAGAGCAGAGATATACCTACTCAACAAAGTGACGGACTTAGCATCACCAATGAAACAAACCAACATTGTGGGCCCTTAACATGATCTAGTAGGAAATACATGTCAACACCTTAATAATTCAATTAAAAATATTACCTGGACATAAGATCATGGGAAAGACTATATAAGAAAATCAGCCCAAACTCTTAAAAAAATGTCAGTATAAGACCAAAACAAACAAAAGGGAGAGAAAATATTCTAAATTAAAAGAGACTAATGGTAGATATAAGGAAACGAGAAAAATGAGAAAAAATACAATACAAAAAATACACAAAGTAATTGTTATTACATAAAATGGTAAATTTCTTAGGCACAATACTGGTAGTGTGGTTATGTACAAAAATGTCCTTCTTAGGAGCCGTTATCTTAGAGGAGTCTTATAGTAAAAAGTGATGTCATCAACTAATTTTCAAATGGTTTAACCTAAAAGTTTATATGTACACACACAAAGACATAAATGCAACAAAATAATTGGTGAATCTAAGTGAAAGGCACACATTGTCCGATTCCTTAAATTTTTCTGTATGTTGGAACTGGGGGATGGGGGAGACAAAAGAACGAAGGACAATTTATCTCCAATAAATATTCCTGGCCTCTTCAAACTAGAAACGTTAAGGAATTTCAAATTGATAATGTCCACAGGTTCCTCCAAAATGGAAATTGTGTTAGCGTTTAATTCCCTTTCTCAGTTTTGCTTCTACTAAAATATTTTACCAGCTTCATTAAAAATAACATTTACAGAGAAACTGAAACTTGATAACAGATAAACTAAGAGCCTACACTGTAATTACAAAAATTAAGTTCATTTCACAAACACAAATATATCTTCTGACAAAAACCCTTACCCGTCTCCTGGGAATTGGACAGCGGATATCGGGCTGGTCACCAAAGTTCTTATAAGTGATATAGTTTTCGGAGCAAATCAGCACTCCACTTGGACCATCTGAACCTCCTGGAACTGTCAGAGAAAATAAAATTTAACAACGATTTGACATAACTATGAATTACGACAGAGCTTTCCATTCCTTCTCTCCTTCAGCACAACTTAATGAAGAAGGCATAGTGTGCCTAAAGATGAGAAACATTCTAAGTGCTGCTTTCTCCTGTTATGCTAGAAAAGGATGGAGCAGTTGATTGATTCAACCTGTCTAAATAGCTGATAATGCATCTAAATTTTTAGCTCCAAAGTCAGAACTCAGTTCCCAGCTTCAGACCTACAATCCAACCACCTAATGGACACTCACATGGATATTCCACTGGCACCTTCAAAATACAATGTGTTCGCAAATTTAAGTTCCTTCCCAAACTTATCTGTTCTGCACCTTAAAGAATACCACTTTCAACAAAAGGACCAAACCAGAAACCTGGGTGTTACTCTTCAATTTTCTCACTTCACAAAGCCTTAATGATTCTAGCTCGTTAGCAGCTTTCGTACTAACAATCTCTTGGTTTAGTGAAACAAGTTCCTAACCAATCTCCTAGCTTTTAATTTTAATAGCCTCCATTCCATTAGGCAAAATGTAAGCAAGTACAGGCATACTTAATTTTACTGCAATTTGCAGATACTGTGTTTTCATCAATATCAAGGCAAGACAATCCACCAGCAAAAAGATTACAACTTGCTGAAGGCTCAGATGATGGTAAGCACATTTAGCAATAAAGTATTTTTTAATTAAGGTATGTACATTGTTTTTTTAGATATGTTATTGCACTTAATATACAATAGCAAAAACATCTTTTACATGCACTGGGAAACAAATTCGTGACTCACTTATTGCAATATCTTTACTGTAGTGGTCTGGAACCGAACCTGCACTACCTCCAAGGTATGCCTGTAATCTTCAGGATATTATTCCTCTACTTAGACTCCTTCAGTGGCTGCTACTCCACCATTAACAGTACCCCAGCCCTTTAGCTCAAATGATTCAATCACAACGAACTTTCAGTTCTTTTAATCATGTTCTTTCTTGCACTTGGCCTTTATGGTGTACTGTTCTCTTTATCCACAAGAGAAACAACACTTCCACCCACACTGTACTTAGATAACTCCTAACTAGTCCTTAGGTCTTAGCTTAGAGAAAAGTTCTCCAAAAAGCTTTCTCCAACACATGCCCTTCTTTTCCCTCAATTAGAGACTCCTTCCTCTACAATGTCATGGAATTAGCACACCTTGACTATTTTTTGTTATATACATATTCACCACTAGACTCAATCTGGCGTAAAAAATGAAGCTCTCATCAATGAAAGGTATGGTAATAAGTTGCAGCAAGTAATGAGATGTTATTTATTCTTCAAGGTTCTTCTGTTTTATAGGCTCCTTTCTAAGATCTGATGCTCAAAAATAAGTGCTATCTTGTATTACTCTCCAAAATTCTCCACCAATTTATTTCATTAATCCAAGTGCAAATGACTCAGAAGAGAAAGGACTGAATAACTGTCTTCCCCAAGAATGCTGAAATTTAGATGATCACAAAAGTAGCTATCCTTCTTTAGTCTTCTAATAAATTAAACTGATACTGATTTTCTAATGGTGAACATCTTTGAGTACCTACAAAAATCTTACTTAGCTATGATGCATTTAAGACATCACTGAATTTGAATGACTTGTCAAAGTTTTACATTTTTGTATCTATAATCATAACTAGCCTGTAAGTTTTTGTTACTGTCCTTACCCAGTTTTGGCACTAAAGTTATGTTAGTAACTTTATGCTCATGAAGTAGTACAGTAGTTTTCATTCGATTTCTAGTCTCTGGAGAAATTTATGGTCCCTGAAAATTCTGGACCTTAACCTTTTGAAAAGAGATTTTTATTTTTGACTACTGTTCTAATTCCTTTAATAGATGCTGGTCTATCTAGGTTCTTAATTTCTTCTTGGATCAATTTGTAACAGTTTTCTAAAGCATTTTTAATTCATCTAAGTTTTCAAATTCAAGGGCATGATTTATCTTGTTAGGTTTATTCAATAATTTGGTCTTTTCAAAGACCTAGGTTTTGATTTTCTTAACGAGAGAAAGATTGCTTAGTCAAAATATCACAGCGACCAACAGCAATCAATATTCCAAGCTGACTGTTCTCATCCTTTCTTCCTTGCCCCCACTAGAGAATAAAAGTTTACCAATGCATGAACTTCAAACCTTATCAAAACAGACAAGGCACTGAAGTTTACAATAATTGAACTAGCTTCTGAAATCTGTTAAATAAACCCTCCCAAGTTTGGGCATAAAAGGGATCAGGTAAAATAATACAGAGCAACTCTGAAAAAGAAGTACCTGTAATTAGGAAGTTGCCATGTTCCTCCAAAGGTTCACTGTATTTTCGGACAACATGATTTAAACCAAGGTCTAACTCATAGAAAGTAAGCGTCTGCTGGGTATTAGCTGCTGCTTCCCCTGTTGGATCATTGTCTGCTTCCTACAGAGGAGTACAGTGGCACACAGCCTAATCAGTACCATAAAATCAAATTTCAGGACTGTAAAGACATCAGGATTCTCCTATTTTACAAACAAGGTCCATCTGTTTTACAAGCAAAGGTCCACTGATGCCAAATGGTTTGCCAAAGTTCACACTGCTAAATAATGGTAAAGCTGGAAGAAGAACTCCGGTCTCCTAATTCTGGTTCTCTCTGCTAGAGGATACTGCCTTCCACTCAAGGGAATGAATGGTATGCTTCACCTTTTACTAACTCCCTGTGAAAATAAAAAAATCCCAAATAGTTTCACTCCCCTTTTCAGGTAGCTTTCCCCAATAAATATCCTGTTTCTACAGGGAGACTGTTCAAATCAGAACAAAGTGTTATCACATTGTCAGGTAAGCTCTGAAACATCTTAAAGAAGTTCAGTAATGTATTTGGAATATAGAAAAGATTTGTTAGCAGAAAAGATGTAATATTTGAACAATGAAGAAAATAATCTTAGGAAAGCACTGAGGTAACTGGAAAAAAAAAAGAGAGAGAGAAAAGCACACACAGAGACATGATCCCCATTACCTCATAATCCATTTCCAGACAAGCAAACATTGGATTTTCAAACCCCACATCTACCCCGACCACGTGATACACTAAAGTGTTTGCTTTGTGGGCTTCCAGGGGAGATGAAATGGTAAGCCGGGCTGCAGCATCTCTGTTCAAGATATACACCAATTTCTGTTTTTCAATGGCACCTATTGTTGAAGGAGACAAAAACACACAAGATTTCCAGGTAGTGAATAGAAGGGCTTAAAAAAACAGCTAGATTCCTATCACAATTAATTTTTTTAAATAGGAAAGCCATAACTGTATACATATATTAGGATTTGTATATCATTAAAATAGACAATAGCATCATTTTAGCCACCTCATTCCTAATAGGGATAATATCCCACTAACTCTTCAAAGTATCTTCGGGTGCCCTAGATTTAATAAAAAATTGGGAAACGAAACAATAATTCATAAAATCACCCGCTTTCTTTCAACTAGATTTAGTCAAAGTTGACTAAATCAACTAGATTTGGTCAGCTTTCTTTCAACTGTGACTAGTCAGAGAGGGCTGCCCTCTAGAGGCCTGATCAGATACACGGAATTTTCTTCAAGAGATTTGTCAGAGAAGAGACATGAATGTGAATCATCACTTCAGGCTGATGAAAGCAACCACTCATGTCTAGTAATGTAAAATCATTTCGTTGTAGTCTTTTTACTACAGATAAAGTAAAAAATAGAAAAACATCTATTTCTAGCTAGGCAAGAAGTAGAAAAAGTATGTTAAGACTTTCCCCATTATTTCAGAAGGAAAAGCAACTCTACGTCAAGGAATTAATCCACATGTGATCCGAACTTTACCCAGTTGTTTTACTGGCACACTGCCAAGATCACAGCATTATCATCCTAAACTGAGCATCTGTTAACAGTCAGAGATGCACTCAATAGAGCAAGTTACTCACTAATCATAACAGCTCGCCCTTTGGGATCCACAGCTAAGAACTGGCCAGGAACAATGCGGCGGCATCCACTCTTGCCAAAGGTTTCTTGGTGAATTTTCTCAAACATATTCTTAGATGGCTGGTATTCCAGGATAACAATCCGACCTGAGTCACTGCCTACCACAATGTAGTCTTTGGTGCCACCTGTCAGCCTAAAGGCCATAAGCGACCGAATTACACCAAATACTTCCACCGTAAGTAGGGTGTGTACTTTGCCAGTGTTGGGATCAGGGCGAAGCAGCTCCAAGATCTTCCCACGGGAAACAACAATTTCCTGTTGTTTGGTTCCTAGAATGCCAAAAAATAAAGATCATGAAAAACTGGAATTCTTCCAAAAAGTTACCTGGCTGAATCATAATGCCATTAAAGATAGATATAATTGAGTGAGTTGGGGGCTCAATATTTTAAGTTAACTTATTCTATTGGAAAAGGTATTTTTCCTACAATTGAAATGATCTAACAAAAGCAGTATCAAATAAAAGCTTTTAAAAATGGTTACACAAGTTACTTTTTAAAAAACTTTATTTTCCTAACAGTTGACATCTGTCTGTATAACTGCGCATTGCCTATAAACGGTATAAATGTGTGTTTAGCTTCGTAAGATCAAAATTCTCCGAAGGCTCTTTCTAGCCCATCTTTTAGGCTACTATTCTAAGACAACATATTAACATTTTGTGCAGTTTGATCTGTGTGTCAAAGAACTTGTAAAGCTTTTAAAGCTACCATCTAAAATATATTTCTAAACTCACTCCTAAAGTTTATTTGCTTTAAAACTGCAATCAACACCTCCTAATGCATAAGTCAACTTGTCCTCATCTACATAATTCCACCTGAATGAGCTGTCTCAACTTTAAACTCAACCGTTTAAAATAACTAAGTTCCTCCTTTCCCAAACTCTTACACTAGTCTCAACTAACCTGCTATGAATATATTTTCTCTGCCATCCAGGCTGGAAACTCATATCCTTCACTTTCCTCCTATCTCCACTGCTAGGCCTTCACTATCTTAATGGCTTCCATCCTATCTCATAGCCCACTCTTACCCATTCCAATCCAGTCCCATTTGCTCAGTGCTACCACTTATCAGGCCACATTACTTGCCATTGTAAAAAAGTCATTGGTATCAGCTAAGATCAAGTATACCAAAGTGCTTTGGAAACCATAAAGCATTATATAAATTGTTTGAAATTTTTTCTTGTACTTTTTAGAAAAGTACAGAAAAAAATATGAAGCATTAAAATGAGTAATATTTAAAATGTTACATTCAGAAGGATAATAACTGGAGAACTTACCAGAGAAGTTGCCATGAATGGCAAAGCTGATGCCAGTGGCTCGCTGCAAGGTTAAGTTGTACAGAAACATGGTGGCAGCAATACTGAGTCACCTGCCACTCCACAATCCAGTCACTGGTTACACCACGTCAAAGTAAGCTAAAAGCGCATAAAAGCAAAGTAACATCAGCTGAGAAACTGTTAACATTTTAAGAGTTAACATAGGAACTTCGGGCTGATGGCAGAAGAACCAGTAGAGTAAGGCCCATGAAAGAATGACATATTTATAATTATGAGTTCCTTTTATATGTCAGGCACTTTGCTATATACTGTCTCTAATCTCACAAGCAATCTATCAAGTACTTAATATTAAAACTCATTAAGAAAACCATTTTATAAATGAGAAAATTATGGCTAAGAAATTAAATCACCTGAGGTCACATAACAAGTGGTAAATACATTAAGAGCTAGATCTGTACCATTAATACAACACTGTATTTGCTTTTTCTGACACAGAAACTAAAGTCTACCTTTACTTGTATTTGAATAGGCTACACATTCACAAAGTTCAGGATTCAAAAGCTCAGTAAAAAGCTCCCTCCACCCATTCCCTAGCCATCCATTTCTCCGAGGGGAATCAATTTCACCAAGTTATATCCAACCTGTCCTTCCAGATATTTCCTGTATGGGTAAGAATGTATACTAATACTGTATTTTATCCCCTCTTTTTAACTTAAGGTTGGGTACCATATATTGTACACTTACATTATACTGCAATTTATTTTTTCATTATTTTCTGTCTTGGAGATAGCTAAACACAAAAGGCTTTCCCATTTTTATTTTACAGTAGCAGAGTATTCCACTGAATGGATATATTAGATCTCATTTAGCCAATACCCTACTGATGAACATTTAGGTTGTTCCCAATTTCTTGCTATTATGAATACTGATGCTAAGAAAATCATTCACATATAAGTAATTTATACATTCAGAAGTATCTACTATTAATATGAAACTGTTAGATTGAAGATTCAAACATATGAAATTTTGAGAGCTATTACCTTTCAAAGAAGTAACCAATTTACATCACCAGCAATATTTGAGTCCTTATTTCCTTAATGTAGTGAATACTACACTAAGTTACCAGTGTTTATCGAATCCCTCCTAATCTGATAAACACTGGTAACAGTGTAGTATTCATTGCATCTCTCATACCGCTCTGTATGATTAGAATTTAAAATTTAAACCAACACCATCAAAAACTAAAAGCAAACTGAATTCCAGCCACTTCAGGCCTCTCTAAAAGAGTACAGTCTTGGAAAAGTGTTCCTATCAGACATAACTGCAAACTTATGTATAAACCTCTACCACAGAAGAATCACCCAAAACTACACCTACACAAATACTGCTGGAAAATAGTTATTTTACCTCAATTATTCAGAGACAAAAGCAACAGAATTTGAGAAATCCAAGTAATCATTGTGCAATCAATATAAATTTGGTTTTAAGTGAGAAAAAGTAAATATCTTTATAATCATTTCTGGGTTGGGCAAAAGCAGGGTGACTAAGAACAGAAAAAATCAATCCTGCAGGCAGGAAATGGATATAAACTTTTCTACTTGAAACTAAGGAACACCTATAATGTCCTAGGATCCCAGGGAAAGGTCTGAGGAGAGATAAAAAGGAAATGGGGGAAATGACATACAAACAGAAATATAAACACATGAACAGAGTCAAGAACGCACACCCAGAAGGGCTTAGACACTAGAAAAGGTCCAGGGAAAAGTGTGCTCAGCTTAAAGTTGGTAAAATACAGGCAGAGAATATATTGTAATCGCTCTCAAAGGTGCAGGTATAACAAAATTTATAGTAAAGCCAGTATCATGCTGTCAATGTGATCCATGTCGTTGTATTAAATGTATGAAAGATAAAGAATTTTATTTAAAAAAAAAGGAAAGGCCACTTCTGAAGCCCTGAATATCTCCCTCCAGGCTACTTTTCATTCTTTATAGCTGAAGAATTCAGTTTACTTTCCAGTTCCTTTGTAACTGATGCCATACATTCAGATCCCTGGGACTCACTTTCCCCACACCTGGTTAAATACAGGTTTCTTAGCTATTATTACCCTGGGAAATGGGGAAAGGTGCATTTTGGAAGATCAGCGGCTAAAACCTGGTAAATTTTGTGATTTCCTCCACTTCACTCAATATGCGATTACTAAAAAAAGCCTGCGAATGTTCATTCCATCCCTTCTCATATGGCAAATGAACATAATCGCATTTTAAAATCCCAAATCAGTATTTCCCCTCACTCTACAAATGATGAAACTGAGGATCAGAAGGAATGTTACCTAAATACCAAAAAATAAATTCAAAACAGGCTCCAAAACTATTTCCGTTATTTGCACTTATAATACCCTGGGCTTTTTCACCTTCCTGCCGTGTCCCTCCCGCCTTCTTACATCTCTCGTAGGTCAAGGCCCCAGGGCCTAAAATCTAGGCAATCTCTAAAAAGGCTTATTTTGACCCAGACCTCTTCCATCGCTGTAGACAGAAACAGGAAATAATTCCTAGTAGCCGTATTCACGCGCTCCTCTCGGCCTCCTCCTGGTCCCCTGCCCGCACATAGACTGCCTCAAGGACCCCCACCAGAAACTCACCCACCCTCCCATATGGCCGCTCTAGCCCTCTTTAGGCCCGGGGAAGTCGGGAGGCCACTTCTTTACCCTGCAGTAATGAGGATGGCGTAGATATCCAACGGATGCAGAATTTCTTCAAGGACTAAGGCATCGCCAACGCCAAACTGCCGGCGTTCGCCATTAGCTCTCAAATCAGGGACCTTCCGGTTGGCGCGCGGCGGAAAAAGGTCCCCAACCGGCGCCTAAAGAATATATTTCTAATTTTTATAATGCATTGGTCTTGCATCCACGCCCCATTGAAAATTATTTAAATACATATTATAACAGTCACTTTTTTCAGGAGACTAGAACATGAATAGAATTTTTAAAGTAGACTTTTAAAAAAATGAGTTCAGCGGGCACTTCTGTGGGCAGCCCCGAAGGTCAGCGCGCCATCGAAGAGGGGACCTCGAGAGGCCGGAAACACGGAATGGGAACCAAGATGGCGGACCTTGAGTCCTCCCAGAAGGTGTTAGGGATTTCTCCACCGCCTGAAGGGGTGGGAGGAGGCCGCTGCTCCGAAATCTCCACCGAGTTTATTCGCTCCCTGACGGAGCTGCAGGAACTGGAGGCTGTGTACGAACGGCTCTGCAGCGAAGAGGTGGGAGGGCTGAACCTCTTTATCCAAAGACAGTTGGCGTAGGAGCCGTCAGTTGGGAATTCGGGCTGTGGGAAGCTCTCTTTTTGCCGAGAACAAAAAAGCACCTGCTCGAGAAGCTGGAGTGTATCTGAGTGTAGATCTTGGGACCTGTCATCTCTCTTCACTCATTCTGTTGCTCCCAAGCTTGTTTTCTCTGTTATCTGAGTGACTAGCCCCCATCCCCCATTGATTCCTCGGCTCTTAATCACTACGGGTCTAAGAGATAGTAAAGTTAGATTGAGAGTATATGCCAATTCGCTTGGTTCTCAAAATGAGAATAAAGGCTCTTTTGCATTGATTTAGCAGCTTAAAAATTATTAAACGCTTTTGCCCTGTTATTTAAGCAGGCTGTCATTGCAAATAAATAAGCGTTCTAAGACTTCCCCCTTGTAGGAAGTTATTTGAGGGTGTAACTTCAGTGTTTCAGTGAAGTGTAGAACTTTGTAGAAGCCTAAGGTGTTAAGACTCAGGCACAACTGTCTAATCTTGGACAGGTCATTTAATCTCTTGTACCCCTAACGTTGTGTCAGATGGGGGGCGTGGCCTATATTCTCTCCAGGATTCCTTTCAGCTCTTTCACTTTTCCGTGGCAACCTATTATTGTCAATACATTTTTGAATGTAAGTTGGGTTGCTTGCCTGTCAGAAGAAGGAGATCTAAGCTCTGATTTGAAGTTTAGTAGCTATTTCCTAAAACTAAGCATCTAAGTAAGGTTGAGCACAAAAGGCAATTTCAACCGGATGGTGGATCATTGATATCTTTGAATATTTCCAAATATTAATTTGCACCAGCTCTAGCAGTTTCTGATATGTTTTCAACAAGATGTGCTTTATAAAATTCAGTACTCTTGACTTAACATTCCTAAGCTTGCATTCATTGAGTTTGGAGGAAAATTAAGTTGCTCTTACAGACAGAACAATATTAGTTCTGTATTTGTGTTTGATGATTGTCAAGGTGAAGTTTCCCTCTGTATCCTACTGGACTATTTTAAGAGAAATTTCTAGCTAATTTTTGTTTAAATAAATTTATTTATTTAAATTAGTTTCAAGTAACTATAGATAATTATAATGGCTGTTTTTGAACCATAAGCCACATACTATGTTAAGCACTTTGTTATCTTGTTTGGCTCACACAGCAGTCCTATAGGTTATATATTACTAGCCCTATTTTAAAGATGAAACGCAAACATAAGTAGGTTGCATTAATTGAGGTAACGCAGTAATGCTTGGCTGAGAGAATTATACACTACGAAAAGACTTTGTAACTCACCTTGGAAGTTTCCATTTGTTTAGCCATTATATTTTAAATGTGTTTCTGTGTTAGTCACTATGCTAATAATATTGAATAAAGGTTTATTTCTTCCATTTGTGGTGTTCATCTGCTAGATGAAATAAGGTATACATAAAGTAACAGTCATCATGCGATGTGATAAGAGAAAAATTAAGTATTGGTTGTTAATGTCCTGAAGGAGCTGAGTCGAAGGAAAGAAGACATTTGAAATGGGATTCACCTTTCATTTAAGTGGTTGAGTTAGATAACTCATAGAGTTTCTTCTGACCATTCTGATGACGTTTCCTTGTTTTTCAGAAAGTGGTTGAAAGAGAGCTGGATGCTCTTTTGGAACAGCAAAACACCATTGAAAGTAAAATGGTCACTCTCCACCGAATGGGGTGAGTCTGCATCTCAGCAAGACCTGTTGTAACTACTAACAGGGTCCACTGGATAAGGTATTATTTTTACTAACTTTCTCTTATAAAATGCCAGCTAGGAGCATTACCTCAAGGTAAGTGAATACCTAAGGGTATGATATGTGGTTTTCAAAGTGTCCTCAACATCACTTGGAAACTTGTTGGAAATGCAGATTTTAGCCCTACCTGCATTAACCTACTAAATCAGAAACTCTGGAGATGAGATTCAAGAATCTATTTTTAACAAGCATACCAAATGGTTCTGGCGTATGGCTCAAGTTTGAGAACCACTGTTCTTATAGATTTTGTGTATATGCACATCATAAAAAGTGCTCTTTAATTTAATCATCTCAAATTGTTGCTAAGTGCATTTTATGCTCAGCAATTGGGAAAATTTATTCTCTAATTTTTTGGCAGTACCTTCTTAGGGCTGTCTTTAGTAGTAGTTTTAGAATAGTAGTATAGGCCTGAGTTTACAGTAAAATACTCTTGAAAAAAAATC
This sequence comes from Macroglossus sobrinus, assembly GCA_004027375.1. NCBI lineage: Eukaryota > Metazoa > Chordata > Mammalia > Chiroptera > Pteropodidae > Macroglossus > Macroglossus sobrinus. The sequence goes on along the minus strand of PVKZ01001529.1, from coordinate 93,694 downwards.
TTTTAATAAAGTGAACTAAGCTAAGAATTGTGGAGAGGTACAAAACAAGCAAAAGACAGTCTCCTGCAAAAAAAAAAAATTTTATCTCTTACTCCTACACTCTGCCTCTATAAATTTATTTGTGCTGACAATCTGTCTGTATCTCCAGTCCCAACCTGCAGCTGATTGAAGGAGATGCAAAGCAGCTAGCTGGAATGATCACCTTTACTTGCAACCTAGCTGAGAATGTGTCCAGCAAAGTCCGTCAGCTTGACCTGGCCAAGGTAATCCCATTATGGTGCTGATGTTTGAGTCAGTACCTGTTCTTCCACTGAAATGATCTGGTCATTTGCATAATATCTGTCAGTCGTCTTGATCATCAGTAACAGTTTTGGGAGTGATAGTGGTGGTGGTGTTTTTGAGTTCACCAATAAGAGCTGAAAATGACCTATGATTAACCAGATTCAGCACCTGAATCTCCGTACCTTCTGAAGAGATGTTTGTGAAAGAATAGGACATTGTTTCTGAACACCATGTCTTTTTGCAGAACCGCCTTTATCAAGCCATTCAGAGAGCTGACGACATCTTAGACCTGAAGTTCTGCATGGACGGAGTTCAGACGGCTTTGAGGAATGAAGATTATGAACAGGCTGCGGCCCACATTCATCGCTACTTGTGCCTGGACAAGTCAGTCATCGAGCTCAGCAGACAGGGCAAAGAAGGTCGGCAATCTCAGACTGCTGATCTCTAGTTCAGTTACAAACATCTGTAATCTGAACAAGGCACATTCAACCAGGAAAAGGGCATCCGTTGTTAGTTAATGTCATTGTCTGGCAATAGACCCTATGTAGGTCCTAAACCATCCCAGGGCAGTGTTGTTATTCCCATTTTATAGAAAAGGAAACTGCATCTAGATTTACTATCCTTTGGACCATATTGCCCTACTTAAAAAATTAAATTCTTAGCCTGGTCCATGATCTTGAGTCATCATTTTTAGGCTTTTTTATAGCTTTATTTCATGCTGTTCACTCATGCATTAATTCATTATGTAAATATTCAGGAGCCCCTCTATATGCCAGGGTATATATAGTTGACCCTTAAACAACATGGGGGTTAGGGGCGCTGACTTCCTGCACAGTATATAACTATGGTATTACTTAAAATATTCTGCAAATACTTTTTATCATTATGTTTATATTCTTTTGCTAATTTCATTTTCTTCGCCTGGAATGTATGTTCTTCCTATTCAAGTATAAAATCTTGCCCATCTTTAAGAGATGGTACATTACCTTCTCTAGGAAGTCTTTTCTGATTACTTCAACCAAAAATGTGACTTATGGGCACCTTTATTAATGGCACTTAGCATACACTGAATTTTATTATAGTTATCTATACACAGAGTTTATCTCTTTCATTGATTATAACTTCTGTGATAATAGGAACATGGCTGATTCACCTTTTAATCATCCATATTAGTAGTACAGTATCTTGCAAACAGTAAGTGCTTAATATGTTTTGAATAAAAAGTGATGCACAGACTAAGTGGCATAAACCTGATGTTAATTTCCACTTTCTTCCCTTTGCACAGGGAGCATGATTGATGCCAACCTGAAATTGCTGCAGGAAGCTGAAGAGCGTCTCAAAGCCATTGTAACAGAGAAGTTTGCAGTTGCCACTAAGGAAGGGGATCTGCCCCAGGTGGAGCGCTTCTTCAAGATCTTCCCACTGCTGGGTTTACATGAGGAGGGATTAAGCAAATTCTCAGAATACCTTTGCAAGCAGGTATGGCTCCTGTTTGCTTGGCAGGATAAAGATATGGTTCTCAGCCTAGAGGTTGGAGCACTGGATAGATCCAATGTCTGTGGATACTTTTTCACATCTAGATTTGACTCCTGTTTTCTGCTTTTGCTATAGCCCGGCTGGACTGGATGCATGCATTCATTCAATGTTTATCCACGTATTGCCAATCTGCTGTGTACCAGGCATAGCCTAGACATCCAATGCACATTTTTTTTCCAACAGACCAAGTGAAAGTATAGGAAAATTAAAATGCAAATTCTCTGACAAGTTGACTCACCGTTTTCAAGCTATCAGCCAGGAATTAGCTTTATTAACAGTATTCGGAGTTATTGGTTACTGGCTTTAAGGCTTTATCACCAGGCTTGAGTCTCAAAATAAGCTACAATGAGATGAAGCAGACGAGATCACTTATGGTTAAATCCTGGAAAAGAAACAGGCTCCAGTTAAGGACTCAACCCTCTTCCCCCACCTTAGATGAAGAAAGCAAATTGAAGCAGGCATGTGGGCAGAAGGTTGTTGTTTTCATAACTATATGTTGGTGTACATCCTACCCCCACCCTCAACTTCTCTATAATGGAATACAATTCTGCCATTAAGAAAAATAAGACAGTTTTGTATGTACTGACATATTTCACTCTCTAACATATGTGGTTTGTTAAAATGAGAGGCATGTCAATAAAAATATATGCTTATGTAAGCTTAGGATATATTTGAAAGGGTTAACAGTGATCACCTCTGTAAAGGGGATTAGGAAACCAAAAGTAAGAGGAAGCATGACTTTTCACCAAATACTTCTTTGTTCTTTTTTAACATTTAAATGTTTGTGTTTTACCCATTCTGAAAAGTTAATTTATTAAAAATAACATACAACTGCTTTATGGTATTTTTTTAAATCAGTACTTTGTCATCTGGGACCTTGAATGGCTTATACTTTTAGTCCCTTAAAAGTCCCTTCAGGAGTGCCCAGATTCCTTGTCCTGCTCAATGTAACACCACTAATGATAACTTTGAATTACACTTTGAAATGATTATTGAAATTGGAGACTCTCTCCTTTGGCTAATGGCAGTATGTATTTTCAAAGAAAAAGAAAGCATTATACCTCTCAATGGAAGAAGAGCTACCACTATGTTCAAGTTCATTGTCCTTCCTTAGGCTCAGACAACCCAGAGCCTTCAGATGACGTTCCTATGTGCTGCCTAGATTTCAAGTATCAAGGGGAACATGGGAAAAAGAAAGCCAATGGGAAGTCTTTTGGGAAAACTGAAGCTGGCCTTTAGTCTGAGAAATATATATAGATTCCCTTCTTTTTCTTTTTTAGGTGGCCAGTAAAGCTGAGGAGAATCTGCTGTTGGTACTAGGGACGGACATGAGTGATCGAAGAGCTGCAGTCATCTTTGCAGATACACTCACTCTCTTGTTTGAAGGCAAGCCTCTTCACTCTAGGGAGACGGGAGACATTAACACCAGCATCATAGCTTTTCTTCTATCCCCACTAACCTAATGTCTTTAATTTAATCCCATCATTCACTATATACTGATTTATTGGAGAATTAACTTCCCAGTCTAGTGTGTGATTAGCAAAGATTAGTTTGAGCCTCTATAGCCCTCAAGACCAAACTCTAAGAATAAATTTAACCCTAAAGTAAATTACTGGGAAGAAAGCAATGCTGATTTTTAAAAATGCTCCTATAGAAATTATCAGTATAATTCATGAAATGCCTACTGGTATACCAAGCATTGTGCATATTTAACAGATAAATTTGTTTAGCAACTTCCAGCACCGACAAGAACCTTTTGTATTCATTTGAGGCAGTGAAACAACCAAAACATGTTGAGGTAGACCCTGGGTCAGTCCTGGCTGGAAGAAAAGAGTTTCTTTTGTGGGAAGAATATTTGGAATCTAACCCTCCCACTTTTTTCTTTCTAGGGATTGCCCGCATTGTGGAAACTCACCAACCAATAGTGGAGACCTATTATGGGCCAGGGAAACTTTATAGCCTGATAAAATATCTGCAGGTGGAATGTGACAGACAGGTGGAGAAAGTGGTAGACAAGTTCATCAAGCAGAGGAACTACCACCAGCAGGTGAGCAGGAGAAGCTACAGCAGTTTGGAAGTAGCCAGAAATGCAAAATGGAATAAATTGAGAGGAGAAAAAGAAAAAAGATGCAACAGGAGATACATAAATGCTGAATGCAAACTGGCCTGCACTTTGCCCATCACCAGCTTACTTTGGACTTAAGGTATTGTCAAGATGACATTGGCCTTAGTACAAGACTAAGAAGGAACTGGCAAGGTCTTCCTGAAAGGAACACTAAACCAGTGGTAACATTAAACCAGTTCTCTATATCATAGGATATACAACTGCGCCTTCTGGTAGTATAATGGGAACTTTATTTGTGAAGTTCCTTAAGTGCTAAAGGTAACATTTCCTTCTCAGAACTTGATTTTCCCATTCTTATGAGTAGCAAAAGTAAAAGCAGGATTTAGAAATAGTAGTAGTCCCATACAGTTTTATTTCTAGGAGAAAAAGATTTTAAATCGGGGAGATTCTAGGCAGTAATCCTTTAAAACACTGTTAGCATCCTTTTTAAATGCAATAATAAAGGTAAGCATTAGAATCTAAATCAAAAGTAAATCTCTGAGTCATCATCTTGAAAGCCTGCTTTTGGCTTACCTGTTAAGCAAACTAAACCTAAACATTCTTATATGCCAGAAGTGTGGAATGATCAGCAAAAAGCAGACAGGAGGGTGGGGAAGAGCGATCTCATTTCTGTGGTGTATTGCAGTTCCGGCATGTCCAGAACAACTTGATGAGAAATTCTGCAACAGAAAAAATAGAACCAAGGTACTCATCTTTTTTTTAGTCCATAATAATTTGTGTTGAATCATGTGTAATTCAGATACTATGTTACAATGTGGTCTGTTTTAGAAATGTTTTATCTGTGATTCTTTTTTTTTAATGGAACATATCATGCAGAAGCATATGTATAACACATATGTGGTTTATAAAGAATAATAGATCGTTATCAATACTTTTAAGCCCCCAATGTGACTTTCCTCCTCTCTCTCCTTCAAAGGTTAACTACTGTCCTAAAAGTTTAAGCTTTTTCTTTTTCTAATAAAAAAGAATATATGCTTGTTAAAAGAAAATCGAAAATTATAAAAATATATTCATTCAATCAGCAATTTTTTACTAAGAATACGTTACATGCCAGGCACTGGTCCTTGGTATTGGGGATATGGCAGCAAGCAAAGAGAGCAAAAGAAACCTAATTCTTTGTGACAGCTCTGGTCTATAAAGTAGATAATAATAGTACCTAACACATAGGGTTTTACTATATGCCAGACAGTTTTAAGTACCTAAAAAATATTAAATCATTTAAACCAGACTTTCAGCATCTATACTGTTGGCATTTTGCTGGATAATTCATTATGGAGGACTATCCTGGGCATTGTCAAATGTTTAGCAGTATCCCTAGCCTTGACCCACTAGACCCTGGTAACACCCTGTAGTTGTGTGAGAACCAAAAATGTTTCCAAATACTGCCAAATGTTCTCTGTAAGGTAAAATCACCCTCAGTTGAGAATCACTGATTTAATCCATAAACATTTTTCATAGATAAGGAAACCAAAGCCTAGACAGGTTAAGTAATTCGCCCAAGGTCATCCAGCTAGAAAGTGACAGAGCCAAGAAAAGAGTTCATGCTGTTAACCACTATGACATACGAAGTGTAGGCTATGGGAGAGCATGTAATAAAGGGATGTAATCTAAACTGATGAAGTTCAAGGAAAAATTCCTGAGGAAATGACCTTAGATCTGAGACCTTAAGAGTATGTAGGAGTAAGAGGTAAAGAGTATTTTAGGTAGAGCAGGAAACGCATGTTCAAAGGCCCTGTATTTGAAAAACTGAAAGAAGGCCAGCACAGTTGAAGTACAGAGAGTTGGGGAGAGCCTGATATGAGATGAATCTGAAGAGGTTGTTAAAGTCAGGCCATTCCAAGTCTTCTCTCCTAAGAGCTATGGAAATCTTGATTATGATAAAACCAGATTTCGGTTTTGAAAAGATCTCTTGGACTTCAGCGTGGAAAACTATTTAATTTGTTAATTTGTTTACATAAATTGAAATAGGGGTTCAACTTCCTTTTTAAATGTGGATCTCAGTTATCCTAGCACAGTTTTTCAAAAAGACTATTTCTTTCCTGTTGAGTTGTCTTAGCCTCTCCTTGGAAATCAGTTGACCATCAATGCAAAGATATCTGGATTCTCAGTTAATCTATATACGTATCCTTATGCCAGTACCACACTGTTTTGATTGCTGTAGCTTTGTAGTAAGTTGTGAAATCAGGAAGTGTGGGTCCTCCAACTTTTTTTTATCAAGATTGTTTTCGGCTGTTCATCTGAGTAGATGAATGGGCATGGGACAATTTAATGGAGTATTCCAGAATCCCACCACAGCTAAACAAGAGGTTGGGAAGATGTGTTGTTGTTTTTTTTTTCCACACGAGGCATTGATAATTTTTGCTCAAACTGATAATGAAAACATACCCCCCAGTCTCTTATTTAGCCCTGACAGGATTTTAGGGAGTGAATGATTCAGGTGAAACATGTAAGTGGAATATGTGGTTGACAGCTGTCTCTGATTATAATTGGGTCAGCAGAGCCACAATAACGATCTGTAGAAATCTTCTGGACCCAGTGGGGAGGAGAGGTTTGGGACTTTATTTGCCGTGTAACTCTTATATCTGAGGGAATCCACTGTCCTGCTTATTTCTCCTCTGTGTGTCTCAGGGAACTGGACCCAGTCTTGACTGAGGTCACCCTAATGAACGCCCGCAGTGAGTTGTACTTACGCTTCCTCAGGAAAAGAATCAGCTCTGATTTTGAGGTGGGGGACTCCATGGCCTCAGAAGAAGTAAAGCAAGGTAAAAGGAGTTTTCCATATTCTCTGGAAAGGCTGGGATGTAGTTGGCACTGTTATTTCATTGTTATGCCACAGATCTTAATTAGAGAATAACTAGAGCTCCTTAGCATCTGGGGGTCTATGGTCAAATTGACTCCCAGGAGGAAATCTACACTTAAATGAATTTGAGAATTGGACTAGGCCTTAGAAGCCATCTAATCATTTTATGGTTAGGAAAGCTAATGCCACAAATAATTAAACTATTTTTCTCTGATCTTTTCCCCACACTAATCTTCCTTACCGGCTCTGGTATTTAATTTAGATGGGTGATATATGCACATTTATAGACAAATAGATACAAAGAAAGGAAAGAAAAAATATACACAACTTCCAGGGAACTTTTGAGAGTGACAGGAATATTCAAAGCTGGATTGTAGCAATTGTTGTAAAACTCTTTTATAAAGTTACTAAAAAATCTTTGAATCATATACATAAAATGGGTTAATTTCATGGTACATAAATTATACCTCAACATATAGAAAAGAGTATATAGTATAAAGAAAGAGTATACAAAAAGTATATAAAAAGAGTATATAGTGTAAAGAAAGCCTTTCACCTGTTTCCTCAGGCTCCTATTTCTCCCAGTTACAAGTTTTGAAGGGATAAATACATTGAAAAAAATGGGTGGCACAGTGCTATTTTATTTACAGACATACCTTCCAGGTTTTTAAGAAGACCATTTAATTCCTGCTGGGAAAGGATTTCAGAACTTCCTGAACTGTAGACTTGAAACCAAGCCAGTATCTATGACATTCTGCATGGTTTGTGGCAATAACACATGCCAGGGCAATTAGTTATATGGCCCAAGTGGCATTGCTTTGAATTGGTATTTAAAGGATGTATGTTCATTTGGTGTTCATTGTTATTAGTAACTGTCACTGTTCAGAGAGCTGCGCTGTCTAATACAGTAGCTATGAGCCCCATGTAAGTATTTAAATTTAATTAAAATTAAATAAAATTAAAAATTCAGTTTCTCATTCATATTAGCCACATTTTAATTGCTCAATAGTAGCTACCATATTAGACAACACAGATAAGAACATTTCCGTCATCACAGAAAATTCTGTCAGACAGTACTGGTTTAGAGAATGAAATGTTTTATGCCCAGTATATTTCAGCCTTTACCCTGAAACCTTAAATCTTTTGTATCTTACTAATTAAGGAAATAATGGGAAAGAGATAAAAAGTTCTTTGAACCAAAATGTTCACTACAATCTCCAATTACTGTGATCTCAAATTACCTCTGTTAATACAAAACATTTGGAAATAATCCAAGTGTCTAAAAATAGGAGAATCATTTTTAAAAATTTAGACTATCTACTGGATAAAATATCATGACATTAAAAATAAGTGAGCTAAAAAAAACTGTAGAAACATTGAGAATATAACTTTTAAAAGCACAGTACAAAATTATGCCTATACTATGATTATAACCATGTGAATTATGTGCAGATTTGGAATAAAGATTAGAAAGGAACCTGAAAAAAATAAAAAAGGTTCATCTATTTCCCTTGAGGCAGAAGAGTGAGTATTCTTTCTTGGCTGTCCCTTAGAGCACCAGAAGTGTCTAGACCAGCTCCTCAATAATTGCTTATTGAGCTGCACCATGCAGGAGCTAATTGGCTTGTATATTACCATGGAGGAGTACTTCATGAGGGAGACTGTCAATAAGGTAAGACAGAGGATACCATCCCTTGGAAATGGGCTTTCTGTCCAGAAAGCCAGGCTGAAGGAAATGGTCAAGGCATGTCATGTTTCTTGGTCCTGCTTTGGAATACCCTTACATGTAGACTGAGTGGCACCACTTGGTATGGTTAGTTGTTATGCTTTGCAGTCGTCATGCTCTTTGTAGACCCAGCTGGGACTTTTTTCCCAAGGATCAAAAAGGAACACCTCAGCTCCTCAGGGAGCCTACTTGTTCCCTGCCTTTCTGGAGGTATGTGAGTGAAGAGTCTCGGGGAAGAAGGGCCTCTCCTGATGTCTTACATCCCAGGTAACAGTTGTCCTCAAAGCAAAGGCCCTAAATACTTAATTTCGTAATATAGTTATTGATAGGGAAGTGTGTATCCACAAGGAGTATCCACACCAAGCTGTGACCAGAATAAGCCATACGGGAAAAAACATGAACAAGTAGAAAAGGAAGCAGAACCAGAGACTGTTCGAGAACTATCTTGGACATGTAGAACTGGGGTCCTTATTGGGGATTTTGCCTTTTGAGTAGGCTGTAGCTCTGGACACCTATGAGAAGGGCCAGTTGACATCCAGCATGGTGGATGATGTCTTCTACATTGTAAAGAAGTGCATTGGGCGGGCTCTGTCTAGCTCCAGCATCGACTGTCTCTGTGCCATGATCAACCTTGCCACCACAGAACTGGAGTCTGACTTCAGGTATGGTTGATGTCCTTTCTCTTTTTCGGAAGGTAGAAAGGTCCTAATAGTGATTGATTCCTGAGGCTCACTTGTTTCCTCATTTTTTTCTTTCTGATACTAGTTCAGTTCTATACAGGATATAAGCTCCCATCCATAGCACAACATCCTTGGCTCCACATAGCTGCACAGCAGCCAGATACCTTATAGGCCAAGTCTACGTTTCCTGGACTAGATGGGAGGGGTCATTGGTCTGCAGACCTAGGAAAGAGAACAGGTAGTTCTTATAAAGGCAGTACTTGTAGTATTAACCATCATACTTACCATTGCTACAGACCAGGCACTAAGCTGGTCTGCGCTTATTCAGTCCTAATAACTACCTGTGAGGTAGAAACTATTATCTCCAATTTTAGATGAGGAAGCTGGGGCTTAGGGTGATTCCATCCCTTACTGGGCTGCGCAAGGTCTCCTACATTGGTCTTAAGGATTGGTTATTCTCCCACAAGAGGAATTTGCGCTGCTGGTTCAGAGTAGTGGGCCCTCTGCTCTTGCTGTCCTGAAGGCCAGGTTGAGCACTGTTAGTCCCCATCAATCCCTATGTGCCATTTTGCCCCCTCCTCCGCAGGGACGTTCTGTGTAACAAGCTGCGGATGGGCTTCCCAGCCACCACCTTACAGGACATCCAGCGTGGGGTGACAAGTGCTGTGAACATCATGCACAGCAGCCTCCAACAGGGCAAATTTGACACAAAAGGCATTGAGAGCACTGACGAGGCCAAGCTGTCCTTCCTGGTACGTAGCCCCAGCTGCCGGCAGCTGGGTTGTTTTATCTCAAGATGTTAAACTATGACCACTAAGCCACAGAGTAATCAGCCTTATTAAACTGAAGACTTTTCCTCCAGTGTCTATGTAGAAGGAAAACTCCTTTAAGGAAAGCTCCTCCTAGAAGGTTCTGAAACCATTTCTTAACCAGGGACCTATTTCTGAGCAGCCTGAGCCAAGACATGTACTGTTCACTGCCCAGAAATCTGGGTGTCTCAGCTCTCCCCGGTACTCATTTCCAAGAGCACTACCCAGCTGTTAACAGGCTCCACTGAGTATCAAGTTTGGCTTACATCTCCCACAGAACCAACTGAAATATCTGTGCCAAGCCTGCAGACTGATTCTCTGAGGATGGTCCCCCAGTATGGGTGGGTGCCGATCTTTTAAATCTACCAGGACTGCTTTTCTAGCATACATCTTAGACTTTCAGCTTCTTCATAAAGTTTACTTTACTAAAGCCCTGAGCTATCCAGATATGACAACAGATATAATGAAGGAGTGAGTCTTCCCAGTTGCATGACACCTGGCGAAGGAGAAGCATGCAAGGATGAAAGGATTTATGCAGGTTACCGGGCAGTTCGTAATGAACCAGAAAACACAAGTGAGTCCTGAGCTCACAGTCAAGCCTCTCTGGCGCTTGCTGTCTTGGCATGAGTGGGAATAGTACTGTCAGAGGTCACTCTGCTTCACCCTTATGTTGGCTAGACCCTGTGTCTTCTTGGCCCCTGAGATCATTCAGAGGCTGAAGGAAACATCCAGTAGCAGAGCTCTCAATCAACAGTCCACATATGGGGTCTCAGAACACCCTGGGATTAGGTGCAAAACTATGTACATGTTTTGTTTTGTTTTGTTTTTGTGGAAGCAGAGTCTTTAGCTTTCAGATTCTTAACTCCCAAAGAGTTCAGAGTTGTTATTTTCTGATACAGAAACCTAAACATACTAATATCTACCTTGTCTCTGTGCAAGGCAACCCACAGTAATTAGTCCTCAGATCCAGCTGCTGTTTAGGCAGCCCCACTCTATTCCTGTCATTGAAAATGTTTTCTTGGGCATGGCTTCTATTGATCAGGGATGTCATGGTTGCCAAAAAAAGGAGGATCAACTCCAAGAAACTGTTGCCTCTGACTGCGGTGCCTTTGGAGAACTTTGCCAGAATGTCTGTTAACCAGCTTCATGTGATTGTGGATTGACTTAAATTTTTCATTTCACTTGCATTCCCTTTCATTTTTTTTGTATTTTAATTTTTATTAGCTTCAAGTATACAGTGCAATAGTTAGACATTTACATAGTTTATGAAATGATCCCCCCAAAATATGGAACACTTCATGAATTTGTGTGTCATCCTTGTGCAAGGCCCATGCTAATATTTGTATCATTCCAATTTTAGTATATGTGCTGCCAAAGCGAACACTCCTTTCATTTTTTACAGAACTTATTTCATTCTTTCATTTCTCTGCTCAGAAATGACTCCTTGCTACTACTTACCACAACAAAGCTAGATGTCTTTGCCAGGTGTTTTGTTGAAGGCCTCTTGAATCTGACCCATCCTGCGACTCTAGTCTTGCCACTACTTGACTCCACAGGTCCCCAATAGGCTGGCCACTGCATTTGCTGTTCTCATTCAATTTCATTGTTTGAGGACCCAGAAGATAATAAGGCCAACAAGAAAGATGATGCTCAATGCTTGGTGACAGGTTTCTAGTTTTTCTGATGCCACATACTTGAAACATCATCACTACCATCACAGGGCCTATTTCTTATGTCACATTGATTAATTTATCTGTCAAGATGAATTCCCCAGTGTTACTGACATATCATTCACCATGAGCTGGGATAAGCCCAGTGAGTGAGTCCTTGCTTACAAGGGCTGTTGATACAAGGAAACTTTGAAAGCAATACTGTTTGAACCCAAATCCATTTTCCCCTCATGACAGATTATTTTTGGTGTACATAAATGCCTTGGAAACATTTATGTTGTAGTCTTCATCCTTGAGCTGTCATGACAATGCAATTTTTTCCCTGGAAGCTTGTCCTGTTAGCTGCCTTGTGTTGTGGAATGCTAATGAAAGGCCTTAAGTCTTATCCATCCACAGTGGAAGCAGCCTTAACACTCTCAGCAGCATGACTTTTAGTATTGGCTGTAGGACACTGATGACAGAAGCATTCTTGGGAAGACAAGAGGAGTGTTCTAGTAATCTCAGTCTCTGGGGTTTCAGGATTCTTCTTTTACTCTGAAATCCTGAAGCTCCTGACTCATCTCTTGGAAATTAGTTCTTCCCTCCTTCACCCCTACCTTCCTGGTCATGCCACGAGCACACCAGTTCAGAGGTTCTGTGATCCTTTCAAACTCTAATTCCTCCCCAACACAGCCTCTGGGTTATTATTCCCAAACCAAAACACTGTACATGTGGCTTTCACTTGCTTTAATCCTTAGTGCCACCCCATTATCCACAGGACAACATAGCACCCAAGTCCCAGTCTGACTTTACCCACCTCTGCAGTCCCACCTCTTTCTATGTCCCTGCATGTGTCCGTGCACTGACTCTCTTGATCCCCAAATACCTTTTGGTGTTTTCTGCCACTGCATTTGCTTATGTTATTTCTTTTCCATATACATTCATTCACTCATTCAAATATTCATTACAAACTTCTATATATCAGGCACTATTTTAGGTCCTAGAGCTGCACTGCTCAATATGGTAGCTACAAGCCACAAGTGGCTATTTAAATTCAAAATTTTTTAAGTCCAGTTCCTGAGTTGCACTAGCACATTTCAAGTGCTCAATGGCCACACGTGGCTAGAGGCTACCATACTGGATAGCTCAGATTTAGAATATTTCCATCACCAAAAAAGTTCTCTTGAACAGTGCTCTACTAGAGACACAGCGGTGAAGAAAACAGACTAGATTCCTGCTTTCATGGAGCTGTCATTCATGTGGGAAAGACAGGCAAGAAACAAAATGGTATCGGATCATCCTAAGTACCATTAAGAAAATATCAAACAGGACAGTGGGCTAAGGAGAGGCTAGGGGAATAGAGAAATGTACTCACCCTCATCTCCTGTCAGTTACATTCCAGCCTTTTTAAGTTCAGCTCAGTTAACAACTCTGCCATGGAGCGTTCCTTGAATACCTCAGACTAAAACATTTATTCTTTCCTCTAAATGGCCATAGCTGTTTGTGCCTTAATTATCACTTTTGTCACATGCTGCTGTTTATTATTATTATTTCAATTATTTCTGTAGTTCGCTTAAAAGTCAATTGAATTATGAGAGAAAGAGCCCTTGGCCTATAGTGCTCAGGAGACCTGAATTCTGATCCTCTAGCTCTAGCTCTGTGGCTTGTCACTCACTTGAGTTTCTGTCCCCTTCCCTGCTTTATTTTTCTTCATGGTGTTAATCACTACCTGATATTATATAATACATATATTATCTGACTTCTAGATTGTAAACTCTGTGAGGGGGTGAATTTTTTCTGTTTAGTTCATTGCTTTCTCCTTGGTGCCTGGCACATAGTGGGCACTAGGTAAATGTTTGCTGAAGCAATTCTTAACTGACTTTGGTGAACCATTTCACCTACTGAGGAGTCTCGTTCCCACCTATAAGCTGGCTTGATAATACTCATTTTGTAGAGGGTATTTGGCAGAGCAGGGAGATAATGGATAAGAAAATGCCTGTTGGGTGGTTCTCAGTATTTCTTTAATGAGTGTCAGCCTTAGCATCACTGACCTGGACTTGAAGTTTGAAGCCCCAGGACTTTTCCCAGACCTTTGTGCCTAAACATAGAAAAGAAAGACTTGAAACCTTGGGTCGAGTTGGCTTTGCTGCCTTGCATCAGGCACAGGAGAAAAGGCAAACCTGGTTAACTGTTCTGCCCAATATAACACCTGAGCACCCTGCCTGGTGACAGTGCTGTGGGCCTTCCTCAGCCCTTATCTGAGTCTCAGGAGTACAGCTGTCAGCCAGTCTGGCACTGGAGTGGGCACAAACACAGATGAGCAGGAAGTTCATTCTTTGTCCTCTTCTCCCAGGTGACTCTGAACAACGTGGAAATCTGCAGTGAAAACATCTCTACTCTGAAGAAGACGCTGGAGGTACTGGGGAAATTGCCTATCAGTTTTCAGCCACTGTAGCCCACCCCCAGCCCCACTCTCACTCCCGCCCCCACCAGGCCTCATTTTGAAAAGGAGCCCTGTACTCTCATCCTGGTGGGGACTGGCATTCCCTGGCTTTGAGCCAACTCTCCTTCACAGCACTTGAGGTGATTCACTAGTGACTGTTGTGAATCAAGAGGTAGCAAGGCACCTCTGACCGATGTGAAGAGATCTCGCCCATGAGTTGGAAGATCAGAATTCAAATTAGATCTTCCAGCATGTGACATACTTAGTCCGTGACATTGGACAAGTCCCTGAACTCTGAAGGCCTTAGTTCTCTCATCTATCAAATGAGATACAGATCTTTATCCTTCCCTACTTTGGGTTTGTTGGGTGGCATAAAATTAAAAAAAAAAAAAATGGTAAAGCCCTTTATAAATCTTAAGAAATTAAGATGGGGTAGAGTCACCAAACCTTGTTCAAAGCCAGTTTCTGTTACCATTTTTTAAAGGAAGGTTGTATAGTACAGTGAAGATTGTTTGGACTTGGAAGTCAGTTACCCGAGTTCATATCTCCACTTGACCACTGACCAGTTGTGTGACCTGACGCGAGTTCTATAACCTCCCTGAGCCTCAATTTCCTCACTTGTAACACAGGGAGCATGATACCTGCCCCATTGGGTGGTTGTGAGAATTGAACAAGATATTATCAAGCACCCGGTACATGAGAAGCGGGCAGTGGTAGTTAATATTTACAGATAATGGCATGGATATTATATATTAATAGTTACAGATAATGGCATGGAGTGATTTAAGTGTTAAAAAATGAGGAGCCCAACTCTTTGCCACTCCCAAACTCTGCCTCTGAGAAAAGAGGAGGCCAGGGTCCTGCCACCCTAGTGGGCACTTGTACTGAGGAGGCTGCTTGCTGAAGAGGCACAGGGCTCAACATGCAGGCTGGTGGTGGTGACTGTCATCATTGTTCGTAAGTCATGGCATCTTTGATTATATTCCTGACTTCATCCTTATCATTAGCCTGTTGTATTTGAAGTAGAATTTTGGGAAATGTTAGGAAGTCAAAACTGAGCTAGAAATAGCTAAATGAAAGAAAAAGAGGGATGGCAAAGAGCTAAAACCAAGTCCCATAACTCCTACCCCCTTTAGATTTGCATTTCCCTTGTGTTCTTCCTCAGTTCATCAGCACCCTCTTAGATATAAGCAGGTCAGGTAGCATGATGTCCATTTTATAGACAAGGTTAAATGGCTAAAGATAGTAAAGCTCAGAGCTGCTGTAGGAACGAAGGACCTCTGCCTACTAGATCGTTCAGTCCCTTTGCAGCTCTTCTCTGCTGCTCCTACTGTAGGCAAAACCACAAATTTTCTAAGGGGGCTACAAGAAATGTGGGTAGCTAGCAACCCAAACATGGTGACCTTTAAGCAGCTGCCCCTGTGCTATATAGTGTAGGGATTAAGAACAAGCACTCTGGAGCCAGAATACCCAGCTTGAATACCAGCTCCACAACTTACTGCTGTGTGTCTTTAGTAAATTATTAGTTTCTCTGTGTCCCAATACAGACAATAGTAGTACCTACTTAATAAAAATAAAATGCTTAGGACAAGGCCTGGCACACGGTAAGCACTTAAATTGTAGCTGTGACCATGATGATTTCCCTTGGGCTGCCAGACCGCAACATTAAAAAGCAGAAACTATAACAATAACTAGAGTCTCCTTAGTGCCTACTATATGCCAGGCACTGAGCTAAGCATTTGGTGCATCATCTCATCCAACTCTCACAACCACCAAGGAAGCAGGAATTTGTGTTATAACCAGCGAATTTAAAGTTCAGAAACTTTAAATCACTAGACAAGGTCACTCAACTAATAGGTGGCTGAGCCAGGATTTGAATTTAGGAACATCTGACTCTAACAGTGTGAAAAAATGTCTGGTATTTGTGTTTTATTCACATCCTAGCACTGGTACCCCTGGATTACAAGGGAGAAGTAGGAGCCAAGTAGCTAGCTACCAGGATAGAATCCAGGTTTCCTGAAACCCACCCAGGGTTCTTGCCTAGGATTGGCCTTATCTCCCAAAGCAGGCTACAGTAGGAGAAATGGCTGATTGTATGTTGCCTTCCCCTCTGTCCCATGGCCCATGCTCAGAAGCCTGAAAACTGGGTGTTCTCCCCTAGAGTGACTGCACCAAGCTGTTCAGTCAGGGCATCGGAGGGGAGCAGGCCCAGGCCAAGTTTGACAGCTGCCTTTCTGACTTGGCTGCTGTATCCAACAAATTCCGAGACCTCTTGCAGGTAAGCCCCAGGTTCAGCTGCTGGCTGAATTCTGTGCCTGGGTGTTGCTCTAGGAAGATTGTTACCAGCTTATCATGGGCACCATGTTTAAAGAAACAGGGAGGCAAGGTAAGGGGGTAGCATGCAAGCCACCAAAATTGTGTAAGTCCCTTGAGACGAAAGGCCCTGTTGGTTTTTCAGCAATCATCATGTCGACAGACTAGCATTCTGGTCCTCTAGAATCTCCACTTGGTCCCCAGTGCCAAGAGCCCTCAGCTGCTGCGAGGGAATGAAACCACGTGGTTATTCGGACCTGTTGCTTGACCTTAGCCACAGGTGCTGCCTAATACCAGGCACTCATCTCTTCCCTTGAGAGTTTACAGACCTACCTTCAAGGTCTTATCTTTGGCCTGGACCTGAATCTGCACAGATCTGGAATGGAACCAGTTGTTCCTGGCTTCCTTTATCAGCATTATCTCTGTTACACTTCAGACAGGGCCTGCAGATAGCCTCAGAGCTGGAATAATGCCCTGGCAGTCAAGAGATTGGAAGAGGAGGATAAAGGGAAGGGATGGGTGTGTGCACATTCTGGGTCTGATGCCTCTTCCTTGTCCATCACAGGAAGGGCTGGCAGAGCTAAACAGCACAGCAATCAAGCCCCAGGCACAGCCTTGGATCAACAACTTTCTGTCTGTCTCCCACAACATCGAGGAGGTCAGCCTGACCACAGACAGCCATCAAGCCCAGGATTACTTCCTTTATTCCCCTAGCCCCTAGCTGAAGGGCAGTGGAGCTGTCCATCTGAAAGACTAGACCTTCCCTCACCCTCACAGCCTAGCTTCCTTCTAGGAAACAGGTTGTTCCTGCAGGAGAAGGGCTCAGAAAAACATCCAAAGGTAGTTTGCCCTGATCTAACGCATTCTTTTTATTGAGGCTCTTTTTGCCCTACCTATCATAGACAGCCTCTTTTTTTTCTTTTAAGTCCATGGATTCTTCCTGTAGAACATGAGATTCAGAGGGAATACAATGCTAGGAGCTTTACTGTTTGTGCCACTGCTACAACCGCCCAGAGCTGTTTCCCAGTGGGAAGTGTGATGCAGAAGTAGTGGCATTTACTGCTAGCCAGAGTGTCCAAGTTGGATGAGTCAGAAGCTACAGGGGAAGGACCTCTTCTCCTGTTTTCTTAGAGGGGTGGAAGTAGGATGGGGGTGCTTGGTGCTTCTTGGAGAGGCCCCCAGTGACCCACCTTGCTTCCTAACAATAGGAAGAATTCAATGACTATGAGGCCAATGATCCTTGGGTACAACAGTTCATCCTTAACCTGCAGCAGCAAATGGCGGAGTTCAAGGTGAGCACAGGCTCTAGGGACCGGCTTATGGAATTATCCACCTCTGTCCAAACCAACAAACTGCATCTCATCACACCCCTGCTGGGAGCCCTGAAAACCCTTACAAGTCCCAGCCTGTACGAACACTCCCCAGTGGCCTCATGTAACTATCCCTACCCACTGAAGGCAGAGTGGGTAGGTGGAACTCCCACTGATGTCTAGCTTCTCTGTGTAGGCCAGCCTGTCTCCAGTCATCTACGACAGTCTGACCAACCTCATGACCAGCTTTGTTGCAGTCGAGTTGGAGAAAGTGGTGCTGAAATCTACCTTCAATCGTGTAAGGTCAAGGGAGCACAGGTCTCCAGCTCTGTTGTTTCTCCTCTGAGGAAGATGAGTCCTGCTACCCCGGGACTTGTGTCCCCTGTCTGCTACCCCCAGGCCCTGCCTATCTAAGCCCAGTGCTGCCCTGGCTTCTGAGGCCTTGAAGCTGACTGCAGCCACAGGGTACCACCGGAAGCCCAGATGGCCTTGCAGCCCAGCACTGAGGGAAATTGGGGGCTAGTCCTGCTTGACCAGAGGGCCAGACCTTAAACAGTGACTGGGTTTTTGTTCCCCTGCAGCTGGGTGGTCTGCAGTTTGACAAGGAGCTGAGGTCACTCATTGCCTACCTTACCACGGTGACCACCTGGACCATCAGAGACAAGTTTGCCCGGCTCTCCCAGATGGCTACAATCCTCAATCTGGAGCGGGTAGGTGGGGCTCCCTTGGCTAGCCAGGAAAGGTGTCTAGGAAGAGGCAGAGACAAAATTTAGATCCCTGCCACTCCCTCAAAACCGTGTCTGCCATCAGCCCAGCCCTGCAGGGCACCTTCTCTGTCCTGGGCACTGCTGGAGAAGCTTAAGGCCTTCTCTCCGGGTAGTCCCTTCTCTCAGGGTAGTCCCTTCCTTGCTGACTTGTCTCTGTTCTTCCCACAGGTGACCGAGATCCTAGATTACTGGGGCACCAACTCTGGCCCATTGACATGGCGCCTCACCCCTGTTGAAGTACGCCAAGTGCTGGCTCTGCGCATAGACTTCCGCAGCGAGGATATCAAGAGGCTGCGCCTGTAGCTGCCAGGGTGAGCCCACCTGGCCCATCACACTTCAGGACCATTCCCTAAGTGGCCACAGTCAAGGAGCTGAGCAAGGCTGTCTGGCTTGGGGGCAGTTCTGACAGCCCAGACTGTTCCACTGTTGGCAGCACGGACACAAGGCCTCAGCTAACTATACTCTTTGCCGTAGACCTAGCTGGGTGGTGGTTTAGGGGCAGCCTCTTCCCACCAAGAGAGGTGAGTCTCCCTGGGTTCCTGATTAGGTGGAAAAGTCAAGGCAGGCCATCCTTCTTCGTTGTGGTCATGCTCTCGTCCCCACACACTACAGCAAACAGACTACCTCCCTAATGGCCCCAAAGGACTTGGATGCATCTGGGGGCCTAGGGAGTTAGGTTTACTCTGAGGAAAGGATGTGATGTTTATTATCACCCTGATTAAAGATACTCCTTGGAGAGATGCCATATGCTGTTTCTTGGGAGGGCCAGATGCTACAGGACAAGACTGGTCTACCAGTTGCACTGAAATGTGAAGGTAAAAGCTTAAAGCCTCAGCCTCCTCCTACACCGAGTGGCACACGGCTACTCCCAGGACCCACATGATAGCACCTCATCCAATCCTAGACCCTCTTCCACCTCCTCAGCCTTCAGCACCAGAAGCTGGATCATCCCCAGGGCAGTTTCCCACAGTGCCAGGGGAAGTGGGGCTTGCCAGCAGGAACAAGAGTTTTATGAGGACAGTCTTGACAGGCAGAGTGAATTTATTCCAAGATCACAGTCCTGAGAACCCATTTCTCGCAGGCACTGAGTCATATGGCACAGTCATAGTGTTACTGGTTAAGGCCTGGTTGGCAATGATTTGCTGTAGGACTGCACTGGCTCACTGTCACAGATGTGGATGTGGACCCCCACCCCTGCTCCCACTCCTCCATCAAGTCAGCCTTTGAGTGAGAACTAAGCATGAAGTCTCTACTCCATCAAAATTCTGACCTCTAAGGAAGGCCACAGGAAATGCTCCAAAGGGTCTCTTCAGGGTGAGCCTTACCAAGAGACCTCAATCCCCTGCTCCAGCTGTTTTCTATACCCTTCTCCAGGGCCCTCGTGAAAAAGGAGACAGTCAAGGCCCAAGCTGGGCCATAGGAATTATAAAGGCCACAGGGACACTGAGCTTAGGAACTTCCTGTGTCCAGATGGAGCAGAGGCCAAGCCTAGACCATTGTCACCCAAGGGGTCACAGCCCTGTTTCTAGGCATGGTCTGCTTCACTAAGCTCCAGTAAGAGCTGGGCCCAAGCTCAGGTCATCTTCTTTTGGGAACGGATTCATAAAGAAGTGGCTGGGGCAGAGGAGGCTGAGTACTCCAAAGGGAGGGGTTGCTGCAGCTCCAGGCTTTCTCCTCTTGCAGAAGGACAAGAGCATCAGGTTGAGGTCTCAGTCCCAAGCAGCTGCAGCCTCAGGCCCCAAGTGTCTACTTCTACCAGGTGGATGCTGTAATTCCCGAGGCCCTGGGAGCAAAGAGCAGAAGGTGTTTAGAGGGCTCTGGGCAAATCTCAGGCATTCTGGAAGCTGGACTGAGGCTGTAGAGCCAGGGGGACTTGCAGCAGTAAGTCCTGGTTAGCCAGTGGGGCCACAGTGAAGGCTCCTACCCATCACAATCATACACAGCACCATCAGGTACCTCAGTCTTGGCCAGCACAGCCTCCAGAGCCTCCTTTTGCCGCGGCTCCTTGGTCAAAAGATAAAGAAAGCCCCCGCCGCCTGCCCCTGCCAGGCTCTGGCCATGCACGTGGGGGGCCAGGACATCCATCATGCGCCGCACAGCCAGGGGCTCACAGCCTGGAGCCATGAGCTTCTTCTGTTCCCAGTACAAGGTCAGGCACTTGCCCAACAGAGGCAGGCTTCCTGTGGTGGGGGCAGAGAAGGGAGGGGAGGGTGTGCCTGAGCCAGGATATTCAGTGCCGAGCTGTAGACTGAATAAAGTGCCAAGAGACACTGCTTAACCAATGGCTGGCAAAAGAAGTGATTAAAGCCCACCTCACGGGGTGGTTTGAGGGCTAATGTGCACATGGCATGGTACCCAGCATAGTGTTCAATACAAATGAACTGTGTAGCTACTCGAAACCCTACTTGGCTCTGACTCCCTGGCACTCAGCCATGGGGCCTGAGCCTCTTCCCCATAATGCAAGTATTATCCTGAGACGTGGCTCCGACCTAAGTGTGAGACCCTGGAGAAGACACAGTAGGCTTCTGTCTCCGGAGGCCTCATACCTGGTACCTATGCCAAGTCTGCAGAGGCCTCTGGCTTTAGACCCATGGACAACAAGGCACTCACTCCTCGTGTCCTTGTCCTCAGGAAGGAAGCACCTCACCTTGGCGGAAGGCTTCTGCGCACTCCTTGGTTTGGTGCACCAGGCCGTGGGCATTCTCCACGACAGCAGGCAGCCTGGCATACCAGCTCCTTAGCACATCCTGCAGATGGGGCAGGAGGGCTGCAATGAGGGTCTGGGCCCACCTGAGCCTTCTGCCTCCCTCCCTTCTGGGGTGGGGCTCACCTGCAGTAGATTTCGAGCCAGACGGGTCTTACCAGTGTACACCAGAAGCAGGTGGTCATTGAGTGTCTGGAGAAAGCCCTCAGGGACGGTGATCTCTTCCACCTCCACCTTCAGTGGCAGCTGAGCCCGGGAGCGCCCGATCTTGATGCCAGGCATAAGGCCACCCACTTGGTCCTGCCAGCCACCTCCTGGGAGCCCAGGGTCCATCACTGTTGGAGCTTATCTGGCCTAACATCCCGCTCCCAGCCCTGCACCCCTGGCAGGGACTGGCATGGGAAGACAGCTTCCCTCGACTAGTCCAAGTGAGCTGTATGGCTTCTGCCTCCAGCCCTGGGAGTAGGATGAGCCCAACATTGTCAGGCCGCAAGGGAATCCTTTCAGCAAGGAAAAGGATTTCACTCCAGAGTCAAGCTTGGGATGCACAAGGTCCAAATTGTCAGGTGTTGCAAACCTGACATGTAGGTGGAACCACATCGAAGGGTAAGACCTGGCACTAACCTCTCCCCCGAGGAGAACGGATGTAGGACTTTTCCTACAGCCTGCCTCCTGCATCCTGTCTTTTCTGATAAAGGGTGCTGATGTTGGAAATAAACTTATCAAACATGAAAGGGCCTGTTTACATCTTGCTTTAATAATGACGTCATGAATCTCTTTTCCTCTTGCAGCTCTATAAAAATGACAAAACTTGAGATAATCCTGGGATAGGCCCTTGATACTTGGGGAAAGACCAGCAAGGATTTATAAAATGCAAATGTCAGAAGGTATCTGGAACTTTATAGCCAAAACATAGTGTCAGGCCCCAAATGTCAAAAACTCCTTAATTGTGCCCCTCTCTTTCAGAGCACCTAGCACAGCTTATATTTATTCGTCATTCGAATGGCTATTGATTAATGTCTGTCTCCATAGGCCATGTGACTTTTGAAGGCAAGGGCCCTATGTTTGCTCATTTTATCCCCAGGGCCCAAACTCAGTAGATACTCAATAAATAGTGGTCAGTCGACCAAACGAAGGATTTGAATGGTGCACCTCAGAAGAAAACTGAAAAGACCTCCCTGTCTGCCCCTCTTGCTAATGACTACTTATAATGAGATGTGAGTCATTACAATGATAAGAGGAGGCTGGGCTGCAAAGTGACTAGAAAAGATAGCATAATCAGCATCTATACATCTCTGTGATGGTTTCCTTCCCAGAGTCACGATGAGGCCTGGCATCCTGAGGTGACCAGAGCACCCCAGGATTGGACCAGACAAACCTCTGGCTGCTCCCTATTGTGCATGGATTCCAAGGGGCCACACTGGCAAGAGGAGGGAGAAGCCTGGGGCTAGTACCATTCCGTTATGATCACAGCCATGTTCTAAGCCCTCCGTGCCCCACCCATATGGCTGGCATGAGAGAAGGGAGGTGGGCACAAATGACCATA
Organism: Macroglossus sobrinus; assembly: GCA_004027375.1. NCBI lineage: Eukaryota > Metazoa > Chordata > Mammalia > Chiroptera > Pteropodidae > Macroglossus > Macroglossus sobrinus. Next base: position 71,004 of record PVKZ01001529.1, on the reverse strand, counting down.
GCCCAAGGGAGGGGTAAGTTGGTTGGAAGGGCAGGCTGAAGATCCTGTCCCCTGCTCCAAACCCAGTTCTGCCCAGCCCCTCCCTGAGGGACAACCCTGGAAGGCAACTAAGTTAAGGAATAAACCTATAAACCTAACACATGAAACATGTAGCACAGACTCTGGCATTCAGTAGGTGCTCCTAAAAGTAGAAACATTTCAAGTTGAAAACCACCAGAGAAGGTCAGAGTGATAAACAGGAAGCTTAACCAGGTGAAGGAACAGCACAGTATCTGGCTATAAGCCCAGAGGAGCCTCTGGAGGCCCTTGGGAAAGTGCCAGTGACCCCCCTCCCACCAGGGGCAGTCCCATACCTGTGGTGAGCACCTGCTCCAGGTGCAGCACTGCGTGGATCAGCGCCTCTGTGCCCACCATCCGGCCTGCGGCCCGCTGCAAGGCAGCCAGGGCAGTGCCCGCCAGGATGCTGCTGGTGCCTGCAGAGCAGGTAGGATGGTGCCAAGCATGAAACAGCTCTGCCCAGCCTAGTCCTGCCCCACCCACTCTCTCTGCCAGGTAAAGGCAGGAAAGAGGATTGAAGGTGAGGCTGGAGGGCTGGGGCAGAGTGGTTGGGGACAGGGCCCACTTACCAAGGCCAGAACCATGGGGCAGCTCCGACCAGGTGTGCAGCTCAAAGCCGCCCCCAAAGTTGTGCAGCAGCTGCTCCCTCAGCGAGAGCTTGGAATGGACACTCACGATCCCCGCACAAATGAAGGCAGCTTTGAGCAGGGCTCCTGCAGAGAGTCCAGCACCAGTAAGCTCCCTCATTTGGTTTCCAATGGCAGAAGAAGACACCACCCCAGCTCCACTACATCCCAGCCCGGCATGGGGCTCATTTGGGGGACAAAAGCCCAGCAACAGTGCAGGCCCCTTCCCTAGTCACAAAAAGGCCTGGGCTCCCCAACATGGGAAATTTGTCAGCTCTACCTCCTGCACCTACATGCTCCTCAACCAGAGACTGGCTCGTCCTCAGGCCAGGCTCCCATAGCCAGCAGAGTCCCCAAAGTTCTGTCCCCATTCCCCAGCTGGCTGTGTGTGCCATCCCCACTGGCAGATGTCCTGGGTGCCCTGACCTGGAGCATGAGGCTGGCAGTAATCCTGCAGGTCATCCAGGCTCCGGCATACTATCTTCATGGCCATCTCATCCTGCCTTGATCCCATCGCCAGCCACAGGTCAGGCTCCAAGATGCGGCGTGCCCTGGCCCCAATGGGCCGGCGGCCATCGACTCGCACAGCCACGCCCACCACTGCCCCACCAAGCTCGTAGGCAAGGGGTGGCGTGTCACTCCAGCCACCTGTGGCAGTTCAACAAGACCAAGCTGGTCACAGGGGCTGCCAAAGCAGCCCAAGGGTAGCTATGCTCACCCCCACTCGCACAAGGGGCTCACCGGAGAAATCCACACGAGCCGGGCACTCAGCCACCACCCACTGCCCAGGTGCTGGCAGCTCCACTGGCTCCGTGGAGACAAAGTGCTGGGCCGACATCACAGCCTGGCGGATCAAGATTTGTCCAGCCCCCTCGTAGTGGCGGGCAGCTCGCACTAGCAAGGCTGGCCTGCCAAGAAGGAGGGGAGAGATGGCAGCATAGAGTCCTAAGCTGCGGGTGGACCGCCTGGGTATCGGAATCTGACTGACCGGAGTGACTGCCCCACCTCTCTGCGGGTTTCCACCCCCAAGGATAACCAGGTGCTTTCCCATGGGTTCTGACATAATTAGTGCCCACCTGCTAAGCCACTTGTCCCGCTCCTGGGCAAGCGCCTCCACACCTCCTGCCAGGTCTCCACACTCCAGGTATGAGAAAGGCCGAATCCAGTCAGGGTTGGCAGCCGGCCCGCTCCGTAAACCACCTCGGCCCTCTGCCCAGCAGCCCAGCACGTCTGCCACACAGGCCAGTGCCCGGGCTGCCACACCAGGGTCTCCTGTGCCAGCAGCAACTGAGGGACCAGGAATCAGAGGTGACTGGGGAAATGATCCACCCCCAAGCCCCCCTTCCCCCAGAAACTATTCAACAACGCCCAAACACTCTGGATCCCTCACATCTCTTCACTTTCACCCAATATATATCCATGCCTCTGAGTGTGCACCCCACGTCTCTGCCTGGCCAAGTTCTTCTCATCCTGCCAGCCTCAGCCCCAGTCCTGCTTTTTCACCCCAATCCAGGATGCCCAGAGTGGTTAACAGTTCAGACTGGGGGCGGTCAAACCACCTAGGTTCAGTCTCAGCCCCACCTCCAACCAGCTATAGGTGAGCAACTTAGATGGGCATCATTTTTCAGTTATTGGGACCATTAATGAGGTACTGCCTGACCCCCAGCCAGTGTGCTTGAGTCCTCAGGTAGAACCAGCCACATTCCCCTGGGGCTCTGGAGCTCTTCACCTATGTCTCAGCACCCAGTACAGAACACGTAGAGTTAGCTGAGGCTCCCAGGACCCAGAAGCTCAGCCCCAGGCTGCAGCCTCTCACCAAACCCCCTATTGACAGGGATGAAGTTTCCAAGAAACCTAAAGGTAAACTCCACTGTCTCAATGCTGCTTTGAAGTCTCATGGCTCCCTAATACCCCCAGGTCATCAACCCAGAACACAAGTAGGGCAGGTAACTCTGGGTCTTGGTTCTCAGCGCGGATGCCCAGCACACTCACCTTGGTCCAGCGTGGCCAGCAGGGGCCCAGCACAGCCCTCGCTGACAGCGGCCCTGATCAGCGGGCGCAGGCTGAGGTCCTGCTGGACCTGCAGCACGTGCCGAGCCTTACGCAGGGCCTGGCGGAAGAACAAGTCCCGGCGGGAGGCCAGTGTGGCGGCCCGATCCAGGCACGGCTGCAGCTGCTCCCAGGACAGTCGCCACGAGGCCCGCCAGGCCCACAGGGCCTTGCCCCCATCCTCCTGGGGGTCTAGCATCCACAGCATGTCCCGGGGCCCCAGGGCCCTCGAGGGGTGAAGCACAGGAAAGAGGCGGGCACTGAGAAGGTGACGCTCTGCAGGGAGCGTGTCTGGGTCCCACAGGTCCCAGTTTCTGATGTGGGGAGAAGGACCATCAGCTGGAGGCAAGGAAGGGCTCCTGCTTCCTCATGACGCCCTGACCACGTGTCAGCGGTGGGCTGGCTAATTCATGGGGCAGGACAAACTCCTCTAGAGGAGACACAAGGGGGCACTTCAGGAAAGGAGGTGAACTGCCTCCTTTCCCAGGCCTCTGAACAAAATCTCAAAGCCTGAGCATAGCCATGGATTAGGAGTTGACCAGGGGTAAGGTGCTGGGGAGGAGGATCAGGCTGCCCAAAGGTATCCCAGTCCCCATGGGCTGGTGGGAGAGCAGGTGACACTCTGGGGCCAGGAAGGGATGAGCCTAAGGAAGGCTGCCCTGGCTGCCGAGGCCCACAGAGGCCCGTTACGGCCATTGATCTTACCGAATGCCTGTCTTCTGGAAGAATTCACTCCAGGGCATGTTGAGATATGTTCCTTTCCCCTGTCTCTGGGGGATGAAGAAGAAACAGTCAGGGCCGCTGTTTCCTCTTCATCAGGAAGGGGCTAGGGATACTAAGGCCAGAAGGCCAGGAGTATTCAAGAGGCGACAGGAGAGAGACTTGCACATATGCCAGCAAATTCTGAAATACCGTGTCAAGCCCTGGAGCCTCAGCAGCCCTGCCCAGGTGTACACAACTTGGTGCAAAATCCTGCTTCCAGGCCCAATCTACCAAAACTGGCTCTGCAGCCCAAGGCAGGTCTCCACCCCATAAAATGGGGATAAAAATCCCCAGCAGCCTGCCTGTCAGAGAAGATGAGGAGGGAGGTAAAGGGATGGTGAGTCTCTACTGGCCACACCCTCCTCAAGCCTATCCCTGCAGTGGAGCGGGAGAGTGGGACCCCTGGGTCTCCAAAGCCTGAAGATGAGAGAAGGTAAGGCAGGCACCTACCTCCCAGCTGTCTAGACAGCCAAAGAGGGTGAAGGCACGGCCAGGGGTGCCGTGCAGCCGCGTGTGGTGGCCCTGCAAGACAACGTCACGCAGCTCCAAGCCACGCAGTGCCTTGGACTGGGTTGTGTCCAGGCCACTCACGAAGCAGCCAGCGCCAATGTGAATGGGACCCTACCAGGGGAGAGAGCAAGCATCTTGAGTGGGCAGCACAGGCACCTCGCAACACACACAGGTCCTGGCCCCCCACAACCTGGACCTGGCTCTGCCCCAACTCTCAGATCTCACCTGAAGGTGGCAGTGTTGCAGGACACTCCCAGGACCCAGGTGGACAGGGCCCTCCAGCAGGCAGCTGATCACAGAGCTCCCAGCCCCCAGGAGCTGCAGCTCCTGCGAAGCCAGAGAGGGTGTGAGGGCCCAGAGCCGGGGGCTGCCCTGATCCTCCTCCACAGCCAAGGCCCATGCCCATCAGCCAGCCTGACTCCTCTGCACCCACCCTGGCCCGAGCCTCAGGCCGACTCCCATTCCGCCCTGCTCATGACGTTCCCGCAGGGGCACACTCTCTGCATTCCCCTCCAGAGCAAACCTGAAATCGGTGGAGGTCCCCAGATGACAGCTCTCCAGAAAACCTCTGCCACAAGCCAGGTACCCCCATCCCCAGAGGGCCACTTCTGAACTCTATCTGTCCCCTTCCTCAGCACCGTGGCACTGACCCAGGCCCATCAACCCAAAGCAGACCCCAAGAATAAGATGAAGGAGGTCTTCTCTAGCTTCTCAATCAGACAGACATGGATGTAGAATCCTGACTTGGCCACCAGTGCCTCATGTATGAAATGGGGATAATAAGACCCACATTCATAGGTAATCTGTTTCAAGCACAGGCTATTCCTCCCTGTCCCAGGAGACCCTATCCCACTTGTTCTCAAGAACCCAGCAGGCACCTCTGCTGGCCTTACCTCCAAGAAGGTCTTACCTCCACCTGGGAGTACACGACCTGAGCCCCAGGAGCCCCAGGGGACGTGAGGCTGCGCAGGAACTCACTGGCCGAGCTGGTCATGTAGCTGTAGCTGCCATCCGGGATATATGCTGTAAAGATACAAGCACTAACCCCAACCCTATGCCTGCCGCATCTCTGATGCCAGGCCAGGCCTTCTACCAAAAGACACATCTTCATCAGGAGCAGGGAGGACAGGCACGGTGATGAGCCCATTGTGCCAATGGGGAAGCTGAGATCCAGAGAGACTCAGCAACCTGCCTAAAGTCACACAGCTAGAAAGTAGAAAGACAGGAACTGGAGCCAAGGAATGAGACAAAGGAGAAAGAAAGAGAGGGAGGGCTCTGGTACATGCGCTAGGCCTGCCTGGGCCAGGAGCCCAAGGGGCCAGGCAGGCGGCAGCCTCATTCTGGGGGTCCTTACTCCCATGGTCTCCCCACCCTGGAGAGCCGAAAGACAATACCCACCCATGGTGAGGGGCTGATCACGAAGCTCCCTCCACAGCTCGGCCCGGGCACTCTGAAGATAACCTGCGACACCTGTGTCACCTTGCCCAATCTCTGGGGGCTGCCCCGCCAGGAAGTCCTCCCTGCTCACATTCCGGGCCATGCACAGCAGGATGTCGAAAAATAGAGACAGCTGGGGGCAAGGGTAGGAAGCACAGCTATTGGGGGGTTCCCAGGCCAAACTGCAGTAGTCCCATGCCCAGGTATGCTGACTCAGAGAGGGGATGGGCTAGCATGAAGTCACAGAGCCAGGTCACCAGTGTCAAGGACTCTCCCCCAGGCCAGGGACCCCCAGTCTCCATCCCCACCTCCCATCACCTGGACAGGCTGGGCTCCAGAATCCAAGCCCATGTAGGTACAGGCGTCTAGGGGTGGGCTCACGTGAGTGGCCAGGAGATGCTCAGCAGTCTCCACAGAGAAGAAGGCAACCCCAGAGACCTGGAAGAGCCCCCATGAGGGTCAGGTGTGGGGACCCTGTGGTGCCAGGCTTGGGCCTGCGTTGGGAAGGACACATGCAGGTGGGCCAAGCAAGGCTGGCCACCATACTAAGCAGGGTTCTTCATGGTTTGGGCCACTCCAGCACCCAGGCTCCAGGCTTACTGGGGTGGCTCCCACCAAGGTACCCTTCAACAGGCACCTTCTGGGACCCCTCTCAATTTTCAGACCTCTTCCCAAACCTAGTTCTCCATCTTACCCATGGTCTGGTCCCAGACCCTTGCCCACCACGCCTACCCTCATCCTTCATTCTAGAAGGATACCCCGAGTCAGGTTCTAGACTTCTTCCCGGCTGCAATCCTGAACTTGCTCACATTCTGAACTTTGCGGTTCAGGACAAGACCCCCTTCTTCAGAGTCTGGCTCTACCTGCTACGCTAAATGCCAGTTCCAGACCACATCGGATTCTGATTCTATCTTGCTCCCAGAATCTTCTAGAAGGAGTGGGGCTCTGCCCCGGGTAGAAGGACAAACCCACCCTCCTTTCCCACGGGGTCCCCAAAGCCCCCAACCAGGAGGCAGCCATACCAGTGGCACCTGCCCGTCAGGCCTGGCACACCGTCGTATCTCTGCCTCAGTGCCCCGGTAGTAAATGTTCAAAACAAAACCCTGCATGGGGGTAGACAACAGAGTAAGGGAGGGGAGGAAGGGAGGGCCAGGAATGGGGGCACAATGAGGCTGCTCTCCACATGAAAACCTAGGATACATGTCCGACAGGTACCAGCATGGCCCCTGGGGAGCACCGTCACACCCCTGACAATAAAAAAGGGCGGGCTCTGAAGGTCTTCACAGCCCCAGTGCAAGATCAGAGCCTGGCACAGGGTCCATGTGCCATTTGAATTTGACAAAAGACTAAGTGAGCACAAAAGCTGTTGCCACAGGGGAAACTCTTCCAAATCCAAACCACGATAGGAAGTCCAGAACCAGAGGCTGCCTGGAGCACAGGACTGGGAGGCCACCCTGGGCTGGTTCAGCTGCCCGTGACGCTGCCACCGCAGGGGACTGACTACCTGGGAGTCGGTGAGGTAGACGCCGTGGTTCTGGGCATAGGCTATGCTCCCTGGGAAGGCGATCACTCTGGCTCCCCGGAAGCCGTCCCAGCTGATTCCTGTGGGTGGGTCAGTCAGGAGGCTCCCCAGGACCCCCAACTCAAGGCAAACAGTCCCCAGCCATATAGAGGCAAGAGCTCAGCACAAGGGCATCTTGGCACCTCTAAAAAGAAAATATGGTTTCCAAGCCAAAGGGACATTCCTCTGGGAGAATGACAACACTTCCCCTCCCAAAGTTTTCCCACAGCCGCATGAAGCAGAGGAGGCAGGGCTGGGGACCCCCACCCCGTAGACTGGCTGCCTAAGGCCTTGCTGGGGAAGCCCTGCCTCTGAGTCTGGACTTCGTCCTCCATACCTTATAGCTTCCCTCCTCAGTAGAGCAGGCCCAGAGGTAGTAGGCAAGGAAAGGCAGAGCCCACCTCTGGCTATGACAAGAGAAGGCAATCCCAAGCCTTCTCAAGCTCACCTGGGTCGAGAGGAACAGACAGCAGCATGTCGGTGCTGCAGACCCACACACCTGGTGGAGAGCCTGGGCCCAGCTGCGGGTGAGAAAGTGAAGCTGGTGGCCTAGCCCAGCGCTTCCTCTGCTCCCACACAGCCCAGTCCTGGCCTGTCCCAATGCTCCCCAGACCCTCCTACCCATCTCCTGGGCCCACATCTCCCCCAAGTGTGGCCCACACTAAAGCTCTATCTAACTCTGAGTACACCAAGCCACGCTTCCTGGCATCCTGTCTGAGCTACAGACTATGGTTGGTGGTGCAGTGAGAGAGGGACAAGGCCCCAGGGGAGCCGCTGGCCTCACCCGATAACTCATGATGTCCAGCAAGCAGTCCAGGTTGCAGACCGTGGCCTCCACAGGGGCCCGGGGGTTCTCCACAGGGAGGCAGGTGAAGGCCCGGCCACAGTCATCGAAGGGGAAGTCTCGGCCCTGGAGTAGAAGCAGGGACAGGCAAGAGAACCCTTGGGGCAGAGAGCCTGGGGACACCCGCCTGGCTGTACGAAGGTGGAAAGTCATCAAGTTAGAGGACTTTTTAAAAGTGTTTTCTCATGTAATTTTTTCAGTTACATGATTATAGTAAAAAGTTGGAAAATGCACATATGCAAAAAGAAAAACAATCCCTCAAGAAGAGTAACCATTGCCCTCATTCTGAGATATATACTTTCAGACTTATATTCATATAACCTTTTTTTTTTGTTTTTACAAAAATGAGATTCTGAAAGATAGAGACAACAGAATACACACACACACACACACACACACACACACACACACACGTAAAACTGGGAATTAAGAAATAAGATTGGGAACCATACAAAGCCAGACCCCATTTTAAGCATTTACTAGGTCATCTCAGCACATCTACACAAAGCAGAAACTGCTGCCATCTTCATTTCACATATGAGGAAACTGAGGCCTAGAAAGAGTCGAGTGACTTGAATAAGGTCACAGAGCTGGCAAGTCTCTTTCCAATCAATGCACAGAGCTACACAAACCAGTTCACTGCTGTCTTAGTATTGCACTGGGAGGATATGCTGCTTATAATTTAGCCAGTTCCCTATTTCTGAACACTTAGGTCAGTTCTGATTCTTCTGGGTTTGCACAATAAACACCCGGCACATGCACACAGGGAGAAAACCCCTCAAGTCCCATCCAACCCCAGAATCAATGGTTGCAGCCCTCTGCCTGGTGCCCTGCCCAACGTTCTACTAACCATGTGCAGGATGAGGATCCAGGCTGAGTGTAGGACATCAGATGTGACCACCTATCGAGAGTGGAAGAGCCCTGTTGACAGAGGCCTGGGCAAAAGACACCCAAGGATGACATCCCAACACAAATCCACTCAGGTACCAAAGGAATGACAAGACACTCACTGTGAAGCCTGCCCGGGCGCTCAGGTGTTCAGCAGCCACCAGCAGGGCATTGAGAGTGGCTCCTCCACTGCCCACACGAGTCTCGGGGTCCTCCACGGCCAGTAACAGCGTCCCGGCAGGGATCTGCTCCCGCTTCTGCCTCACTTCCAGCTCTGTGGTTGGAATGCAACTGGCACCTGCCCCCCGAGCCTCCCGGCCCTAGTCCCAAGCACCTAAAGCAAATCTACCAATGATCATTATTTTATCGTCTTTGACTCAGTAGTTCATGTAGTATAACTTGTTAGATTTTTGCCCAACTTGGTGGGGTAAATATAATTATTCCCACTTTATAGAGGAAAAAAGTGAGTTTCAATGAAGCGACGTGATGTGTCTAAGGTCACATGGCTGGGAAGAAGCAAACTCTGAGTTTGAGCCCAGGTCTGCTTGGCTCCTGGGGCCATAGGGGTATGCATGGTGAGGGTTCCCTACCTCTCTGGAAGACCTCAACGCTGTCCTTGTACTGGCACGTCAGGATGACAACTGTCCAATCCACCCCCTTGGGCTGCTCCATTCTGGCCAAAGTTGATAAGCTTCCTGAAACAAGAGATAGGGGTATACCTCTGTATACCCCTATATAGACAGGCCTTTTTTTTTCTCCAGGACTCCCCACAGACCCAACAGAAACTGTCTTAGAAGGACACTGCAATCTGAGACCCTTCCCACCCATCCCTCCCTCCTTCCTTCCCGTGCTCCTTCACAGGGAGCAGACAGCCCTCCCTGCTTCCTTCAGCTACCTCCCCCCAAAAAATCTAATCCCATCTTGGTCTCTTCTCCAAGAATCCAAACCAACATGGGGAGTACAATATCCTCTCCCTCTTGGCACCTTCAAAGGAAAAATCACTGTAAGAACCTCTAACTTAAAGTGTGGGAAGTACTATCTTTACTCCACAGAATAGATGATAAAGAAACTGAGTCAGAGATTCAAGTCACGTGCCCAAGGTCACACAGCTAGCTAGCAAATGACAGACCCTTTTGTCCCAGAGTCCATTCTCTTAACCACTACATTGAACCAACTTTGTAGGATTTAAAAAAGAACAAAAGGAGTAAATATATATATTTACATTATATATATATATATATATATATAATATAAATATATATATACATATAATGCTCAAAACAAGGTGACAATGAAGTGAGGATAACATTAATGATAAAGGCCACTAAGAGTGAGCTCACCCACTCTGGCCCACAGATGAGTTTTTCATTCCCACAATACCCCTGCAGGATAAGTATTCTGTCCACTTTACAGATGCTAGTAGATACTGCAGCCATGACTGGGACATGGGTCTCTCCAATTCTTATTCAGGTAATGGTGATAATGGTGTTTAGTCCCATGCAAAGGTGATAAAAGAGAGTAAAGAAGAAATGCCCCAAGGAGAGTCCAACAAAGGTCTGACCCCAGTCTTAGTTTCCACATAGTAACTGGGAGACATAGGCCGGTGACAGGTCATGACCAGAGGTGGGAGGGCAGCCCTATCTGGACTGCACCCTACTATAGACTAGGGCAGAGGAACAGTTCTGGGCTGGGAATCAGCCCCCAGGGCTCTGTACCCATCTCTGCCTCTTTCTGTGTGATCCTGAACAGGTTATTTAACCTCTCTAAGCCTCAGTTTCCTAATCTGAAAACTAGGGCCAACAGTTCTAGGACTGCTGTCAGTATTAAACAAAAAGTCAAATATATGGCAGACAGCAGAAGCTCAATAAATAAATGGTACTTCTCTCCAGTAGGAAAAGAGAGCAGAAGAGTTTAACTTGTTCCTGAATCTAGTAGAAATGAAGGCTCTGAAACATTCTCCTGGGCAAAGATGCTCCTGAAGAAGGAAAAATCAGGGAAAGCCTAGGTAAAGCAAGCAAGGCTAAGGAGCATGCTAGATCAGTCAAAAAGGTATTTTATGATAACATAAAAGGTGGAATGATACTCATAGCTAACACGTAAGGAGTGCTTTTTTCAGGCACCACATCAAAGGCACTGTAGTATCAGCTCATATGATACACTCAGTAGTCCTCTATATGAGTTGGATCTTATCACACTCATGGTATAGATCAGGAAACTGTAGCTTAAAGATATGAAATAGTCTGCCCAAGGTCATATACAGTTAGTACTGGCAGGCCAGGTGTTTCCAAGTCTAAGGTTCATGTTCTTAACTACCCTGTAGGAACAAGACACCTCACTTGGAGCCTCTGCCCTGTAATACCTGACATCTGTACAGAAAACTCAGAAAATAGACCTCTATTCCAATATTCTACCCGCTTTTAATACTGAAACCAAATTGAAATATTATTTAATGTCCTCAGTCACATGCCGCCCAAAATTGGGATAGGGAAGGGGAGCCAGGGACAGCATAAAATAATAGTCTTTTTGGGCCTACCCAGGGATACCAATAAAAAAGTAAACAAAAAAACAAATAAATAAATAAAATAATAAGGCATTTTGAATATGCTTTTTGAAGAAAGGTAAGACAGGGAATTTGCATTTTAGAGCTTTAAAGCAAAACAAAAAACAAAAAAAATGGGCATATAGAGAGATCTGATTTGCCTTTTGAAAAGAAAAAGGCAGAAGAAAGTTAGTTGACTAGGAATAAAATCACTTTGTAAATTTTACAAAAGGCAAGTACAGTAGTCCCCCCTTATCCACAGGGGATACAAAATGCTCCAAGACTCCCAGTGGATGCCTGAAACATCAGATAGTACAGAACCTTATACATATTATGTTTTCTCCTGTACATACTTACCTATTAAGACTTGCTTTGGATGGTATCCTTTCTCCTTAATTGACTTCTTCAACTCAGCCAGAAATGTGGCAACAGCTTCTTCAGCAGCAGACACCGCCTCTCCAGTAATTTTTATGTTTTTCAATCCACATCTGTTCCTGAATCTGTGTAACCATCTCTTACTTGCAGTAAATGGCTTGGTATCACTCGTTTCAAGGGTCCCTTGCTGAAGTCTTCATACAGGGTCAATGCTTTCTGGTGCAACACATTGCCATCAGAACACGTTTTCTGCTCATGTCTTCTACCCACAAATACTTTCTCTAACTTAATTAAGCATTTATCCCACACTATTGCAGTAACTTTTGCAGTTTGAGGTGTGACAGCAAAACTAGCATGAATTTCTTTTTCCTTCTTCACAATTTCACAGATAGAAGATTCATTCTTACCATAGATCTTAGATAGCTCAGCATATGATTTTTTCTTTCCTTATTAAGTTAAGAACTTTCACCTTTTCATTTAAAAGAAGCATTTTATGGCTTCTCTTCGGCATATCCGAATCGCCGGCATTACTACTCTTGCACTTTGGAGCCATTATTAAGTAAAATAAGGGTTACTTGAACATAAGCACTGCCATACCTGACAGTTGATCTGACAACCAAGAAGGCTACTAAGTGACTAGCTAGCTAGTACCATATACAGCCTGGATAAGTGGGACAAAGGGATGAAATATACCCCAGGCAGGAGGGACAGGATGGGGGAAGATTACATCAAGCAACTCCGAACTTCTCATAATTTAAAATACACATCGTTTAATATTTTCAGACTGCTGACTTCAGGTAATTGAAACCGTGGAAGGTGAAACCTCAGATAAAGGGCGGGGTGGGGGGGGGGGACTACCGTAATTGAGATTTGTGCATAATGAAGAGACCCCCATAAGGCAAACTGAGGCAGAAGGGGTCTCAAAGCAAATCAGCAGCCCCCGGCATCCAGCGCCCCACCTGCTCTTTAGTGAGGACCCCCTGGGGCCCTTATCCCTCTCCCTGTCCCCAGCGTTCCCAGATCCCGGAACTCCCACTGAAAGGCTCAAAGGGGTAACAGAACCTGTAGACGCCCCCTAAGGCCAGTGGGCACTCCGGGGGCGCCAGCACAGTCACCTAAAACTCTTGCCTCCTTCTTGCCCCTTGGAGAGGACAGGCCAGGAAAGGGCAAGGGTGACTCAGGAGAAGTAGGAAGGGGTGACAGCGCAGACATAAGTACCTGCCTCCGCCCGATGCTAGACTCAGCGGGCTCTCTAGCGTGGTGCTGCGCGTCCTTTCGCGACGCACCCTGGGAAATGCAGTTTCACTCCTTTGCCGGCCCTGGTGTGTTCTCTACAAAACACCAGCTTCCGGCGGTCGGGTGGGCGAGCGGATATGTTGAGGGTAGGCAACAAATATGTTCAGGGCATCGCTTTCCGAAAGGGCAGTGTCTTCAGATCCAGAAGTAAGGTGAGGCGAGAAGGCGGCTCCGTGGGCCAGCAAAACTACAACTCCCAAAGGAACCAATACCTTTTAAAGATACAGGCTTTTTTCCAGGACTCGAGATTTCAGATTTTGGGTTTGTTTAAACCTGAACTGGGTCGTGAACTGGGGCAGCTGTTTTTCTCCAGAGAAAAAATCCGTGGGCGGGGGAAGGTGAGGGTAGCGGGGGCAGGGATCGTACATGTTGCGCAGCCGTCTACAGTTGGATTCGCAATTAATAGTGCTTTCTAGGGCGGAGGAGAGGTTCAGCACGTGGTTCCTTCCGGAAGAAACTTTCTAATTCTGCAGTGCGAAGAGGATCCGTGGCTTTTTGGAAAAGTTGTGTATAGCAGCCTTGTTTGTAATAGCAAAAAATTGGAAATACGCTAGGGTACTGAAGAAATAAACTAAGCACATCCATGCAATTAGTATTCAGTAGTTAGAATCAGATAGAAGTGTATGTACGTACAGTAGGAAATGGTGTTCAATACATCTTGTTAAGGGAAAAGCAAGTTGTAGAACATAGGGGAAGCCATTCCTGTCAAAAATAATGTATATGCACACATACTATGCATAGAAACAGGATTGGAAGGGAGCACATGGTGCGACAGAGACAGCTAGGAATGGGGAAAGGCAAGAACTTAAGCTTTATCTGTATTGTTTGAATTGTTCTTACAAGAACATACTTTCCAAATCTACGGTCCTTAATAGGGAGCCTGATAGGCCCTGCCTTTAGTCTCAAAGGAGATAGGGTCCTACTCTAACTCTGTGTAATCTGAGCCAGTCAATTGGTTACTCTGTGTCTCCTTGTCACAATCTCTAAAATGGAGTAGTAATAGTATCAAGTGCCTGGGAGTGTCATGAGGATAAGATAAAATGCTTGACTCCATAGTAAATGCTCAAAAAATACTAATCATTTGAAAAGAGAAAAATTCTGAGATGTCCTAAATTAAATCAGGGCAGGCGGGAGGGTGAGAGGAAGAAGTAAAAGGTTAATCAATTAACAGAGCCCGCAACGAAAGACTGCTCACATTCCTGGTGATCTAAAAAAAAAAAAAAAAAAAAAAAAGCAAACCACCAGACCAATTCTGCTTATTATGCATGAGCCTTCTGGCTTGTTGCCCACACCCCATCCTGAAGTAGGAAATGTTCCTTCCTTACTTATTATGTGCCTGTGCTAGAACTGTCTCTTTCACCTCCCGCCCCATTTCATTTTCTATAGCCAACATACATTTTTTTTTTTCAAAACAATTTGCATCTTTCTTCTCCAAACTCATTGCATAAAGGAGACTTTCCCCTCTCCCAGCTCTAGGACTGCGGGTATGTTCACTATCTAGCCCTGCTTCTAGTGGTTTAGACTATATGTCCCAGGGTGTGGTCCTTTTTCGGACTAGCATATGGCTCACTAAACCCTTTCTGTCAGAAAAGCTTTGAGCTATGAAGATTTTCTGTTTAACCTATCATTATGATTATTTTTATTGTTGTTATTTCTGTGCTGATCCATTAAAGCAGGGTCTTTGGTTTGTCCACTCTTGTATCCTCGGTCACAAGGACATTGTGACATTGTAGGTTGTGAAAAAAATCTATTGAATGAATGAATAAAGAGCAGTTTTCTGCCAAGCTCCCACTACCCCACCTCCTCCCCAAATCTCTCTCCTTTCCTCAAAGTCTGCTCCCACTAGAGTCATTCTCCTTTCTTCACTTGGCCCAGGTCTCATCCTCCTTCCCACACTTCATTGCTTGCTCTTTCTTCTGTGGACCCAGGAGGCCTCCAGGGAAGTGATGAGCTGCCTCCTGCTGCTGCTGTTCTCATCAATGCAGATCCCCGTTCTGCAGTGGAGTGGGAAACAGGGATGCCTGCAGCTGCAGCTTTGGTGCGGGCTCAAGGAAAACAATGAGGCAAAGGGCTTCACCCCCCGCCTCCCCTCCTAGAGCAGGCATACTGGAGGAGTAGAGGTGGTTCCAAGGCCACTCGTACTTCTCAGTCTGAGAAGCAAAGATATTTAAGGAGAGTTTTTAATAAGGTGAAGCCCTCAGTGCAATCTGTCAGTAGCAGACTCTGCTTTGTGTATAGTCCCACTGTCTAGGGTAGATAGAGCCATAAAAAAAAGTTCTGATTTTGTAATATAGGCTAGAAACTAGTGGTTAATACAAGGGTGTGAAATCAGACAAATCCAAATTCCCATCACTTTTTTTGTGAGCCAGCCACTCAACCTCTTTGAGCCTTCGTTTCTTCAACTGTAAGACTACCATAGTATTTACCTCATCAGGTTGTTGGAGGATTCAAGGAGTGAATGCACATAAAAGGGTTAGCACAGCGCCTGGATAGAGTAGGCATCAAACTTCCTTATTATTAAACAAACATACTACCAGTGAGTGGAGAGTCCAGGTACCGGAAGACTTCCTGGAGGAGGGGCAATCTGCAGAGTCCTGGATGAGATGTGTGGCTGCAGCTGATAGCAGGATGTCCCTCAGGGATCCAGGACTGCCCATGGAGATATCTTAAACTGGGTGCCCCAGATGCAGAGCCTGAGACAGGGATTCTTGTGCAAATGATTTATTAGGGCAGTGAGGGAAGTAGGATATGGCAGGTGAAGAAGCCAAGCAAAGCTATAGGTTCAGCTAAGTTTAGCCTCAGTCTGATCCTACAGTGAGCTCTGAAACGTTAAATGCACCACAGGGTTTATCACTCTTAGAAGCCTTTGTACCCCACTTCAGTCATTCATGGGCTGTGGGCCACTGGGAGGTTGAGAGGGAGGAGCATAATTTCCCAGGCATCTCTGGGCAAAGCAGCTCATGGACTGAGAACAATTCTCCAGAGGAGGCTGAAGCTGTGAGCCAATAGCATCCAACACAACAACTGGAGAATGGGTGTACCACCCCCGTAAAGGGATCTCATCAATAGCATTTACTACAGGGAGACTGGTGAAAAGATGAGAACTGGATGAAGACAATGGGGGAAAGGACATTAAACTCTCCTGCTGGGCCTTCCAAGGAGAAGATGAAGCAGCTGATATGGTTTTAAAAAATTAAAACACAGACTTGAAAGCATAACCAAACAGCGAACACTTTTTGGAGAGCTATTAAGTGTGTTTTATCATTAAGTGGCGCCTCTTCACTTAAGCCTGACCATTGCCATCGGCAAATGTCTTGTGCAGTATTTTCCAAAGAGTGCTTCTATAGGATATTAACAAGTGTTGCTGCAGAGAGGGTGCAGAATCATTAAACAAAGATAGATAGTTTTATTTTCTTCTTACAACTTTTAAAAATCAATATACTAGGTAAAATATAGTATATCCATACAATGTAATATTATTGAGCCATAAAAAGAATGAAATACTAATACATGCTACCACATGGATGAACCTTGAAAACATGCTAAGTGAAAGAAGTCAGACACAAAATACCATATAGTGTATGATTTTGTTTATATATCTAGAATAGATAAATCCATAGAGACAGAAAACATTAGTGGTTGCCAGGGGCTGGGGTGGGGAGATGGGGAGTGATTGCTTAATGGATACAGGGTTTTCTTCTGAGGATGAAGAAAATGTTTTGGGACTAAAGGGACTGGTTACAAAACATTGTGAATGTACTAAATACACTGAATTGTATGCTTAAAATGTTAATGTTATGTAAATTTCATCTCAATAAAAAGAAATAATAACTCAGCCTCCTTGTTGCTAATGGGTGTCACTGCTCTCAGGCCTTCTTAGTGGACAAGGAAGGGGGTTGAGGGTGAAGAAATTAAGAAGTATAAATTGGCAGTTACAAAATAGTCATGGGTATTTAAAGTACAGCACAAGGAATACAGTTAATAATATTGTAATAACTATGAATGGTGCCAGGTGGGTACCAGACTTATAAGGGGGATAACTTCATAAGTTATATAAATGTTTAACTATTATGCTGTACACCTGAAATTAATATAATATTGAATGTCAACTGTAATTGCAAAAAATTTAAATAAAAAAAGAAATTGCTAGTTCAAATGGTGTGTGTATGTATAATTAGAGGATATTACAAAGATGCTCTTCATAGAGGCTGTGCGGATTTCAGTTACACTGGCAGTGTGCAAGAATCTTTCTTCCCACACTCTTGCCAAGATAGCTGTCAAGCTTTTTGATCTTTGCCAATCTGATAGGTGAAAAGTGATACCTCAGCATGGCCTTAATTTGCATTTCTTTTACTAGCAGTGAAGCTCTGAGAAAATAAGTGTTGGCAGGGATGTGGAGAAACTGGAACCCTTGTGCACTGTTGGTAGGAATGTAAAACGGTAACGCCACTGTGGAACACGGTCCGGTGGTGCCTCAGAAAATTAAAAACAGAATTATCTTACAATCCAGCAACTTCACTTCTGGGTATATAACTAAAAGAATTGTAAGTGGGACTTGAAGAGATATTTGTACACTCATGTTCATAGCAGCATTATTTGCAATAGGCAAAAGATGAGAGCAACCCAAGTGCCCATCAGTGGGTGAATGGATAAAACATGATATATATATATACAATGGGATGTTATTCAGCCTAGAAAAGGAAGGAAATTGTGACATGTGCTATAGCATGGATGAACATTGAGGACATTATAACTGAAAAAAGCCGGACACAAAAAGACAAATACTGTCTTCATACTTGAATGACATCATAGATTCATAGAGAAAGTAGAATAGTGATTGTCAGGAACTGGGAGAGGAGAGAATGTGAGGAGTGATTGTTTACTGCGTTTAGATAAAAAGAGTTCTATGGATGGATGGTGGTGATGGTAACACAATAATGTGAATGTACTCAACACCACTAAACCGTACACTTAAAGATGGTTAAGAAGGTGAATTTTACATTATATGTATTTTACCAATTTTTATTTTAAATGAATCTGCAACTTTTCAAGTAAGAGCTGTTGTCTTTTGTTTTCTGTGAACTGTATGTTCAGATCCTTTTCACTGCTGGTGTCTTGGTCATCTGATTTGCAAAACTTTTGTAATATAAATTGCAAAAATTTCTTCCATTGACTTGGTTTTTGTTGATTGTTGTTGTTGGTTTTGGTTTTTAGCTAGGTATGAGGTAGAGCTCTGACTAAAATATTTTAAACCATTTTATTATAAAAATTTCAGTACATGCAATAGTAGAAAAAATGTCATGAACCCCAGATAATCATCATCTCCCAGCTCCAACAGTAATCAACCTCATCGTATCTATACCTTCCCCCCAATCCTGAATTATTTTGAAGCAAACCCCAGATATCTTATAATCCCATAAATATTTCAGTATATATCACTAAATAAGTTCTTTTAAAAAAAAAAAACCATACTGCCAAGCCACCCTGAATGTGCCCGATTTCCTCTGATCTTGGAAGCTAAGTAGGGTCAGTAGATGGGAGACAACCTAGGAAGACCAGGTGCTATAGGTGTAAAAAAAAAAAAAAGCGAAAAGAAAACAAAACCCACAACACCATTAGCACACTTAAAATTAACAATTACCTAGTATCCAATGGTCAGTGTTCAAATTTCCTCTATTCTCATACAATTTTTTTTCCCAGTTTGATTGAATCAGGATTCAAATAAAGTCCATACATTACAATTGGTTAATATGGCTTTTTAAAACTTAGATTCTCCTCCAGGTCTTTTTTCAATTGCAATGTATTTGTTGAAGAAACTAGATTATTTGTCCTGAACAGTTTCTCACTGATTTTTGTTGATTGAAACCCCATCATGGTTTCAAATAGCATGTTTCTCTGATAACTATATTTTATCTTAAGATGACTCCAGTTATCTATTTTTCATGATATTGGTAGCCATTGGTAATTTTGACCTAGATCCATTAATTTATTGAGAGTTGGATTAATTTTCTAGCAGATGGTTCCCCAATTGTCCCTGCACCGTTTATAGAATAATTCATCTTCTTCACCCACTTATTTGAAATTTATTTTTATCATAAGCCAACTTTCCACGAATATTTGAGTTTATTTCGAGACTTGCAGGTCTGTGTCAAGAATCTATCGCACTATTTTAACTGTAACTTTATGATATGTAACACCTACAAGGGCTAACTTCACTACTATTCATTTTTTAAAAAATATCTTGACTAGTATGGCTTGCTATTTTTCCAAATGAATTTTTAAAATCAATTTATTTACTCCTTTCCATGTCAAAAACAAACAAACAAAACTGCTGTTATTTGTATTGGGACCATATTAAGTCTACAGATTAACTGGATTTCCTTTTGGTAGTCATCCTATCTGAGATCTTAGTATTTTTTTTTATTTCACTTTTACAACTCTAAAAGTCGTAATATTATTATTATTATTCCCATCTTATGGATAAAAGAAATGTAACTTTCTCTGGGTCACACATACGATTAGGTGTGGGAGCTGCCAGTTTGGTCTGACTTTAAGCCCAGGGAGGGAGCCTGTTCCTCTTTGCACCTTGCTGCTTAGTAGCTGTCTGTCTCCAAAGCCCTGTGCTCTCATCCCCCACGTCCCCTGGCCTGTTTCACTGACTCTTTTTCATGGGAAAATTCACCAGCAAAGCTAGGCTTTTAAATGAATGCTGCAAATTCAATTGCTGCGCAAGGGGTGAGGCTCACCTGAGGCTGAGGCAGCTGGGGAGGATCTTCTAGGGGAGGAAAACCCCAAGGTAGACTTTGGACTGTCAGGCAGAATTTTGGTGGGTGGAGAAGGTGGTAAAGCACAACCAGCAAAGAGAAATGAATGAACCAATGTGACATCTAATTGGAAGGTAATGAGGGTGATGATGGGGGATTCTGTTGGGACTGAGGGATAGAAAGGGTTTCTCTGTTCTGCCCATGAAAGGGCATCTTAATTTTTCCTGAATAATCTGCTAGGGAGATTTGGGAGATGGATGTAAACTCCAAAAGTCTCATTGACCTCCTGCCTATGAGGGAACGTTGCCATTGCATGGGAGTCAGATTCAGAGCCAAAGCCTGTGCAGGAAGGGCCTGGCAACTGGTTTCATTGGCAGAGCATGGGGTTGCATGTGGATCACTTAGCTTCCCACAGCCTGTGATGGGGACACAAATCTAAAGAAAACAGAAAAACATTCCAGAGTCAGCCTTAGTCAGGGTCCAATGCCTCTGGTAGCCACTTGGACCTAGGGAACAACTCATCTACTTTTTTGAACTTCGGTGGATAGACAGAAAGCTTAGATCCTGGGCCCCCAGGACTCGGAGAGGATACCCTCTTTGTTAAAGATAAACAAAACCGGACACTAATTAAAGTGGTAAAGACAGACTTTAACCAGTAATAACTATTGCAATAAAGAAGAGGGTCCAGCATGAACTCAACTCAACTTGGACTTGTCCAGAAGTGACCAGATGTTTTAAAGAGAGATTGAGGGAGTATGGAGGAAGGTGAGCAGGAGCTCAGTAGAATCAGGGAAGTGAAAGGTGACAAAGGGTTGGTTGGTTGAACTACTGATTAGGCCAGCTGTGTCTGTTACCTGGTGATTATAGGAGTTAGGACTCTATCTTCTCACAGAGACTCAAAGACAGAGGTCCTATCTTTCCTGATAGGAATGCCTTCCTGGTCCTTGGGAAAGATACGCCTGAGTTATAGGAGATACATATACATCCCAAAGGGACAGATGTAGGAGTCACAATCGTAAGCCCTTTCTAATAAATGCTCTAATGAGAGGTAGTTGGGGGCCTATCATTGGGGGTTGGCTAGAACAGTAAGTTCTTTCGGCAGCCTTGAGTTTTATCAGGCAGTCACTTTAAAGGGGTCTAGGACCATCCTAGGGCATGTGGCCTTGAGCTGCTAGAAACTATGTTATTGTGTTTTAATGTAAGGGGTGGAGGATGAAAGGATTTGTGTTGAGTGTAGTTTTTAGAGGCCAAGGTTGAGGCCTATGAGAGAACATGTCTCAGATGAACCTGGTCAAGCAGAGAATCTTTGTTACTTTACTGCTGAAGAGTCTGAGATCATGGCTGAGGATGATAGTCACCAAATGTCCCCTTCAGAGGTCTGTAGCAAGGTAACAGGTGATAGGGAGGGCCAGCCTACCTGGGTAGGTGTGAGAGTCACTCTCAGATACCTGACAAGTCAAAAATCCACCTCCTCACCTCGTGCTCCGCTGCCCGTTTTAGGTTAGAGCTCACCCAAAGGCAGCAGATTCTACTGAGCTGACCCCCGTCAGAACTTTACCCAACAAACCCCAACAGAAGCAGTTTCTCAAAGTGTTCCCCAGCAAGCAGCATCAGCAGCAGCTGGGAGCTTGTTAGAAATGCAAATTCTCTGGCCCACTGGAGTAGATGAAACAGAAACTGGGAGTGTGGGCCAGCACACTGACTTACAGGCCTCCCCTCTGCCCGAGCGGATGAAGCTTGGGTGGTGAAACTGCAGTCGGCCTGAAACTTCATAAAGGCTTTGAGCTAGGTTTGGAAATGTGGAAAGGGGAATACATGAAAAAATATGTAAAATGTGTGCACCTTACCCTAAACAGTAGGGAGCTAAGGGTATCTAACAGAAGAAGAGTGAGACTGGAATGAGAAGGGTACCCCAGTGCGTGAGCGCTCCAAGAAATCCAGACATTCGCCCCCTTTTCCTAGGTGAAGAAAACCCCACACCCACGTAGCTCCCGGAGCTCTCTCCTCGGGCCTGGACTCAGCAGTCCCGTCGCACGTCCGTTTTGCAGAGCCCAGGCATGATGCCAGCTAGCCTCAGGTCACAGCTCTTGCGAGCGCGAGTGGAAACGCTACCCGGGATGCGCGTCGCGGGGTAGCTTCTCCTCCAGCCCAGCTTGGCCGCAGCTGGCCATAGCCGCGTTTAACAGGCATCCCGGAGTAGTCTGCACCTTCCTGGGAGTCCAACCCAGACCCGCAGAACAGCACACCCATATCTGTTTCCTACGCTGTCCCGGCCTTCAGGGAACCGAGATTTCCCATCCCCCCATCCCTCCAGCGCGGTGGACCCCCGGAGCCCCGGCCGAACTACAAAGCCCACAAGCCCTAGGTCGCGCGCGCTGTCTTTTGGGAGTAGTAGTCCTGGATGAGGGGTACCCCTGTCATCTCAGAGCTGGCTGGACTCCACATCCCAGCATGCCCGCGCGCGTGCGGGAGGAGGAGGTAGAGGAGAGACCCGGAGGATGTGAATGGGGAGGGGGCAGCCGCCTCCCTTTCCCCCACCCTTCCCTTCTAGCTGGGCCGGGGTGGGGGGAGGGGCCGGGCCGAGGTGGCGGCGGCGGAGGCTCGCTCCCGTAGGGCAGGGCCGGCGAGGGCGGGACTGGCCCGCTGCGGGCGGACGAGGGAGCCGCGGAGCTAACGGGTCCGGACGTCGGCGGCGGTGGCGGCGGCGGTTTTCTGCACGGGCGGAGGCGGCGGCGGGAGCGGCGAGCATGGCCCGCGCGGCGCCTGGCGCTGACTGAGGTGCGCGGGCGGGATGAGGGCGGGCAGGATGTGGGGCGCCTCGGGCCCCTCGCTTCCCCGAAACCCCTCTGCGCGGGCAGCTGGCTCGGCCCAGCGGCCAGGACCGACCCGGTGCACCCCAGCAACTTCCCCTAGGTCGGGGGACTGGGCTTCCCCATGCGGGCGGGGGTCTTCTTGCTTTGGCCTCAGTCCCCATCCTCGCCTTCTGCTTAAGCGCATCTAGCAGCTCCCAGCCCTCCAGGCGCGACTGTTCCACACCTTCGTGGCAGCCCCCAGCCCCAGACCTGGGCAGCACTCCCTGCCCCAGCTCCGACTTCCAGTCCACTACCTAGTTCGTACCCCCAGCCTCGTGCGCTCCCGGCCTCTGCACTATCTGGAGTCCCTTTCTCCGCTCCTCTTGGCCAGAGGCTGTCTTTGCACCATCAGCATCTCTCCTCTTTCCCCTACCTGGCACTGCCAAGCCTTTGGACCTAGCCACACCCACTGGCCCAGTTCTGTCTGATAAGACCTAACAGCTTGACCTCCTTCTCATTTTGGAGAAACTGAGGCACAAGCCTGGAACTCGGCCAAAGCCAATGCCCTAGTCTTGTGGGGGCTGGCCTGAGCCCATGCCTCGAAATGGAAGTCATTTCTTCCCTCCAGTCATTCTTCTGTGACTGGACCAAACTTCCCAGCACCCTGCTGCAGCTCTGGGCCGAGTTCACTTTAGTCTCCCCTTTAGCTTTCTACTACTTCTGTGTCCCCGCCCCCCGCTCCACCCCTTCCAATATCCCACCTCTGGCCCTCTCTGCCTGTAGAAAATCAACCACCCATTGTTTGTTTGTTCAAGTTAGCCTTTTGATTTTTATTTCTAGCCAACTCCATCCATCTCCCATCTTGCCTCTTGCTTCCCAGCTGAGTAAAGCACTGTGGAACAGTCTAAGGTGGTGTTGGGGTAACGGGGAGTCAGAGGTGCTTGTAGCAGAAGGGGACTGGCTGCCTCTCTCAGCCAAAGCTGCCCAGGGGGCTTCAGGGAAACAGTCATTCCTAGCCAGTAACTCACACACTCATCTTGTGTTTGGGACAATTGCCCAGAAGCTGGTTGGTTGTCCCTTCCTCTCATTATGCCTGGTGGGCTCAGAAGTCCCTCTCAGATGGAAAGAACCTTCTGCTGTGGTGGTGGTGGCCATATAAGAATAGTCTGGGCGACCACACCCCTAAGCCTCATCTTGTTTCTGTTGCTAACTTTGGAGGGGGTTCCCGGTTGGCCTGCCAGGTGCCCTGAGCTCTTTGTGGAGGAAGAAGGCACAATGTAGGTGGTGATCTCAAGTTTAGTCATCGTGTTCAGGATTTGAAGGGAAGAGGGAACCAGGGCTCAGAAAGGTGGCACAGATTTGCCTGTATAATTCAACTTTTTGTTTTCTTGTCTTCCTTTAGTAGATTTGCCTGGGTTGTCCCTTTCTGGCCCAGTCCTCAGTGTCCCATTGAGAAGTGAGGGGAGGGAGGGAAATCGTTAAGCCACCAGGAGGGCTTAGGAGGCTCTAGGAGTTGTTGGGTCCTGAATGCGCAATCTTGATCTGAACCAGATGGTTCTGACTTCAGCACCCTCTCTCTCATCCCTCCCCTTTGGCTATGAATAGGATGACTTTAATCTTGTAACTCGAGAATGGAGGAAGGGAGGCCAGGGGGCCAATTGTCTGTGTATGTGTTTATGTCTGCATCTGCACACTGGGGTGCAAGCTTGCCAGGGTCCTGTGGGAGTGACCCAGCCTGGGGATGCATTGCTGTGATGTGCTATGGCGTGCTTACAGCCTGTATGAACCTTCTGAGCCCAAACCCGGGATAAGGCCAATTTCCAAACCCCTAGGAAATCACTGGGTGTGGCCTTATGGGAGCATTTCCTAAATGCCAACCAAGCCTCTGGACCTGAGACATGCCTCAGCACAAGAATCACGCTTAAGAAAGCTAACCGTGATTGAGGAATCCGAAAGAGCAACACTGGGAGTGGGTTTTCCCCAGAACTGGTGTTGTCATTTTTCAAGTCATAATAAGAGAAGATCTGAGGGGTAGGGGTCTGGGGAGAGGGGTGAGAAACTGATTCCTTTCTCTTATTCTGTACCACATCCTACCTTATGTATTTGTGTACTTGATTTCGATTCCCATTAGACTGTGGAAGTTCTTCAAATGTGTCCTCATTTCTGAAATAACCTGGCTTGGTCCTTAGCACATAGTAGGTGTAGGTGTTCTGTAAATGTTTGAGGGTCTTACTGGTTAAAGGTTTAGGGAAGGATTCCTCACGCTTAACCAGGCATCAGAATTCCCTGGAGAGTTGTTTAAGGCACAGATTGCTGGGCCCCACTCCCAGAGTTTTCTGATTCATTCTGTCCGGGTGGGGCCCAGAATTTGCTTTTCTGCCTGGCTCCTTGGAGATAACGCTTTCAGAACCCTTGGTTTGTGGCCATCCGTAGTTACTTGGGAGATTAATCCAGGCAGGTGGAAAATCTTAAAAGAGACTTTCTTCCACCTTGTCTCCCCACCCAGTCTTATTCTGGCAGTTGCACTGGATTTGCCTTTTTCCTTTCATTCTCACACTGCCCAGTGTTGGTTAGGTTGATGGCAGGGGTGACTTGTGGTGCCTGAACTCCCAGTCTCGCTGTGACCGCATAGCAGACACTGCCCCATGGTTATTTGAAGAAAGGCCTCACAAAAGCAGGCCGGACATTCAGGAACCAGGGCTTTGGGAAGAGGGTGGCCGCGTGGACATAGGGAAGGAGATACTGAGCCAGGCACTCGTTTGCCCTGTCCCTGTCTCTCAGACCAAGCAGGTTGGGATGCCTGCAAAGCCAAGTCCTGCCATAGCTGCACACTGGACAGGATGCCTGGAATCTCTGAAATTTAGAAGTGGGAGGAATACCTTACATTGTCCTTTTACTTTGTAAAGCATTTTCCACCTGTTGTGTTTTGGGAGATTTATAAAGCAGATTCAGACCCAAGTGGGGTTACTGAGAAACAGAGATGCACATGGACTCCTGATTCCAGCCTTCTGACGGAGCATGTGCGAAACCAGTAGCTACTAAGTGATTCCTGTAGAGAGTTCGGAAGAGGTTGGGCCCTGAAGGGGCAGGTGGAGTTCCAGCAGTGCCTGTGGGTAGAGAGGTGTGCTGGCCATTAGGTAGAGAGTAGCCATTGCGGCACTTTTAGGGAGTTTTCCCTTTTGGCTGGAGCATAGGAGATATATTTCAAAAAGCAATGAGAAAACTTACTGGATTTCGTTAGCCAGTATCACCATAAAAAAAAAAAAGCAATGAGAACATCCTGTTTGTTTACAAGCAGTAATTTGGCTGGCTTCAGCACAAGAGGACTTCCTTGGAAGGCTATGGGAACTCCCACAATCAGAGAGATGACTCAGCACCCAGGTCCCCTCCAGGATCTCGAAGTGGGTATGACAGGAACCAAAGGCCAGCCTGTTCAGGGTACCACTGTCGCCAGGATAAATCTGCTTCGGTCATGCTCAGTAATTTTTGTCACCACGGCTTGGGATTCACATCCAAGGGAGGAAATGCCTATTTGGCCCAACCTGGACCATGCTCCTTCTCTTAGTCAGGGAAGGGCTAGTGGCATAGTAGGCAGTATCCTCAAACTAAAGTTCCAAGGAGAAATGGGCACTGCAAGAGATCAGTCCAGAAAGGTGCTAGGCAAGGACTTGAACTGGCAGGCGGTGAAGGGAGTGTTTAGTTCTGACAAGTTTCTGAGCAGGCAAAGTGCAGACTGGCAGCAGGGTATGGCTGAGTCAGAAGGGGACAAATAAAGAAGGGAGGGAGGAATCGGAAAGCTAGAGAGGGTCCAGGTGAGACCCTCTAATGAAAGGCTGAAACTCGGGAGTAGAAATGGAAAAGATGGGCCTGATTCAGGAGAGATTGTGAAAGTAGATGCAGTGCTTGCGTGATGAGGTTGGTCCCTTTGGCTGAAGTGGGGTAGTTGGGGAGGAAGAGTTTGCAGGAGAAGATGATGTGTCCGTACTTTGGAGGAGCTATGTGCAGGATGCTGACAGCACCCCCAGAATCCCGATGAGCTCATTCCTCCTGACCCCCATCTGCCTGAGATTTGCGGTCTCAGCCCTGAAGAGGTGGATACTGAAAGTCCTAGGGGCCCTGTACATCCTCAGAGCAGCCGCAGCTTTGTGGCCCAGGCTCAGTACGCCTGCACCTCTTCTGTGTCCACGCTTCAGCTGGGGTGGGCTTCTCCTCCCCTGTTCTCGGTTGCCGTGTCCCGACTCCCTTCACCCCATGTTCCATGTAACCAAGCCCTTGCCTACCGAAAGGCCTGGCACAGCTCTTTGGGGCCCTAGGTTTTCAGGTGTTCCTCCCTTTCTGCTCAAAAGCTGTTAACCGTAAGTCCTTGCTAACTGTCAGGGCAAACATCTCCCAGTGACATTTCCCAAGGAGAGGGTCTGAACTTTGCTTGCTATCTGGGGAACATAGGCTTTTCCTCCAGTTCTGCCATTGCTCATCAGGGATGCCTGTGTGTGTCCCTAACCAGCCATCCTAGAGTACTTCTTGGTCCTTATTTATAACTCATCATTGTAATTACAGCATATTGTCAATCTAGCTTTCATGTTGCCATTGCAGATCTCCCCTAAGGCTTCAAGGCGTAGACTGGGCTTTGGGCCACCCCAGCTTTCCAGCTGAGAACCGGGGAAGTTTCCTCCTACAGGAATGGAAGGGAGGGCTCGCTGGGATGGGGGCAGGAGGAGCTGTGCTGAGAGGTACTTTATCCCCACAGATTCTCAGAGAGAAGGTCATCTTCTTGGGCTGAATCTCCAATTCCAGCTGTTGGCATTCAAATATACGTGACATTTTGCCATCTATGAATGCAGTGTGTAATACCATGTACAATAAGGTGAACTGGGAAATCTAGAGAAAAATAATGTAATTTAAAAAAATTTTTGATATCAATACTAAATTTTTGTTTGCATAATAGTAATATTAAAACAAAACACATAGTTCTATTATAGGATGTTGTAAAACATCCTTAACCTGCTTCCTCCTTCGGGGGGTTATGATTCTATAAATGAGGAAGCTCAGAGGGCAAGCAGTTTGCTGACCTCACCAGCTGCTGTGTTGGCACATGGGTCACCTGCCTTGAGGACAGTGTTCTCCGTCCTAAAGTCCTTTATTTATTATATCTTTTTGGATTCTAATCTTTGCTCAGTAGCTTCCTTTTCCCCTTTCCTGCCTTGTCCTCTCTAGGATCAGGGTGAGAAACGAACCAGAGGGACACACAGAGCAGCCCCACCTCTGTCTGGTTAGGGTGTCAAGCCCTTCTTGCTCTCCTAAGGGCTGACTGAGTTGCAGGGCTTGAGAGAGGGCAGGAAACCCCGAGGTGTCGGGGCATGACCCAGGAACCCCAGAGAGCAATCATCACCCTGCTGTGCCTTTTCTCTCCAAAATCCTTCAGCTGCAAAGTTCAAGCGCCACAGGCGGGCAGCAGCCTCCCAGCCTGAGTAGATCTGCAGCCTTCTGAGGAAGAAAATCAGCAATAAACACAAATAGCTAATTGGTCTAGGGGGAAGGCTCAGGTATAGAAAAATCAACAAGTTTGTTTGTGTGGCTAAAGAGAATTTGGAGGGCTAGCAAAGAAGGGTGAGAAGTGGTTACAGGAAGAGGCACAGGTGAGGGAATTGGGGGTGGGGTGGGAATGCTCCCTCCCACTCTTGTCACCCCCCACCGTTCCCCCTCCCCCCGCCTCCACCCCACTCCCTCCTTCCTTCTTTGCAGGGTTCCTTTGGGTTTGAAAGGGACATTAATCAAACTTTGGATCTCACCACAAGCGAAGTTCCCTGCAACCCTCATTTCCACCCAATTTTAGTTATAGACTAAATAGCAATCACTTGATACTGATAGTGAGCTGGAACCAGAGTCAGGAGGAAATGAAAGTCTCTGCAGACCTTTGGCAGTGTTCATGACAGAGAGCAGCCAAAGGGAAGGAGGCCGTGGACAAGGCAGAGGAGGGGAGAGAGCCTGTGAGTCAGGTTGCCAGGTCACAAAGGAGTTTCCAGGGGCCGGCCTTCTCTCTTCAGTCCTGTCGCAGAAGGCCTGGTATTTCCCTGGACCCACACCCGGCAAGCTCCTGGCTGGTGCCTGGGGCATCTGGCAAAGCTCAGGAGGAGAGCCCAGGTACGACAGGTAGCGGGAGACAGGACAGGCTGAAGGGGGTGGGGAGAGGAGTGAGGACTCTGTTTAGGCTTTTTCCAGTGTTGAGGAGCCAAGTTGGCACCTCCCGAGACAGGAAGATGCTGTGAAATGGGCAGCAGGGTAAACAATTTATGTCAAAGAGGCAGCTGTTTGAGGAAGGATTTTTCTCAGTGCCTGAGAAGCAATTCACACTTAACCCTAAAGCAGCAGTGAGCAAACTTCTAGGATGAATGTTAGTTCTAATCCCTCAGTGGCATTTCCTGTGCTTAACACAGAGGATATCTCCCTTCAAACCTGGCGAGGTACTTTGGAGGGTGTCCCCTTTCACTCAGGCTACTCGTTCTGGAGATTCCTGCCCATTCTGGACCAGATCTGTGGGCCTACCCTGCCATTCATTCAGTGCAAAGTAGAGAGAGAAGCCAGCAGGCCCTTCGTTGACAGCCAGAGAGGCCAAGGTGAGGCCTGAGCTGGCAAAGGGCCCAAGAGCCTCAGGATACTGTTGTTTGGCTCTTCCAAAGGAGAAGCAGCTTGTGTGATCTGGGGTCCCCTCCACAATTTTCACAGTCCAGAGCCCAGTTGGCATGGATGCATTAGCTACCCCTTGGGAAATGGTGCCGTGTGACCTGGGGCAAGTCTCTGCTCTTCTCTGGGCCTCCGAGCCCTCATATGTGAATAAAGAATTTGAAAACCTGCTCAGAGATTCACTCTCAAACCGTGTGGTAAACAGAGAACGCCATATCCTGAGACGGGACATCGCGCTGGGGGCACGGGCTGCCACCGTGCAGTCCAGATGTCCACGGGAATCAGTTCGACCTTTCTCCTAACCTGCTTGGCAGCACAGAAGAGCATCCAGCCTGCTCTGGCCCCTCTCTGGAGAACGTGGGCTCCAGCAGCCAAGAGAGCCGTCCCCAGGCCTCCCACTGTCCTCATCCCCTCAACCCTTGCTCTGGTCTGTCCTGGGATCAGGCAGAAAAACCCATCTGGTTTCTCATAACATTCCTCCCTTCCTACACGGGCCACCAGTTAGGTCCCGGGGTGACTATACAGGGTTTCCATTTCCTTCTGTTCCCACTTATGCCCTGGGCTCTGCTCTAGCCAGGTTTTTTCCCAAAGCCGAGGTTGGGGTGGGGGATGGGATT
Source organism: Macroglossus sobrinus (assembly GCA_004027375.1). Taxonomy (NCBI): domain Eukaryota; kingdom Metazoa; phylum Chordata; class Mammalia; order Chiroptera; family Pteropodidae; genus Macroglossus; species Macroglossus sobrinus. The sequence continues at coordinate 41,206 of PVKZ01001529.1, read as the reverse complement.
CCAGGCTGATCCCAGGAGGGGCCCAGTCAGCAGCGCAAACACCTACTTGGCAGGAGTTGCGAACAATGTCTGGAAGGGCGTGGGGTAGGGTTTCATAGGAGAGGGAAAAAGAAGGCCGTGAGGGAAAGGTGTAACACATTCCAGGATGCAAAGGCCTGGACTGAAAGGCCGGGGAAGCCTGGAGACCTTGAGATCAGTTTGGGCAGAGCGGAAGGTTTCTTGGATCATTGCCCAGTAAGAAGGGGCAGGAAGGGGCCCTGAGACCCACCCTGGCAGGGAGGAGAGTGTAGGCTTTCTGCCTTGGGTAGGGCCGGTCACAGAGGACTGGGCTTGCAGGAAGTGTGGGAGGCTTGGTTAATGACTGTTCTCAGCAGGCTGCAGGCTGCCAAGGGTCAGTGTGATAAGAGAAAAGAGATAGACTTCTTGAGTTTTATCCTCCTGACAGCTGCCTTCTCTCAGCCGGCCCCACAGACACTGACAGTCTATTGTGGTGCTGCCCTTGCCCGCTCTCTCATTCCTGAAATACACACGCCCTGGTTGTAGCCTAGCTGGGTTTCCCCAGCCTGGCTGGCGGCTCACTTCCCATCTGTAGTCAGATAAAGTCTGCACGGGGGAGGGTCAGTCCTGGCAAGGCTGAGCCGATTCTGAGCCTGACCTCGGGGTGAGAAGCCACCTAGGAAGGGGCTGAGGCTCTGGGCTTAGCAGGGACTCCCATTTTGGCCTCACCCTGGCTGCCTCTCAGCCAGCCAGACCTGGGTCCAGAGGGCATTTGGGGAGGCCCACCCTTGCCCCAGAGCATTGTGAGTCCAGCTGTTTTGCTGGGAGGAGTGGAGATAGGCATCTGATAGGAACTGTGCAGGTCACTTTGGCCTCTCTGTGCAGAATGAATCAGAGGGGTCTCTTTAGTAGAGCTGGGGCTTTAGCAGATAAAGGCCTAATGTAGGTGAAAGAGGACAGTTCCTTAGTTTGTGTGATGGTGGTAGACGTGGAGAGAAGTAGAAAGATGAGTGATTTCGGTGGTAACAATCAGGTGGACTTTTCATAGGTTGCCTGAGGGAGGCTGAGGGAAGAAGGAGGCAGAGATGATTCCCAGATTTCAGAGTTGGATAGGCAATGTCCCTTTCCCAGAAACCGGGAATACAGAAAGGGGGCTGCGTTTGGGTGGGCTTAGAGCATGCACAAGTGTGGCTTGGGGCAGGTTAGACGTACCCAGCATTTTGGGGTATCTAAGGTATGTCATCTAGGGAGTAGCATCCAAAAATGAATGAGATAGATAGGTTTGGAGTTCAGGAGAGTCTCTGGCATCATTTGAAAAGCCAGACATGACTCTTAACAGATTGAGAGGCAGGTTTGGAAAGTATCCCTCCAAAATTCATTGCCAGACAAGGAATGGAACTCAGGGTCCTGACTTCCCATTGCATTCCACGTCCAGGGTTGTCTTCTCTTTCCCTGATCACTTCAGCTGGTTCAGAGCCAGCCTGGGTGACAAAAGGCATGGCACCTTCCCCTGCCGAGTCTTCGCTGTGGTTGGAGGACTCTGGTGGTGGGCAGGGCTAACCGCAGGCCATCTAGGAAGACTGTGCATGTTAGAGCTTTCCTATCTGCACATCTGGGCAATCTCGCTGCCTAGAGAAGACTTTGGGTCCTGACCAGAACAGAGCCACTGCTGGGAATCCCAGAACCACTTTTGTTCCTGCGGGCTTGCAGGCTTCTGAGCTGGGTTGACCTGTGAAGCACAGGCATTTAGAGACAAGTTCCGGGCAGCCCTTCTGCATTAGATAGCAAGCGATACAATGAGTGGCTTTTTAAAATTCTTTCAAATGAAATAGAAGTTGGTTGTACATGTGTGCAAGATTGTATCAGTTGGACTTCTTCAGTTACAAGGGCCAAAAATCCAACTCAAAATGCCCTTTGATAAAAGGGAACCAGTTGACTCATACTTGAGGGTTTGACTGGCCCCTTGCAGGGAAGATGAGGCGCTCAAACCACCTCCATCTCACCCTGCTCTTCTCAGTGGTAATGACACTCAGTCCCTATGTGGTAGAAGGTGCCTGCCATCAGTGCAGGCCTCCATCCTCTCATCATCCCTTCTCAGGATTCCCATAGGAGTTCTGGGTGCTCCTGGAATTGGGGCCCATGCCTAACCTTGAACCAAGTACTGTAGCTGGGTGCATTTGGTGCTCTGATTGGCCAGTGATATCTTTTAAGGAGGAGACCCTTTGGTACCCCAGCTGCCATCCACAGGAAGTCATTCATCCCCTGGACTGCACAGGTCAGGAGCTGACAGAGGCAGGTTATGGCAAGTGGTCATTTCTTCATGGTGGCCCAGGGCCACCTGTGTGGTGGTTGGTGATACGGAGGGTTCTGTCCACGCTGCGGCTCCAACCGGTCCCAGTAAACAGGAGGCATTGGCCTTGCTCTGGCTGGCTTCTGCTTGGTGCTGCCTCTGTCCCTTCTCCATCTCTCCTGTCATCTTGGCTTCCTGCATGCTCACCCTCCCCTGTGTTGTTTCCAGCTGGGGCCTGGACAAGGATGTAGCTCCAGGGCAGCTGTGCCTTCCGGATTATGTTGGAATGTTTCCTAGTAGGGAGATTTGTGCTCCTCTGTCTTCTCCCTTGAAAGAGAATGCCCAGGACAATGGTGTCAGTTTCAGGTACAAATAGGCAAATAGCATGATTTTGGCCTCAGTTCCCAATCATCTCTAATTTGTAAGGGTCCAGATATTTGACCTACTTTGGCTGAGCCAGGAATGGGATGTTGTAGAAAGAGCTCTGGGCTTCGAGCCTCCAACTGAGCAAGAAGAGACCTCAAGTTCAGTGTGACACACACTTCTTTCTTTGGGTGAGTCCCTTCTCCGGGCCTCTGGTCCAGAAAGGAAAGGCTGGCCCTGTGAGGAGCTTCGGTTATTTGAGAGTGTGAGTTATATATTAACAAGCTGCTGCAGGTCCTAGAAGCTTGTGAGCAGTTTTCACCAGATCTTCTTTGCTCAGGGAATGAGGTAGGGCTCTTCCGACTTTGGGACTGAATTCCTTTCATTCTGACCATCTCCTCAGACATCTTTCTTCCTGCGCTTTAGATATTTGCTGACAGCCAGTTCTCTCTCCTCTGCCAGCGCACACTGACCAGTATGCTCTGTCTGCCTTTCCTGCTCAGCTCCCAGAGGCGCGCCTGCCTGCCTGTTTCTGTCTGGGGCCCTGTTCTAAGCGATTACTCAGCCTGGGCCATACCTCCCTGATCCCTCAGGCTTTGCTGTGCCTCATTCTCTATGAGTCTGCAGCTTCGTGGGACCTCGGGTTTATAGTGTTTTGCAGCTCGCGGCCATCGATTATTTCCTCTTGGCAGGGACTGAGAGATAAGTAGAACAGGCTTTACCACACTCATCTTACAGATGGAGGACCTGAGGCCCAGAGAAGTATGATTCTCCCAGAGACACAACTTTCAAATAGCACAGCCAGTCCTGGAATTGAGGTCCTGTGGGTTTAGGCCAGAGTCTACTGTAAGATGTTAACTCTTACATCATAGAGTGGCAATACCACAGTCTTCCCAGGGAGGGCCAGGGGCTTGAAAGCACTCCCTGGGCTCCACCTCTCCTCAGCCCCCCAGGTCAGCTGCACGGCCCTAGTCCCAAAGAAGCACCGTCACGTCTGCCATCCCTGTGTAACCCCAAGATATATAATAAAGCCAGACAACAGAGGCCTCTCCTTGGGGACCATCATAATGGACCCTGGTCTGTGTATGTTTCCTCTCTCCAAAGTTGACAACAGGAATGCATGTCATGATGGATATCATCTGAGCAGGGAGTGCATAACTTAGGCTAGCTCCGGAGGATGAATCACTCCCCAGGGAGGAGACTGGGGAGGTTTCCTGGCTCCCCCTCCTACCCCATCCTGGCTCCCTTCCCTTGTGGGTGAGGGTCAGAGGCAGTGCAAGGAGAAGATTCACCTTGTGCCTACTCATAGCAACTGATATTGCCACTTTCCAGAGGTGGCAAAGCAGATAACCTTGCGACCTCGGGGATCTTTATTCCTCTCAGGGGCCCTGCCCAAAGCAGTCATAACATATAATCAGCTCCTCAGTGAAGAAGGAGATTGCTCAGCCAGGCCAAGGGAGAAATGAAAGCAGGTGTGTGTGTTGCATGTGGCCCAGCCCAGCAGCTGGGCTCTCCAGTTTACCAGCCACCTGCTCTCTGCGTCCTGGAGCTGAACGTTAGTGACACAGAGAAAGGCGGGGGTACAGGATAAGAGTGCTTCCCAAAGCCAGCTGCAGGTTTGGTGCTGGAACTTACCTGATGGCACCAGGCTGGGCACAGGCTCAGGGACTCTAACTAGAACTTCCAAGTCTCTGTTGGAAAGGTGACATCCGGAGAGCACACAGCAACTGAGAAAGGGGCCAACTCTGGGCTCCCCCATCCTTTGACGTTGCTTCTCTCTTCCTGCACTTTTGGGGGAGAGGGACATTGCTTCCCTTTAATCTGCTGGTCCAAGCATGGGTGCAGACACCTTTGGGTTTCCATTGTATAGCTGCCACAGGCTCACCGTTCCAAAAGACATGACTAAGTATAAAAAGAGAACAAGAGAAAGCTTAAGATAGGGTGTATAAAGAACAATAACAGTGTGGCTCACAAAGTACAGGTTAACCGCTTTGTTTCCAGGGTTTTCAGAGTACTCCGCCCGCTGGCGACGCTGGCCTCAAGTGCCAGCCTGCTTCGTATGCCCTTCCGCCAGGGTCTCAGGCCTCCTAGCACCAGCCTGTCTCCCTGCCTGAGGCACTCCCTAGAACCCACACACCACAAATTCTCTCCAAGATGCCTGGTCCACCTCTTGGCCGAGTGCCTGTCCCACCTGCGTCTCTACCCAGGGCTCATTGATTGCGTGTGTGGCCGGGTGAGGTTTGGCCCCTTCCCTAGGCCCCCTACATGACTTGACCATCTAGGAGCGCTGTCTTATTCCAAGTAAACCTTGTCATGGGATCCATCTTTGGATACCGTACTCAAGCCCCAGCCTAGCCCATGAACTGCCATAGAAGGGCTGGTGGTTTTCCAGCATCTGATCTTGGCCGGAAATGTACACACCTCCTCACCTGCTTCCTTCCTCCCAATGGGCCACAAGAATAGCAACCGATAAGGGGGGTCTGTTGGTGGAAGTTTTTGGATGGGTTAAGGAAAGACTGTTCTGGTGTTTGTTTGGTTTGTTTTTTAACAAAAACAAAAAACACTTTAAAGTCATTTAGTCTTAATGAAGGAAGTAATAAGAGCCCTGACCACAAAGTTTCCGGCCTACAGCCCGCCTCTGCCTCTTGCTGGTCATCTGAGTGGTGCCCTGGAGAGCCAGCCACACAGATCTCCACACTCCAAGCCACTGTCTGCCAGCACACACAGCGCTCCCAGTTCATACCAAATGTTCTGATGAAACCACAAAAAAAATCAAAAGAACCACCACTTCACAAGGAAATGTAGGGGCAGTACGGATAGAAAAAGGGAGGTGGTCGTCAGCCTACTGTCCCCACCCTGCTAAGGTTGGAGCCCTTTAGAGAAATTTGCCCCATGCAAAGTCAGCCTCCATGCCTACAGCCCAGGCTTGGGTGGCTTGTTTGGGCCACGAGATCTGAAAAGTTAACAGCCAGAGGCCATAACAGCGCATTACAGGGGCTGATGACACAGATCTATGTTCTCACCTGCACCTTCAGGTGAGACCCGAGCCCTCGCTGAGAGAGCATGCTGCTCCTGCCTCCAGCCCCTGGGCTGGGAGAGGGAAGAATCTCCGAACCGGACGCCATACTCCAAGGAAGGGGCAGAAGCTCCATCAGCATTCCCAGGGCTCTAGTCTGTCCTGTGTGTTGGAGCTTTGGGCCAGCCCATCCCAGTATGCTACCCAGGAAGAACTGGGGTCTGCTGTCTGCTTTGTTGTTGGGTTGTGCGTATGCAGTGACTGCACAGACCCCATTTCTGCAGTGAAGCTGTCAGTCACCTGCTTCCTGGGCCCCTTTCTTGAATGTTCAAGTATTGTCAGCTGGGGTATGACATCTCCCCTGGCATTCTCTCCCTTATCCTCCCGTCTCACAGAGGAAGTGGCGATAGATGCTAGAGTTTTAAGTTCAGTCCTTTAATTCTGGACCCGGGCCAACACGTGGCTGGAGTTTTGAGCCACAGAGACTGTGGCCTAGAAGCTTCTAGAAACGTAGCTTCTCCTGTCCCTAGGTGTGCTTTGGCAAGACTTGTATGTTCCCTCACTCAGTCCTTCTCTGTCAGCCCCTGAGGAGGTCTAGCGTGCCTGAGCCTTCCTCAGGGCGGCCAGCCTTCCAGTGCGTGCAGGTGGACGGAGCTGAGAACCCAGTCCAGAGCCCCTTGCCATGGTCCAGGCTTGGGGAGGGGCAGGGGAGGGCAATGGTGGAAAGCACCAGCAGCAGCACCTATCCTGTTCCTTTTCCCCAGGTAAGAGTGAGAGTGATCAGATTCAGGAATTGGGAGAAAGGGGGCTGGCTGGCAGTTAGGGAGGGAAAGCCATGCCCCTACCTGCCATTTTATGTGAGTCTTAGGAGAGCATTTGCTCCTTGCCCCTAGCCCCTGGAGTTTCCTTCTCAGTCTGCGTACCCTTGCCAGGGGGTGTTCCAGGAAGCCATCTGGGTGTGATGGGCCGTGTCTCCACTGGCCGATTCCTTGCCATGTAGGTGCATGTGTGAGGGAGGGCTGAAGGTTACCTGGGGGACCCATTGCTTAGATCCACCTGGTCCTTCCACCCCAGGGGGAGAAGAGGTGCGTGTGTTTGGGGGAGCCAGCATTGAGGAAGATTGCATTAGCCCATGTTTCTGAGGAGAGCAAGTCTGACAGGGGGCATCGTCCTTTTCCCCAAGGGGGGGCTATAAACTGAGGTTTGACTCGCCTCTTCTTGAAGCCCTTGACTCTGCCCTTCACCAGTGTTCTGGCGGGTTATGTGCCCCTGTGACAGCCTCTGGGGCAGACTGTGGAATCACGTCACCAGCTCTCATCTCTTCAGAGGACAAGACCTATAACTGAGACCTGGGATGCCAGTCTCTGAGGTCAGCTGCCCCCTGGCATACCCTTGGAAGGACAGCCCTCCTAGGAGACCCCTGGGTGGTGGGCAGGCTGGCAGGATGAGGACGAGCCCTCAAAACAGAGGAGCCCCATTGCTGTGCTCCTTGACAGGGCAGGAGCCGCAGGGTCCTCGGAAGAAGAGCTTTGCTAAGGGACGGTGATGCAGCTATACGAAGAGGGAGAGGGCTGGGGCTCTCCCCATGCTGTCTGCCACTCCCTGGTGGCAATAAATATGTGTTGAATGAACGCATCCTCTCTTTTCTCTTGAGATTTCAAACAGCACCGACGTGCAGACAAGCGCAGAAGGAAAGAAGGAAAAGGAGGGCTGGGTAGCTTCTCTGCCGCTCTTCATTATACATCTGTGGTGTGACTGAGATCTGCATCATAAAGGGTGAAGAATAGCCAAGCCACCTGGTGCTCTAACCTTATCTTTAAAGGAAATCTGCAGACTTTGAACTCCCTCTGCCTGTGACCCCGACCCTGGGAGGTGGTGTGGTCATGTTTAATTGCCCTTGAGAGGCAGAGTTGGGCAATAATAAAGTCTAAACCACCAGTTCTCCAAACTCCCCTCTAGGTTGCCTTGGGCCACCATTTCATTCATCCTACTCCCTGTTTCTGCTAAAAATCCCCGAAGAAACTTAAATTTGTTTTTCAGTCTCCTACCTTCAGGTTCTTTCACCTGTTGTCCCCAGCTTCTCTTAATGTCTGAGGCTTTCAGCCCTGCGAAGAAACCCATTATTTGTCCTTTCTAGAGTCTCGCTGCCAAACTGTGGCTAGAGAGCCACTGTGGGATGGAACTTGGTGAGCTATTTGGAAGCAGCTCAGGGCAGGCCTCTGTTCTGTGTGGTCTGATGAAGTGGCAGCTGGGGAGGAGGTGACAGGCTCCGTAACCCACAAGCTCTGCCACAAGATGAGCATAGCACTCCTTTCTGCACAGTCTGGGGTTCAACTGGGACAGAGCTGACTCTGAGACCTCAGGTCCGTGCTGCCCACCCAGCCTCCCTGGAAGCTGCTTGCTGCTTGCCACTGGGAGGAGGGAGAGGCGGTGCCCCTGGCTAGCCAGGAAAGGAGGCTGAGAAGCACAGCCCTGCCGGGGACTAGCCTAGGAGTGGGGCTGGGAGTGCTGAGGAGCCCATGATGCCTATCTAGGGTCGTGGGACTGCAGTCCAGGGGAGTTGCCCAAGCTGGGGCTGGGGCTCAGAACTGTGGCTTAAGCTGCTGCCCAACCCTGGAGCACAGGTACTGAGCTGGGAGCTTTCTGCCACCCATCCTTAGAGATGGATGATATTCCCATTTTACAAGTGAAAACAACAGGTGCAAGAGGCTAAATGGCTAATAGCTGGCAAGTGGCAGTGCCAGGTATGAATCCAGGGTTTTCTAGGCACTTTCTTTCTTTGGGAGGCTTGACTGGAAAGGGCCTTCGAGTTGGGGTGAACAGATGTGAGATCTGACAAGCTCTAGCTGGGGAGGACTGCATCCAGGAAGTAGCCTGTGGTGCTTTGGGGAGTGAGTAGAGAGAGCACCATTTTGTCTCTGCCAATGGAAAATTGAGAGCAGGACACTTAGACTATTCCCATGGTCAAGGCAGCTTCTTTCACTTTTACACATACACCTTTCTCATTGCCTGCAATTTGTTAAATCTGGTTTATACTTGAGGCTTCATGTTTCATGGTGGCCCATGAGAAGCTAGAGAAAGTTTTCGCTTCTAGAACATTAGAGCTGGAAGAGTGGGGGCAAAATGTAATTATCACTTTCATGTGCATACTTACATAAAATTTTATAAAAATTGCTTCAAAGCATTTTTTATTACCGTTATTTCTTCTGATTTTTATAACTCTGGGATGTAGAGATAATACTCAGTTGGACAAATATTTTTTCAATGCTTGCCATATTCAGGTCAGTGGTAGGTCCTACAATGGTGAGACAAATGATGAATTATAACATGGTCTCTGTACACTTAGAGTTTATATTTTAAGTTAAGGAAATAGACATGTACATATCTTTTTAGGTTCTTTGTAGGCTCTTAATCAATATGGGCCCAATTTGGCCTACGGTCCAAACTATTTCATAACCTCAAGAAGACGGGGTATGGTGAGAGATGAGGCTTAGGAGGGTGGCCCGGTTTGGAGTCTCTGGATCTACGTTAAGGAGCCTGACCTTGGTCCCCCGAGGAAAGACACTCCATCTCATAAGCAGGAAGGTGATGAGCTTGTTAAGTCTAAAGTGCCATTTGGACAGGCTAAAGAGGCAGTTGAGAATGTGGGTCTAAAACTCAGGGTAGAAGGGTAGGCTCTTAGATGTGGGAGGTGATGGTACACAGTAGAGAGGCAAAGAAGCAAAAAAGGCTGAGGGTAGAACCTTCAGGACACCTTAGCTCAAAGAAACAAGGGACGTCTAAGTCAAGACAGTAGATTTCAGAGACTCAGAAGTCAAAGTGGTGGTCAGCAGGAGCAAACAGGAGATGATCAGAAAGGAAGAGGGTGGAAGTAGGACTGCATTTTTCTAATTGTTAAAGAATCTTGCCTAGAAAGAAAAGTGGCTTGCTGCCTGGTGACACCCTGGACTAGAATTTGGTTCCTGAATCCACTGCTCTTCTGATATAATTGAAACTAAAGGCTGGGCCTGCTGCAGGCAGGCTGGGGGCTTGAAGAGAGTCCAATGGGTCATCCATCAGGGGTGTCCATGTGGACAGTGTGCGTTTTCCCCTGGCCCAGTAAAAGGCTGAAATGGTCAGATGGCGTAGAAGAGGGGCTGAAGGCTGGAGTGGCCTTCCCCAGTCAAGGTCTGGTCAGACCATATCTGAAAGATCCTGTTTGTGTGTCTGCCCACGCTGCCCCCACTCAACTGTGGAACTGGAATGAAGAGAGCGGAGAACAGTTTTAATTGGGACTTTTGATCAGCTTACCCCAGGCTATGTCAGTCTGCTTCCTTCAGTGTGCTGGCTGGAGTTCTGTGAATCTCATTAGAGTTGGTTTGATATGCCTTCCCAGGAGACAGTGCTGGCAGGGATCCCTAGTTCCCCAGTACAAATAATTTAATCCAACTCATCCAGTCAAGATGGCACCGTAAATTTATACTCTAAACACATAGCAGTAATACATAAAAAGATTAAACTCTAAAAACAGTCATGCACTCCCTCTCCCTCTTCCCACACAAAATGATAAAACATCCCTGTGATGAGAAAGGGGATTAAAACAAGAGAACAGGGCTGAAGCTGCAAGTCTGCTGGTCTCTGAGTCTGGAAGGATGCAGGCCACTGGAATTCTGGGGTAACAAAGCTATAAAGTGCTCCACATGGTGCGTGGAATTAGAGCTAGTACACTGCTTGAACCCAGGTGCTGGGAAAGTAGGCTGACAAAATTTCCTTCCAACCTTTCCTTGGGGTTGGTGGCTTGTAAGGATGCTTCTATTCGAAGACAGAATCTCACAGCCTGGACCCAGGTTGAGCTGCAGCTACAAGATTTGATTTTAGATCTGAAGACCCAAAGGAGGACCTGGTGAGGCAAAGATGAAAACCCCTAGATGGGGATGGAAAAGTAAAATAGGAGATGAGATTAGCTTATACACTGAAGTTCAGAAACACGTGAGGAAAACTATTGCAAGAAGAAAAAAAGAACAAAATAAAAAATTTACTTCAAAAGAAGTGAAAATAACAGAGTAATCAGAAAAGTCTTTAATAAACAGGTTCAGGGCCCTCAAAGAGATAAAGAAACATGAAATCCATTAAAAGAAATGGAAGTTATGGGGGAGGGAACAAGGGTATGTAAAAATTAAAATTTTAAATAAATTCTAGCAGTAAAAAATAGTGTCATTAGAATTTGACACAATAGACAGAACTCTAACCTGGACACAGAATTTATGAATTGGAAGCTAATACTGAGAGATTTGTCTAGAACACAGCACAGACACAGAGGACAGATTGACAAGCTTTAGCTTGTGTCTAGTAAGATTTCCAGGTACAATTTAAGAAAATAGCAATGAAATAGCATTTGAAGAGATAATGGCTGAGAATTCCCTAATTGAAGAAACAGCATAAATACCAAATAGAGTAGATACCTAGACATAATGTAGTGAAACTGTGGTTAAGAAAGAGAAAATATTAACTAGAGAAAAAAAGAATTTAAATGATTGACCATTAGACTAATAGGCAACATCTCATCAATATTAGATGCCAAAATATGATAGAGGAGTATCTTAGAGAAGCTAGAATCCTATATTCAAGAATGAGGTAAAATAAAGATATTTCTGGACATATTAAGACAACTTTATCACTCACAGACCCTTGCTAAAAGATCCACTAAAAGTATACTTCAGTAAGAAGAAAAGTCAGCTCTGAAGAAGGAGCAGGTAGGTTGCTAGCACCAACATTGAGCACAGAAATTGACACATTATGTTGGCAAATTTAATTAACTATAGACAATATATCAGGATACTTTCTGCTACAAATAATAAAATAATCCACAGTGACTTAAACTCTAAAAAATATTAAATTAACTTATAATAAATTGGGGGCGGGTATGGAGTTCTAGAGCTGTGACAGTGGTCCAATATTGGCCTGAAGGACTCTATATCATTCCATCATTCTGTTCTGCCATCCTCAGGGTGTCAGATCTCCCTCCTCATGGTTGTGAGACGCTGCTGCAGCTCCAGACATCATGTCATCTCCATATAGCATCCCAGTCGGGAAGCAGGAAAATGTTAGGAGAAAGGAAGCTTTCTAATGTGCCTTTTTTTCTGGAAAGAGACTCTTTCCATGAAGCCCCCAGAAGACATCTTATGTCCCACTGGCCCCGGCTGGTCCATCCTTAGAGTAATTCCTGGTAAAAAGGAACAGGCTTACTGTGTGGATGTAACAGGCTTGCCTCATCTCCTGAAACTGGGTCCTTTGCCACTTGAACAAAATCAGGATTCTGTTGGCAGGAAAGACGGGAAAGTGGCTGCTGGTAGGCAACCAACAGCGTCTGCCACAGATGGCAAAATACACGAACAAAAATCCAGTGTCTAATTCATTTTTTAATTTACAAAAAAAGGAAAACTAAAATTGTTGACCACATTATCAAGGAAAAATAAAGTAGAATAAAGTAGGGAATTTTGTTAAGTCACACCAAGTTTCTGCCTTATTCAAGAAAACAGCACTGCTAAAAACTAGACTATTAGAAAAATGTATATATGCTAACAATTTAAGATAACCACTAAAAGAAGAGAAATGTAATTTCCAGGACAGGAGGGGGAAAAAAGTGATGGGGCTGGGGATAGTGTGTCAGTCCAACTGAAGTCAGAAAAAAAAAAAAAGAACTAAAAAATTAGTGAAGAGAAAACACAACATATGATAGTGACATAAATCCAAATACATGATAAATATAATGTGTTAAAAAGAAAAACTATCAGATTCGATAAAGAGCGACTAACTGTGGCCTAGGGTCTGAAGAGACCTGGTCAGCTGGACACAGGGACAGCACAGGAATCGCCTTCACCTCAGCTGGTTCTGCTCTTAAAATGACTTTCTCTTCCTTGCAGGATCTTTCCTGTCTCTCCTCAATTATTTCTGTCTGGCCTTATCTGCCTAGTTATTGAGATAACATCGTTTTTCTAAGACTTTACTTCCTGCCCTAGTGTAGATGTGTATAACACATTCCTGGACTTCCCCTCCCCCTCTTCCCCAAGACACAAACAGACCACACTGGGACTCCTTAAGGGGACAGGTGTGGAGCAGAGCAGGGACCCTACATCTCAATTCTCCCCTGGCACCACCTCTCCGCATGCCCCAGAGCCCAGCATTCCTCCCTGAACAGCCTCTTTCTCAGCGTGCAGCATGGATCCTGACAATGAAGACTGATGGTTTCTTTCTTTAGGACTTAGTTAAAAGTTAGCCAGAGTGACAATCAGAGGTTTGCAGACCTTTTGAACTCTTGCTCTCTGTTTTCCTGGCTGCTAACTTCGGGCAGCATCAGAAGTACCAGAGCTGAGATCTCAGACAGGATACTAAGTCAAGGTGAGTTATCTTGCAGGAAGATGGGCTCTAAGGGCAAAGGCTCACCAAGGGGGTGTAACTGGGGAGCAGGGAGGCCCTGTAAGGATCTGCGGTAGAGGCTGCTGCCAGGATATTGCAATGCAATGCCTCCTCTTAGCCAAGTATGTGGAGGTGAAGCCATCAGTTCTCAACCGCTTCAAGGACATGCCTCACTGGGTTTGAGACACCTGTAAGGGAGGGGCTGTCTGGTTCCTTCCTCAAGATAAGGACTGACACTCCCCACCCCTCACTGCACCCCCTGCCCCGCCCCGCCACTTTCTGCCTTCTGTTGTTGCCACACTCAGGATGCAGAGAGTTTACCGGAGTTGCTAGGTTGGCCGGGATCTGGGGCACAGGGAACCCTTCTATGATTGTGCCCCAATTAGTGGGAAAAGCCATTGCAGAGGGCAGTGGGTGCTTGTGGAAGGAACACTGGCCTTAGGGCCATCAGACCTGGAGTGGCATTAAAGTTCTGTCACCGCCTAGCTGACCTACTTCAGTGAGTCTTGGGACTTCTGTGAATACTAAATGAGAGGCTCTGCCTGAAAATACTCAGAAACTCATAGAGCATCATGCAGTGTGAGTAATATGTGGTTTGCTGCCTTTACATTGTGGCTCTGGGACACGTCCTCAGGCTGCTTGTCAGCGGGTGGAAAGAGGGTGCTTTATCAGCATCTTAGGCTGGGTTTTTTTTTAACTTCTCCCCATCCCTTCCAGATTCAAGCAGCCCTCCTCCCCCTATCCTCTGCGCCTTATTTTGACATTTCTTTTCTCTGCCTGCCAAGAAGATTGTGTTCAGCTGCGCTGGTCTGAGGCTGTGCTATCCTGTGCTTCATTAGGTTAATTTGATGGCTTGTCTCCTGGGAACTGACCCGAGAATGGCTCTAAAAACCGCCTCAGCCTCCAAAACCCAGTCCCCGTTGTTCTCCATTTAGGGCGGCTTCTGCAGCTCGATCCTATGCAGCTGCTTCTGCTCTCCTCCACCTGCGAGTTAGCAAGGGCCATCTTCGTCTTCCATCCTTGGTTCCCTGTATCTGTTCAAGCATTCATATCCTAATTGGCAGAAGGCTCTAACTGGAGGGAAATCATCCATTCTTCAGTGCCCTTGCTGTCCCCAACATGGATGCTGGTCACCAGTTCCTCTGTTTATTCTCAGTATCTCAAACTCTTTCAGCCATCCGGGGGACATTTATTGTTACACAGTCTCACCAGATTTACTTAAATCTGTGACTACAGACCTCTCGGAAGACCATACCATTGGCTTGCCACCCCCTAAATTTCCCTCGTTATTCCCCTTCTCTCTGAGAACTGTTTCACATCAGATCTCTGTAAATTTCCAACTTCAGCAATAAAAAGACCCTTCTCATGTTTCTGCCACCGAATGCATCACTCCCTGTGTCTGTGCCCAGGGCTGTGCTCTGCTTCCTGTTCACAGGTAGACCTTCTTCAGGTAGGCACTGGCTCCCGCTCCTTCTTGCTACCCAAAGACTTGGCTTCTCAATTATCCTTTCTTTTACCTGCAGCATTAACTTTCTCTCTACTAAATCATTCCCACTAGTATATAAACATTCTGTAATATCTCCCAGCTTAACCCCCCTGCCACTCTATCTCATTCCCATTTTCTTTGGTAACACCTTTATTGAAATAAATTCACATATCGTACAGTTCACCCATTTCGAGTCTACAACACAGTGGTTTTTAGTCTATTTACATGATTGTGCAACTATCAACCACAAACAACTTTAGAACATTTCATCACCCCAGAAGGAAACTCCCTTCCTATTAGCAATCATGCCCCCTCTTCTGGCACCTACAGCCCTAGGCAACCACTAATCTGCTTTATGGATTTGCCTCTTCTATGGATTTGACATTTCATATAAATGGAATCCTATCGTAAGCAGTCTTTTGTGACTGGCTTCAGTACTTCATTCCTAGTGAGATTCCATCATGTGGATGTACCGCATGTTGCTGGGTCATCAGTTGAAGGAACTTTGAGTTGTTTCCACTTTGGAGCTAACATGAATAATGCTGCATGTGTACACATTTTTGTGTGGGCGCATGTTTTCTTTTCTCTTGGGTGTATACTTAAGGGGAGAATTGCTGAGTCATATGGTAATTCTAACCTTTTGAAGAACTGCCAGACTATTTTCCAAAGTGGCTGCACCATTTTATAATTCCACCAGCAATGTATGAGGGTTCCTCACGTTCTTTTCAGAGTCTATAAATTTATTGAGTAAAAACGGACTCAGCATCAGACATTAAATTCGGTTTGGTTCAAATCTGGCTGATGTCCATTTGCCGCAGAGATGAACGGAGGTGAAGAGAAGACACAGTAATGCTGGCATTGGGCCACCAAACAAAACAGTCTTTCGTTAATTGTAAAAGGAGGCATCTCACGGCAGTGAATCCGTTAGCAAAGGCATGACGTTTAATGAGCAGAGATAAAAGCAAACTAAGCAAAAACTTCCAAAAGAGGAGAAGGTCAGGGCATTTAGGGAACAAGTTACCACGGGGGCTGGTTGGAGAACAGTGTTTGGTGCAGATATGCCGGTTCACTTGGGGAACAGAGTGACCACGTCGTAGCCTTCAGGTGGTGTGACCTGCTCTCAGGCACACTTTTCACAGCAGATTGGATCTTCCGCAAAGAAATGGCCCCTCTGTGTCAAGTCTGTGCCAAAGTCAGTGTGGTGATGGTCCTGCAGCTTCACGAACACACTGACAATGCCACTACCATATTCATCACACATGGGTGACTTCTAGGCATTTCCGATGGATGCAGCCACTTTGGTGACCGGAGCCTCAACCCTTCTGAGGGCTTGTTGGGATCCCCCTTCTCCTCAGACTCCAGGATTTCCCTTAAAACCAGGAAGGTAGTAGACCATTGAGGAGTTCATTTAACTCCTGTTTTTCCTGAAGCATCTTGTAAACTTCAGATTCCTTGTTTATGAAAAGTTCACTTGGAGGCCGATAATGCTCTAAGCCTCTGCCATTTGTCTCCGGTCTGCTGGCTGCTGAAATTGAAGAGGTTTTCAGAGAGGTAGAGGCCAGAAGGGTTGTCATACTGGCTCAGGATGACCCTGAAAGCAGGCGAGGCAGTGAAGGGCCTGGCACTGCGCCCGTGGGCACTTCCAACATACAGGACCTCTTGTGATTCCAATTCAGCTTGTATGGAGGACATTTCCCTCCCTCTGTCACCAAAGGAGGCCAGACTTTATGTTCAGATCTGGCGACTGTGAGTCATGTTGTCTGTGCAGCCCTTGGTTTTGTTCTGAGCTTCCGGGTGCATCATATTGCCAGTATTTTCCCCATCAATGGCTGTGATGACACCTCCTATGTACATAAATTAGCTTATAGCAGCCTTGCTTGCGGGAAGCGACCGGGGAATGGCGAGAGGCTGCTAGAGTTTCTTGTCCTCCACGAGGCGGAAGCCCCAATCCCCAAGGCCCTGGGCCCTGGAGCACTGTTTGCTGGGTGGCCTTGGCTCGGTGGCAGCGAGCAGTGACCCATAGGGTCAGACACAGCAGGACACAGAGCCATGTGCACGGCTCCTGTGGCAGCTATCCTCCTCACATTTTTTATCATAGCCATCGGGGTGGGTGGGAAGCGACATCTGGTTGTGGTCTTGATTTGTGTCTCCCTGATAGCTAGTGATGTCGAGCATCTTTTCATCTGCTTCTTGGCCATTTCTCATCCAGTCAGGTTTTCACCCCTACCACACCTCTGGGTCAGCCCTTGTGAAGGTCGCCGCTGACCTCTATCTGGCCATAGCTAATGGTCCGTTCTCAGTCACATCTTACAAACTTTTTCAGAAAAAGTTGATACAGTGAATTCTCCTTTATTCTTGGAACTCTTTTTTTTTCTCTTGGCCTCCCAGACACAGGGCTGGTTTTTACCCCAGCTTCACTGGTCATTTTCTTCCTTGTCTGTTTACTGGCTTTTCCTCTTCTAGACGTCGGAGTGCCCCAAGGCTCTCTCCTGGGCCACCTTGTCTTATCTATGTCAGGCTCTCCCTAGATAATTTCCTCTGGCCCTGTAGTTTTAAAAATAAACTATACTCTGACGACTCTCAAACGTATCCCTCCAGCTCTGGCCTCATCCATGAGCCTCAGACATGTGAGTCCTACTTCCGCTTGCCCTTTCCACATGGGTGTCTAAAAGGCGTCTCACATTTAATCTCCTAAAACAAGACTCTTGCCTTTTCCCACCCAAACCCATTTCTTTCCTGTCTCTTTTGTATCGGGGAATGCCATACCTATCCCCAGGTTGTCCCCCTTCTCCTCTGCCACCCCCAGAATAATTTCAGCCTTACTGAAACATGGCGGTTCTGTCTCCTGATGCTCTGTGGTTTGGCATGGCCCCAGAAATTTGAACTGCCACAAAGGGGCAGCTGAAGTTCTTGAACATAGAGCTGGACAGGCCTTCTCTGCAGCTGCCGACAGCAGCCAGAGGATCCTGGAAGGGCTGGCTAGAGCTGGGGCTTTCAGTGATGGGCTGTGAGGCCCAGGGGCTAGGTCAGAACTGGGCCAGCCAGGTTCAGACAGGAGTGAGTGGGACAGGCAGGCAGCCAGGGTTAAGTAATCCTTGTGATATGGGGCCAGGGCCTGGAGGCTCCACTCTCAGCCTTGTCCTTGTCCCTGGCCCCAGCTCCTTTGCATGTGGCAGGGATTCGGGCTCCTTTCCTTAGGCCCCAGCCCCAAATCACTGGCAACTGGCTTCTCGTTGCTGACGCCCACCAGGGCAACACAGGGCCTCAGGCTGTCAGCGTCCACCCACCCCACTCCCCGTCCCCCGGACCCTGGTATTTATTTCATCCATAAGCTACAGATGAAGGCAACAGCCCAGATTGCTGGGTGGTAATAGTGCCAAGCCTGGCACTCCTGTGTCCAGACACAGTCAGGTTTTCTTCCTGACACCGGAGCTAGAAGGATTGTTAATATTTCACCAAGCTAACCCAGGAACACCTCATCTATAATCCACATCCAAGAGAGGAGAGGACACACTTCAGGGCCCAGGCCTAGCCCCCTGTCTCACTTGAAGAAGCCTCTCACAGGAATCAGAGGACACAAGAGCAAGATGGGGAATCTTATCCTCAGTCCCCTGAGATTTTCTGTGGGTTATTTTTCAGTTAAGTTTCACTGTTTTTCAGTTAAGTTTAACATCACATACTTGGACTAGGAACTTTCTAAACCTGTTTCTTTCAGACAGTTAACATGTGACTAGAGAAATCACTGCCCTTGTTTACCTTCTGGCTAATAAGTAAGGATGTTGGGCTGCTCTCGTCCCCTGAGGCCCCAGGTTACTGGAACCATGCTATCTGGAGAGTGAGAGGTGAGAGCCCTCCCTTTTGTTCATCTTTTGATTGAGGGGGGCATCACTGCTACTTCCAGCTTTGTTCCCCCCTCTGGGACTTGGGGGTGGGACTAGGGGAGAGAACATGTGTGCACATGTACAGTTTATCTACACATTATTTTTCCTTTGTGCAATTTCAAGGTCGTGCTGCAGCGGCTCAGCGCCTGAGAAGTGAAGGGAGGGAAATCTACCCGGGGATTACTGCTAGCAGGAGCTAACAGCAGGACGGCTGGACAACTGGCCTCAGGGGCCCGGGAATGGGCAGAGCAAACTCTGAGCCTGGGCCAGCTGCACCAGGAAGGAGGCCTGGGCCCTGGCAGGGAGCTCGGCACACGCTCGGCTGACCCAGACTGCATTCGAAGGAGCACCCCGCCGAGCAGCAGCTGTGCCCAGACCCCTGGCACCTGTTCCTGCAACTTACACAACTGCAGCTGGGTCTGTGACCATTGGGAGAAGGAACCTGTACCCTGGTTTGGAAGCAGAAGAGCAGAACCTAATGCAAGGAGGATTTTGTTTTCTACGAAGAGTTTTCTGACACCCACAGAGCTTCTTCTCTCAGGGTTGGGGTCCGGTTCTTCTCCCCTGGCTGAGGGGTTGGGCTGGGAGGGCCATCTGAGGAGTAGATGCCTCTTGCATGGAATCAAGGCTGCTTGAAGCCAACACGTTCTGTTGTGATTGGGGTTTGAGGGCTTCCCCACTGCAGGGGACGAGGGGCTGCCTCAGTGTCTGCTCATGAACCACAAGGACCCCGACTGCTCCAGACTGGACTATTTCAAGCCACCAAAGAGGGGGGCTTCCAGAGCTGGCAGCCAGCAACCCCAAGGGACTAGAAGGCTGGCATGGACTGACCTCCTTCTTGCCAGGGCAGTGGGAGAAGCAGAGCATCTGTGGCCCAGCTAGTGACGGAGAGACCCAATGAAGCCATAAGCAGGGGCCCAAGTGGCTCAGGGACAGGGGAGCCACTCCCGCCAATGCACTTTCTCCTTACAGGCTGAAAGAGGGCATGATCTGGGACTCCTGCTGCTGACTTTTCTACAGCACACACCCTTATGCCCTTTGCATCGTCTCAGAATAGGAAGTCTACACTGTGGCTGGCCCACCAGTGGGCTGGGAAAGGAGTGGCCACAGTGACACCTGGCTGCCTGCTGGGCTGGTGGTCCAGCCTCCCGGTGCTTCGCACCATGAAGTGCTCCCTGCGGGTGTGGTTCCTCTCCGTGGCCTTCCTGCTTGTGTTCATCATGTCCTTGCTTTTTACCTACTCCCATCACAGCATGGCCACCCTGCCCTACCTGGACTCGGGGGCCCTAGGGGGCACGCACCGGGTGAAGCTGGTGCCTGGCTATGCTGGCCTGCAACGCCTCAGCAAGGAGGGGCTTGCGGGCAAGAGCTGTGCCTGCCACCGCTGCATGGGTGATGCCGGCACCTCCGACTGGTTTGACAGCCACTTTGACAGCAACATTTCCCCTGTCTGGACCAGAGAGAACATGGACCTGCCGCCGGATGTCCAGAGGTGGTGGATGGTGAGAGAGCCATGGTCCTCCCTCCGTCCCTCCCGCCTACCTTGCTGCCCCTCTCAGGAGTCTGTCCCCCTGTTTATGTAAGAGTCACTGTAACAGCCTCCTTGTAGATCTGGGCCGTCTTCTGGCCCCCAGAACCTTGACAATGTGAGAGGGCCATCTGACCAGAGCCATCTGTTAGGATCGCAGATTCTAAAGGGCAGAGCGAGGTTTGCCCTGGAAGGAGAGAGAATTAATATTGTCCAGTGCCTGTAGGGGCTGAGTATTACCCAGAAATGCCTGCTGGGCCCGGCACGGGACGTAGATGAGAGAGAAGCTGTCTGAGTGAGAAGTCAGAGCGAGAAGATGGAGGGAGGTGGGGACGTTGACCGCAGGGTGAGAAGGACTGCCTTTTATAGAGGAGGCAGCCTCTCAGCCATGCAGGGGTGTCATTCCTCACTGCTGGATCTTCTAACCCTTTGAGAAAAGCTGGAAGTCCAGATTTTTTTGCTAAATGTCCTAATTCGAAAAATGTTGGCTCTAAATAATTTCAAACACCATGAGGACCACTCACTTGGTTCTCTAGAAAAAGATTTTCTTCTGGACTGGGATAAGGAAGCATTGTCACCTCCCCTTGGGACTAAGGCGAAGGGGAGGAGATGAGGGGACAGGGATGCTGAAGTCTCCCATTCTGGGTTTTATCACCTTTCTGCTGCTTTTAACTTCCTTCACCTCACCCCTGTCTTCTCTGGAATGTCACTCATGGACTCCGAGCCCCATCCAGTGTATCAAAGCAGCTCAAAGGGAGACTTCACTGTGGTTGAGATGGGAGGGGCATCAGTGCTCAGAGAATTCCTGCTCCCTGATGGAACTGGGTCAGGATTCCCGTGTGGCTTGGATACTGAAGAGTGGGGGCAGGAGAGGAGAGGCAGGCGGGAGTCCATCCCTGCTCATACCTGCTCTTCTCTCCTCCCCTCTACAGATGTTACAGCCCCAGTTCAAGTCACACAACACCAATGAGGTGCTGGAGAAGCTGTTCCAGATCGTACCTGGCGAGAACCCCTACCGCTTCCGGGACCCGCAGCAGTGCCGGCGTTGTGCAGTGGTGGGGAACTCCGGCAACCTGCGGGGCTCCGGCTATGGGCCGGATGTGGACGGGCACAACTTCGTCATGAGGTGAGCCCCGGGGAGCCCGAGGGTAGGCCCAGGACAAGCCTCCAGGAGAGGGGACTGGCCTCCTTGGCCTTGTCTGGCGGTACAGGAGTTGCCGGCTGCTGGGGTTGCTATGGGTCTCTGACACTCAGAACCTCCTATGACAGGCTCTCATCTTGTTGGGGAGGCAGAATTTCCATTCTAGACTTTGTTTGAGGCCTGTACTCAGTTTCCAACTCTGAATTACTCTGAAAAGAACTGAAACTAGATTCCTGGCTGATTGCTGGTAAAAACACCCCCTGGATCCCTTTCCATCTGCCTGGTCCCCTCAGTAGCTGGGCCAGCAGTAAGGGCCCCAAACGAACCCAGCATCTTGCTTAATAGCCACAGGTTATTCCTCTGGCAGATTTATGGAACAAGGATGTCCTGGACAGAAAAAGTAGCTGTTTTGGTGTTTGCTCTGGGCTGCTCTCCCTTATCTTTCGTTAGGTTTAGATTATGTCAGGACTCATTCATGCAGCAGACATTGGTGCCCAGCCTTGAGGACAGAAGGGTTGGGAGGACATTTATTCCATACGGAGACACAGAGCAAGGAGCCAGGGACTAAGAGTCGACTTGTAACCCAAGCATGAGCTGCTCCTTCTGCTCTGAACCTGTTTTCTGACTTCGTCTGTAGACTTTGGAACAGGAAGTAATGCCCCACTCCTTGACGAAGTGCCTTAAAAATAAAGATACTGGAAATGCCCAGTTTTTACTAAGCATCTCTTAGGTTGAGCATTGCAGAAAGACCAGGTTTCCCATGAGGCAGAAGGAAGAGCTTTGTCTTAGAAACTGTTGCTGTCTCCATAGCAACACCAAGGCAGCAATATGTCTCTGAGGCTTTTTACATTTCTTGCAAAACCTTTCTTATGTTGAGGATGGTGGGATGTGAGGGAGGGAGAGGGTTGCTAGTAGGCCCCATCTAGGAACCCAGGGCCCCCTGAGATTCTCTCCATCCTCTACTTGCTGGCACCCAGAGTGCAAGGGAAGCAAGCTGGGAGCTGGAGAGGAGGGGCCTCTCTTTATCCAGGGACAGTGGCTGAGATTGGGGAATGAAAAGTCTGTCACTCCAGTGCAGCCCTGGAACACTTGGGAAAGTCCAGGGAGATTCTCTAGACTGCCTGAAGCCCCTGCCTCCCTTGCTCTGCTGCCTGCACCTTGGTGATGGTTGGGAGGCTCCAGGGTAGAAGCACAATAGGCTAAAAGGCTTGGCTGTTAGGACACCCAGGCAGCCCCTGCGTAGGCCAGGCTGCAGAGAGGACTTCACAGATGTTCCCTCACAGGAACCAGGCTAGGAGATGTGCTTTTTTAGAGTGGACCACAGAATCTCTTAATGGAAGAGGTGACTCAGATGGTAATTGGCTGGCTGCTGACAGGAGGGAGCCAGACAGCCGTGGAAATGGCTCTTTGCTTATAAGTATATCTTGGTTTGGAACCAGAGTGCAGACCTCCTTTCCTGGAAGCAGGATCAATGTAAGACACCACTGGGAGGGCCAAGCTGAGTTACAGGAGGTGATGGCTCTACCCACCTGCCCTCATACCCAGCTGCCTCCTCCTACTATGTATCTTCTGAGCCCTGCTGACAAATCCAAATGGAGCTGAGCTTTTCCTACCCTATCTAGCCAGCAGATAGATCTATAACTCCTGAAGCAGTACCTGGCGGACTGTAGGCTCACCATAAATAATGTAAATGAATGGAAGGGACTAGGCAACCAGACACCAAACCCTAAGCACGAATGCATGTCTATCCTGCCTGTGCTCCTACCCTGCTTCGTTGGCAGCTGGAGGCAGCCAGATAGATAGAATTCTGAAATGTTTTGTTCTTGAGATACAGGGATCCAGCTCATCCTCTCCATCCTTTTCTGTCCCTTTCCAGGGCTTGGCTTCTCCAGAATGAATCAGAGCCTCAAAGCAAAATCCTGTCCCCAAAAGCATGCCATGTGCTTTCCCTTTGTTTTGAAGGCTCTGAAATACTTTTTAGGACTTCTTACTCCATTCATTCCTAAATTTTTGAAAATTTGGTGCCTGCCGAGCAAGCTGGGGGAAACTGAGGGAGGTATAGGCTCTGCAGCAGGGCCGACTGAAGGGCAGGAGGCAGGGTGATGCTGGCTGACAGGTCTAACAAGGGACTTTGTGAACGCTCTGGCTGCTGACTCAGTGGAAAAGGCAGAATCCAGCCTGGGGCTGTCTTCAGAATCCAGCCTGGGGCTGTCTTCAGAATCCAGCCTGGGGCTGTCTTCAGAATCCAGCCTGGGGCTACAGCCCTTTGATCTACAGGATCAACTTGGCTCTCCATCTGGGGTGAGATGAGATTTGTTTCTTGGGTCCTCACCAAACAAGTCTTCCACTGCCTGCTACCTCCTATACCCCAGCAGCTGGAAAACACCATCCCTGTTAAGCCTTTCTCTCATGCCTGCTCTATTCCTCACAGAGGTGAGGTGTTATTGAAGGGACAAAAACAAACAAATTAATACAATAAAAAATGAATTATCCCTCCCCAGTCCTATTCCCCAAGAGTAACTCATCAATGATTTTAATACTGTCCCAGATTTTTTCCATTAATATGCAAAAGTATTTTTTCTTTCCTTTTTTTTTTTTTTTTTTTAACAAAAAATGATATACTATTTAGTTTTAAGTTTTCCTTTTTGGTGTTGTAATTGCCTCCTGCTATTCACAGTAGGTATTCAAGAGATAGGTATTATCAGGAAAGAAGTGAGATACCTCACACCACTTGGTTCTTCCATTGAATAGCTCTTGGACTTATTTCTTACTGGCACATGTAAATCTACTCCATTCATTCCAATTTCTACATGGTATTCCATTATTTAAATGGGCCAAAATGAATTAACCAGTTCTTTATAGTTGGATTGATTCTACTTTTCACTATTTTAAGTGATATTGCAGTGAACATCCTTGTCCACATGTCTTTGCACACTTATGCAACTATTTTTATAGGCTGGATTTCTGGAAATGGAATTGCTGGGTCAAAGCGTGCACCCATTTATATTTTTGATGGCTAGCACCAAATTGTCCTCTAAAAACTTTGTACCAGTTTCTATGGCAGTTTTTTCTCATGCCGCCTTCTTGTCCCTGCAGGATGAATCAGGCGCCAACCGTGGGCTTTGAACAGGATGTTGGCAGCCGAACCACCCACCATTTCATGTACCCAGAGAGTGCCAAGAACCTGCCCGCCAACGTCAGCTTCGTGTTGGTGCCCTTCAAGGCCCTCGACCTGCTGTGGATTGCCAGTGCCCTGTCCACAGGGCAGATCCGATTGTGAGTCACTCTGCTGACTGGGAGTGCAATATGGGTGATGGGACCACCTTGGGAGGAGTCTGTCTGGGGACTGGATTGTAGAATTCTTTTAATGAGTATTTCGGCCAAGAGGGGCTGGTGAGGAGGGAGGCAGTAGTAGGGAGTGCCCCAAATGGTATATTAGCTGAAGCCAGAGTGTGTTCTGTGTCACTTCCTGCATGTGACAGCCAACATACTGGTAGTGGAAAGGTGAGAGAAGGACAATCTGGTTTTGGTCTCCTTTCCAGAAGGTGGCTCCTGTCTGTGGGAACTCTTATCTACTGAGAACTTTCTTTGAGAGAAGTTGCTGAGTCATAGCTGGGAAACTCAGGAACTTCAGTTCACTAAGTGTTTTTTTAACAGTTTTATTGGGATATAATTCACATACCAATCAATTCACACATATAAAGTGAACAATTCAGTAGCTTTTAGTCTATTCATAAAGTTGTGTAACCATCACAATTTAATTTTAGAACACTTTCATATTCTACAGATGACAGTCTTTAAAGATAAAAATGTAAAGATACTCCTGTACACCTTAGCCATCACCCCCACTCTCTTCAACCCCAGCCCCAACCCTAGGCAACTGCTAATCAACTCTGTCTCACCATGGTTTCTCTGTGTGTGGCAAAATTTATATGTTAAAATTCACCATTGTAACCATATAGTTCAGTAGCACTAAGTGCATTCACACTGTTGTGCAAACACCACCACCATCTACCTCCAGAGCTTTTTCATCTCAAATGGAAACTCTACAGCCATTAAATAATAACTTCCCATTCCTTCCTCCCTCCAGCCCCTGATAACCACTATTCTTTCTGTCTCTATGATTTGACTGTGCTAGGTAGGTACTTCATATAAGTGGCATCATTCAATGTTTATCCTTTTACATCTGGCTTATTTTATTTAGCAGGTGTTTTCAAGGTCCATTGATATAGCATGTGTCAGGATATCATTCATTTCAAAGGCTTACTAGGAATCCATTGAATGGATATACCACATTTTGTTCATTCATTCACCAATGGACATGTAGGTTATTTCTACCTTTTGCCTGTTGTCATCACGTATTTTTAAACACAGCAGTATAGGTTACAGTTTCCTGACTTTATCTTATGTTTAAGAGACATAAAAGCAAAAGTGCTACAGAGTTTTTTAAGTCCCACAGATTCTCAGAAACGGGAGTGTAGGTTATGGGCACATGACTATGAATGGGGGAGGAGGTTCTATACCAAATGTGAGGAGAGTAGCAAGAGGGTCACTGTGGGCACAGGTAAGAGCACACACATCGTGGGTTTGAGATGATACGCTAATTCAAGTGGAGAGTTCACAGCAGAGAGTTGTGGGAAGAAAAGTTGGGGCTGGATTATGGAAGGCCCCAGTGGTCATCTAAAACATCCTCATTTTACCCTTAAGGCCATGGGGAGCCATTGAGGAATGCTGAGTGAGGTACTACAGTGATGTGCTGTGGGAAAACAGTCTAGAAGCAGGGAGGCCTGTTGTGAGGCTGTTATCACGCAGGCCTATGTGAGAGGAAAGGCATTTCTGGCTCCCATGGGGCCATCTAAATGTTATTTTTTCATTTGCTTGTAGCACCTATGCCCCAGTGAAATCCTTCCTTCGAGTGGACAAAGAAAAGGTAAGCTCCCTCCTCTCCCTTCTTCATCTCCTTCACTGGAAAGTGGAGACCTGACTCCTGGTATGCCTGGTCCTGTGGCTCAAGTGTCCCCTAGTGCCTTTCTAAAACCTTCAGAGTCCCCATCTGCTGGTATGCCTGACCTCCACAGAGGCTGCAGGAACCAGGGAGCATGGATGAACAGTTCCACTGGAAAGTTGCCCATAATCTGGCCTCAGTCTCTGGGCCCCAAAAGCCCCTCATGTGCCTATTCCATTTTCTTCCCCCAGGTCCAGATCTACAACCCAGCCTTCTTCAAGTACATCCATGACAGGTGGACAGAGCATCATGGGCGGTACCCTTCCACAGGGATGCTGGTGCTCTTCTTTGCCCTGCATGTGTGTGATGAGGTGGGTAGCCCAGTCTGGGGGTAAAATAATGGGATCCATGGAACAGGGAAAGCAGCCCTTCTCAGGACTTAGCACTGCCTCAAGAGGAGTGCTAAGTAGCTTTGATTCTCTCCATTTCTACACCATATACACTTGCATTTCCCAAACTTTCATGATTTGCCAAATCTGAAATCACTTCATTGAAAATCAAATTTATTTAAGAAGGAAATAGAATACTACTACCATAATTGATATTACTTGCCATAAAGAAAAAGTAACCAAAAACATAAATAGAATGAAGTGTCAGCGGGATGGTTATCTCCCACGGGCCTACCCTTGTGTATTGAACACAGAGATTAGTCATTCAAGGGCCTGCATCTTGCTAGCTGGCAGGGCTGCTATGCCATACACTGAGATGTGCACTCCTAGCACACCCACTTTGGCCAGTAAATTCAACGTTTGGTATTGAGTACTTGACCAGCTTTCAAATAAAAGTACTCCATTAAAAAATAAATAGATAGATAGATAGATAGATAGATAGATAGATAAAGTTAGCTTGGATTGGACTAGCCCTAAAGTGAGCCGTTCTTCCTGATGCAAACAGACAGGTGGAAGATCTGAAGGAGAGCAGCAGTCTCCCACTGTAAATCAGTGTCAGCATCGGGCCTGGGTGTCCCGTCTTGCAGCGCCGCCGGCGCTCTGGGAATCGATCACCTGCCGGCCTCCCGGCTTCTGTCGGGTCGCTGTGGCTCCTTTATCCTTCCCCACCACGACCCGAGGCTCTCCTGCGTCCAGTCCTCCACGGTCCCCAGAAAGAGTGACCTGCGCCGTCCTTCCCTGCAGGTGAACGTGTACGGGTTCGGAGCCGACAGCCGGGGCAACTGGCACCACTACTGGGAGAATAACCGGTACGCGGGCGAGTTCCGGAAGACCGGCGTGCACGACGCCGACTTCGAGGCCCACATCATAGACATGCTGGCCAAGGCCAGCAAGATCGAGGTCTACCGAGGCAACTGAGCCAGGTCTGGCCGCGATTCTTCCGGCCCAGCCGCGAGGCGCAGGCGCGCACTCCGGGCGGGGACTCAAGGGCGGCGGCCTGGGCGTGGGCGTGGCGCCAGGTGTGGGGCGTCTCCAGGCAATCGGGAGCGACGCCGCCGTCTGGACCAATTATGCTGCCAATCACAAGACTCAGGGGGCCTGGCACCAATCAACGCTGCAGTCGGAGCCTCTTTCAACCAATCATGCGACCCAGTTCCAGAGTCAACTTCCGGCGCTGGGCCCCATCTCCAATCAATGGCCTTCGGAGGCAGGCCAGCGGTTTCAATCCCCACTGCCCTATGCTCTGGGGTAGGACTTTATTTCATGCTTTTTAAGGAGCAGCCGTTACTTCTGTCCTCGAAGAAGTACTTTCTCCAGGCTCGGTCGGAGCTGTCGCAGTCATTTGCGGGCCTGACCCCGCTGGTGGCGCCAGGAACGAAACGCAGGGGAGGGCTCCGAGAGTGGCGCCTCGACTTATCCTCCCCGACAGTCCGTGGTGGCTTCAAGGTGGTGGGAGAGCGGTCCAGGTGATTTCCAGGGAGTGCGCCCTCACCCCAGAGGAAAAGCCAGAGCCCTCCCAAGCCGCTTCGGCCTCCGAGAGAATTTTAGACCCCACATTTCCTTTATCGGTCAGGCTCAGATGGGTGTCAACCCACCAAAGAAATGCAGTGAGAATCCCGAAGGCACGTGGGTCCCCTCCTTCCCCCTCCTCCTCCCTGCCTTTGGCCACCCTTGGGAATGGCCTTTCTGACCAGGGCATTTAATGTCTCACCAGAAAACGAATTTGTTCACCCCTTGCCTGGGGTTGGAATTTGCTTAGGGCAAGGAGACAAGGAAGCCCCATCACATCAAATGTAAGGTGCTTCTCACTCACGTGTACCCTTTGCCCCTACTGTTCTTCACAACCTTTTTAGTGTCTCTCCTTAGGCCCTAGCCTCTTCACCAGCCTACTTGTTGCTCTAGAAAAAAAAAAAAATCAAAACTTGCCCTAAGATTGTTTGGGGCACTGCTGCTTTTCTCTCTCCTGTCTCTGTCTCTGTCTCTGCCTGCCTTCCCTCACTTCCCTCACCCCCACCACCACACACATACACTGGCTCTAGGGAGAGGGAGCAACACGTGGGAAAGAAGGCTGGCGATGGGGAGCCCAGCTGCCTGGTGCATGCACCAGCTTCCTTCACTCATCACCCCAAAGAGGAATAGGAAACCTCTTGCTTGGGGGTGGTATTTGCTTTGGGCTCATAATTTAGTTAACCTGAAGCTACCAGGTATGGCTGACCAACACAGGTTCTTTTAAAATTCTGAACTGGCCCTGGAAATAGCCAGGATCCTAGCTGGGGAGGAGTAGACTCTCGCACTCCTGCATGCTGCCTCCCCACGCCCATGCATCCCCTTCTCCATGCTCACCTGCTTCCTCGCTCTCACTTTCCATTTCCAGCTCTGGAAAAGGCTGGGAACCTAACAACCAGGGGTTACAAGTGGAAGCTACTTGCATGACCGAACCCAGCTGAAGTCCCTAGAGAAAGCTGATGATGATACTCTCACCCTTCAAGGCTAGAGAAGTTTAGGAGAGGAAAATGGGCTTCTGTGAAGCTCCAAACCACTAAAAGGACCCCCCTCCCAACAGTGACAACACAAATACCACTCTTTTTCTTAGTGAGTTGGTACCACCAAGCAGCCTCCTGGCCATTGGTGTCGTTCCTGCAGCTGGCTGGGGGAACTGTAACTAGCAGGGGTATTAGAGGAGGATTGGGGCAGGGAAGTGGGCACCCCCAAAAGTTAATATATTGAGAACTTAGCTTGAGTCTGTTCCTTCCTAATTCCAAAAGTAGGTGGAGTACAGAATGGGGGTGGATTTGGGGGGCCATTAATGGAATGCCTCTCTCAGGGCCTCCCCCCACTATTTTAGAGAGCCAAGGTACCAGCCATTCATGCCGGTCTCAGTCGCAGTGCTTCCCGAAGAGGCTGTTCTGAGTGTTTAGAAGATGAAAAAACAATGCAATTATGCCAAACAGTATTAAACAGAATAATTTATTTCTCTTTTGTTCTTTTTTTCTTTTGTTTAAAACTTTAATAAATCCCCAATCTGGAAGAGGTGGGTCCCAGCATCCAGCCCAGATCTCCTTTTCTGCAATAGTTATTTAAACATTTTTTTTATTTCCTTCCCTTTCTCTTTCTGAATTAAAAAGAACAACAACAACAAAAAAAAACTATATAGTCATTCGTCTGTTTTGAAATGTGTGAGTGGGGAGCTATGACCAAATAATGGCTAAGAACGGGGTAAGGAATGACTCCCAGACACCATTCGCTTATACTTGAGGCCTCCCAACCCTGGACCAAAAACTATGTGCCCTCTGAATGTGGTCCTTTGCTACTGTCCTTCAGGGCACCCAAGTGGATCAGCAGGGCAGAGACTGTCCACTGCCAGGGCCAGATCAGCATGCAGATTCAGTAGGCACCAGGATGGGGTTTTCCCCCTCCATTTCCAGATTCTGTGGAATTTCCCATGATGCCATAGGTGTAGGTTGGCAGGAAATCAGTAGAATGATAGGAGCAGATGCTATGGGCATCTGGGACATCTGTCTGTGCTGTTTCCTTGGGCCATCTGAACCCACTTGAGCCTACATGCAGTGGAATGACACTTTGATCTAACAAAGATACCATACTTGGAATCATAGGTTGGCATTACCACTTGATTACATTTGCAATA
This sequence comes from Macroglossus sobrinus, assembly GCA_004027375.1. Classification (NCBI taxonomy): domain Eukaryota; kingdom Metazoa; phylum Chordata; class Mammalia; order Chiroptera; family Pteropodidae; genus Macroglossus; species Macroglossus sobrinus. The sequence continues at coordinate 11,069 of PVKZ01001529.1, read as the reverse complement.
AACTACTGCCATTCTCCATGGCTCAAATGGTGAGTAAATGGGACAAGGAAGAAACCACCTACCCTGCATAACTCAAATATAATGGCAGTACCAATCATTGCAAATCCTTGCAGGGATGTGGTGTTGACTTTTGACTATCTTAGAGACAGTCCCAGGAACTTCTATCATAATCACTTTCACTCCATGGGTCAGGTTGCCTATATGGGGATTTTGCCAGGTAGTAAAATCTCTCTTCTCTTTTTGGACTGAGGAAATTACCTTAAAATGAGTCTGTGGTTTCATTAAACCCAACATTAAGTGGACTTAGACCAGAGCTCCAGCTATCATTTGCTATATTAAGCCAACCCTAACTAATGAACTACACTGACATTCAGGTCCCAGAGCCAGTATCGGATAACTCCCAAAGGTCTTGGTATTTCCCTTTCCCCAGTGCACTGTCACTGTGGGAAACAAGTCTTTCTGGAAAGGCTTGGGGTAAGATTCACATTTGAGTTATGTCAGAAGGTCACTCCTTGAGGACCCTGCGATCTCCTTGAAAAAGAAACTTCCTGTATGTGACCTGGGAACTTGGTAAAAAGCTGTAAATCCCCATCACTGTGACTCAGGTTTCTTCTCAGAAGTCCTAGAATTTACCTTCCAAACTCCATCAAGTGCTTTAGTAGGCTGCCTGGCACCTATTTCATTTCTGAGGACCCTATTGGTCAATTAACTATTGTCTTGAGCCTTCATAGGTCAAAACTGTCAAAACTCTAAGTACTATCCTGTGGTTTGTTACTGCAAGTGTGCCTGCCTATCTCAGGTAATTAGGCATGTCTTTCTGGCCTTTATCATGCTGGGATGCCATTATTCTTTGACTTATAGATGACAGCCACCACAGAGTTCTTCAAAGATGTTTTTGCCCCAATCAGTAATGCATTTTTTAAATAAATTTTTAAATCCATTTTTGTTGTGGGATATAATATATACAGAAAAGAGCATAAAAATAAATGTAGAAAAATATATAGCATAATGAATAATAAATATTTTTAAAGCTCCCTAATAGGTTTATTTGGCAAAGCAAAGATAGGGTGATATTATATGTAATAGATATAGATATAATAGAATTATATATAATATACATATATAATTTCTGTGGTAAAGGAAAAACAATTAATTTCCACTGCCATTTGGATACCAAAATGGACTGAAGAAAAGGAGTAAAGAGGTGGCTGAATATGTTACATGGGAGAATTTAAAAAGCTAAAGTTTTATTTATTTTCCCAACATTATCGAAAAGTAATTGACACATAACATTATATAAGAATGTAAGGTGTACAATGTAGTGGTTTTATATGTGTATTTATTGCAAAATGATTACCACAGTAAGGTTGGTTAACACAGTCATCACCTCATATAGTTAAAATTTTGGGGTGTGTTGAGAACTTTCAAAATCTCTGTTAATAACTTTCAAATATATGATACAGTATAGTCACCATACTATAGATTACATCCCCAGAACTTATTTATCTTATGACTGGAAATTTGTACCTTTGACCACCTTCACTCGCACTCCCCCACACTGCCAATCCCCCTGCCCCCCACAAACACCAGTTTGCTCTGTTTTTATGAGTTCAATTTTTTTTAGGCTCCACATATGAGATCATATCGTATTTGTCTTTCTCTGCCTATTTTTAAATTAGATCATCAGTTTTTTAAACACTGGAGTTCTAGGAGTTCCTTATATTATTTGGCTATTAACCTCTTATCACATTTGTGACTTGGAAATATTTTCTATCATTCCATAGGTTGCCTTTAAGTTCCATTCCTGTCCTTGCAAATGACAAGATTTCCTTCCTTTTTATGGCTGAATAATATTCCATTTTGTATATATCTACCACATTTTCTTTATTTGTTCATTCATGGACACTTGTGTTGTTTCCATGTTTTAGCTAATGTAAATAATGCTGCAATAAATATGGGCATGCAGATAACTCTTTGAGATAGGAATTTCATTTCCTTTGGATATATACCCAGAAGCAGAATTGTTAGATCATATGATAGTTGTGTTCACATGCAAAAGAATGAAACTGGGCCCTTATCTTACACAACTCACAAAAATTAACTCCAGATAGAACCTGAAACTACAAAACTCCTAGAAGAAAACATAGAGAAAAAGCCCCATGACATTGGTCTGGCAATGATTTTATGGATATGATACCTAAAGCACAAGCAACAAAAGCAAAATAAACAGGTGGGACTATATCAAACTAAAAAAGCTTCTGCTCAGCAAAAGAAATGACCAACCAAATGAAAAGGCAACCTATGGAATGATAGAAAGTATTTCCAAGTCACATATGTGATAAGAGGTTAATAGCCAAAAAATATAAGGAACTCCTAGAACTCAAATGTTTAAAAAACTGATGATCTAATTTAAAAATAGGCAGAGCAACTCATAGACATTTTTCCAAAGAAGATACTTGGGTGGCCAATAGGCACATGAAAAGGTGCTCAACATGACTAATCATCAGGGAAATGCAAGTCAAAACCACAATATAATGTCACCCCACACCTAGTAAGATGGCTATCATCGACAAATGAGAGATAAGTGCTGGTGAGATTGTGGAAAAGCGGAACTCTATTTTTTTTTTATAATTTTGTTTTATTATTAGTTTCAAGTACATAGTACATTGGTTAGACATTTATATAGTTTATAGAACAATCCCCCTGATTGCTCTTTCTCTCCTCTGGCTCTCCACCTAGCCATTACATTATTGCTGACAGCTTTCCTTATGCCACCTTCCCCATCCCTGTGACCATCTATAAACTACTAATTTGTACTTTTTTAACCCTTCACCCTGTTCTCCCTCCCAGCCCTCCAACTTCCTTCCCCTCTGGCCATGAACAGATTGTCCTCTATATTTGTGAATCTGTTTTTGATTAGTTTGTTCTTTTTGTTCCTTAGATTCTGCATATAATTGAAATCACAAGGTTTTTATTTTTCTATGTCTGACTTATTTCACTCAGCATAATAACCTCTAGGTCCATCCATGTCACTGAGAATGATAAGATTTCATTTTTTTAATGGCTGAGTAATAGTTCATTGTATATATGAACCATAACTTCTTTATCCAATCATCTGTTGATGGGAATTTAGGTTACTTCCAATTCTTGGCTATATGAACATAGGGGTGCAAAGATCTTTACAAATCATTGTTTTGGTTTTCTTTGGATAAATACCGAGAGGTACAATTGCTGGGTCAAAAGGTAGATCCATTTTTAATTTTTTGAGAAACCGCCAGTCTGTTTTCCATAATGGCTGTACCAGTTTTCAATCTCACCAACAGTGTATTGAGGGTTCCCTTTTTCCCATATCCTCGCCAGAACTTGTTCGAAGAAGGGGAACTCTTGCTCACTATAGGTGGGAATGCAAATTGGTACAGCATTTGAGAAAACGGTGTGGAGATTTCTTAATGAATCATTTTAAGATAAGCACTGATATAACCACCACTCAGGTTGTGTAAGCAGCCCAGACAACTCCACACTCCATCTTCCTTGCCAAGCATGACCCCTTTCTTCCCCTGAAAGTAATCACTGTCCTGATATTTTATATTCACTTGAATTTCTGGATATTCTATTCTGTTTCATTAGTCTGATTGCCTAGATCCAAGTCCATATGGAAATTTGGTTTATAATAAAGGTGGCCTCTCAAATCACTTAGGAAAAATACATATTTAAATAAATTTTATGGGATAACTAGATAACCATTTGGAAAAGAGTAAAATTAGATGCATACCCTAAACCATTCGCCAAAATGCCAAATGAATCATGAATCAGAACTAAATGTAAAAATTAAGTCTTAAAAACAGTAGCTCTTAAATTTATTCAAACAGATCAAATATGTATATATACACACATATATGTGTATGTGTGTATATACATATATATACCTGTATATATATATATCATTATATATATATATGTACCTGTATATATATATATCATTATATATACCTGATATATATATCTGATATATATGATATATATATATATATATATATATATATATAATCAGATTTGTAGTTGGTTTTTGTTAGCTTTTTTCCCCATACTCTATAGTTCCCTGTATTGTTTAAAAATGGGAGCTTTTTCACCCATTTTTTGGTATGTTCCAAATATTTTGTTAAATTCACTCTTCTACTGATGTAGTTGCTCCCATTTTATTTGTCCATGTGAGTTTATACTTTTTCATTTCTTCCCTATAACTTTAGCGAGGTTGTGGGAAGGAAAGTTAGGTAAGTGTGATGTTTAATCATCTACTTAGCAGACACCTTTTTCTTTCCGATTTCCATCTGTCTCCACAGAGTTGTTTTGTGGTTGCTTACTTAACTCCTCTGTCATGATGGAGGCTTTTTAAATAATTGGGAATTGAAGATTGTTCTCTCTTCTGAAAGAATGGATCAAGAAGCTGTTTGGAGATTTTGTGCTATATATATTTTGTGATGTATATATCATGGGATGTGGCTTCGCTACCATCTGCTTTGGCATTTGGGTAGGTGGACAGGGAACCAGCCATTCCATGGTGGGGGGGCGTGGTGGGAGGATAATAATAAGCTAGGTTATGTTGCAGTAATAAACAAGCTCCCAGTGGCTTAAAACAACAAAGTTTATTTCTCATTCGAGCTACATTTCCATCATGGGGCTCTGAGCATCAGTCACTCAGGGACCCAGGTGGACAGTGACACCATCTGTGATGGACCTGGGTGCTTTTTGGGGCAACGAAAGAGAATCTGGTGAATCACAGGTTGTCTTTTAAAGCTTCTGTCAAGCAGTTCACATTTTCTGATGCCAAAGAAGTCCCAAGGCCATGCCTCAGTCTGGCAGGGATGTGCAATCCTCCTCTGGGAGAGGTACCATATTTGGGTGAGCAGTAGTACAGTCTACAACACAGAGGAGTCTTTGGATACACACCTGGCTGGCGTGCTGCCTGATGCCAGGGTAAGGGAAGGAAGTGATGAAGTATTTTACCCATCCCAAGAACAGCTGCAAGTTACCATTTAGCAGGCAAAGAACTGTTTGGCAAGATAAGAAAATATCATTTCTGGCTAGGTGAAAGGAAGGGTAAAATCCTAAATCTACTATATTTTAAATTAAATTATTGCTTTCTGAGTGTGTATTAGGAATCAATGTCCCTACTCACTACCTGTCCAGAAAAATCCCAGCTTCTGTAGCAAGTCTGTGCCTGGGCAACAATTAACCCACACAAATGCAAGAAAATCCCCGCTTCTCCCACACTTACTATACTGTGGGTATCAGGACCAGCCTGTTCTGAGAATATAAAATCCACACATTTCATCTAACAGACTGTTTCTGCTCTTCAGAATAATACAGGCTCTTTCTGGCAGCATAGCTTCTCTCCAGGGAGAAAGCTAGGTGAAGCAGAAAGAACATATGGTGTCTACATTCAGAGGATCTGAGTTGAATCTTTCTTTTGTTATAAAATAACTTCCTGTTTTAATTTAAAAAGGAAGACATTCATGACAAAAATAATTCAAACAATTCATAAGAATATAAACTAAATCACGGAAGGCCTTCCTGCAATATTTATTTTATATCTATAATTCGTCATAAAATGTGTAAAGGGACTCATTGGGAGGAAAGACAGCCCAGTCCTCCTTGGATGGATGTTCCAGTCTCTCAGGCTGCATCTCCATCTCTTCCTACGCCATGAAGAACCACACTAAAGGCCACTCAAGGGATGGGGCAGAAATCGAAGCTTTCTTTGCTATCAATAAAATAACTACACTTTAAAATTTGAGCATATTTAAAATATATTTTTTAATATCAGTCATCTCAACCAAGTTAACATTGCTATTAAATTATTACATGATTAAATAAAGAAATGGAGAAGAGACAAATTTCCTATGCAGAATTCCAAATTATTTATGTAGCTACTCTGCCCTCAAGGAGGATGGCTACCTACTTCTTAGCTATGCATGGTGCACAGAAGAGTAAAGTATGAAAGAGAGGAAATAAGAGTAACTTTACAGTGAAGAAATCTGACAAATACTGCCTGACAAATACTATCTAACCTTGATGACACCGATGTCATGTTGATAGTATGTGCCTGTGATATGATGTGATGAAAATAAAACTTCACCTCTTTGGCCTTCCTCCCTAAGACCTATAATCCCAGTCTAATCATAAGAAAAACATCAGTCAAATCCCAATAGAGAGGAGACTCCTACAAAATACCTGACCCCTGCTCAAAACTGTCAAGGTCATCAATGACCAGGATAGTCATTGATAGACAAACTGTCACAGCTAAGAAGAACCTAAGGAGACATGAAGACTAAATGTAATAAGGTGTCCTGGATGATACTCTGGAATAGACAGACACTAGAGGAAAAGTGAGGAAATCTGAAAAATTTAATGTTAATAAGGGAATCTGGGTGTGAGGCAGGGGGGATATATGGGAACCCTTTCTACTATCTTCTATAAATTTAAAACTGATTCTAAAAAATTGTCTATAAAAAATATTTTTTTATGGAAGGAGTCAGGGAGAATTGTCCAGTAGAGCCCAACCAATCACAAACATCCACTTTAGACTTTATGGGAGCAAAAAATAGTTTTGTAGAAAACAAGTGAAATTTAGCTTGTTTTAAATCAAGAGTAGAATTAGGATTTAAACCTAGAGTCCCATTTATTGAGTTTATTACAATGGCTACATTTCTCTTTTCTAATCTTGTTTTATTTCCGCCCAATGGTATGCTAGTAGCCTCTCTGCCTGAAAACCAAAAACTGAATGGTAGCATCTGCTCATTTCTGTGGTGTAATGACTCCCAGCACGGCTAGTTTCAGGCTACCAGTGATTTAAGTTAGCTCTCATGAATTTCAGCATGCCACTGCTTTTGTCTAAAAATTCCTTGCTCTTTTTTAGTGAAATGTATTATCTCTTTGAGCATCCAAACATACATAAAGTCCTTTATCAGGCCATTCTATAAAATTAATTTTACCTGGTGGTGAATTTGTTTTGATATTGTTTGCAGTTTTTCTTAGCGTTAGATTTCTTCTCTCCCCATAATCCACAGATAGGGTTAGCAGTTGACTCCATCCAGCTCCCTGCTCCTTTGGACCTTATTCTAGAACTAGGCCTGGTGACATTCAGTGATCTGGGGATATTGTAGACCAGGCAGAGTCAACAGACTGTGTGTCAGTTACTAGTGGTGGGGAGAGAGGATGGTATCCAAGTCCTTCTGACACCTTTCTAGTCCTGAGTCTTAAGAGAAGTCTCATGTCCAGCCAGTTGTCCAGCTCCCTCCCAGCAGCAAGGCTGGCTTGGGTTTGGGCTTGCCTGCAGAGCTTCCGGTCCTCTACTCCACAGGACCTAACCGCCTGTAGCTACTCTATTTCTGGACTGGAGCCCTAAAAGCTTTTGGTTTCAGCCATGCTCACCACTTTGTATTTTGCCCCATTGCTAATCTACAGAAATCATCATCTTGTTTTGGAGACAGGGAGTGTGTTTTACTTTCTAGTTTTCTGTATCACTGTTTTCAGCTCTGAGTGGTGTCACTTAACTGGAATGCTGGCACTCTACTGTGCCTCCTCCATCTCCCCTCCCCACCGCCTCTCCATTCCCCCTACTTCACCTGGTTCCCTGCCTTTCTTGAACCTTGCTCCCCTCTTAACCCTAGGCTTTCTTCTCAGATCCCCTTCTCCCACCTCCAGCTATGAGTTACAACTGCCCCTTATGTACCTGCAGTCCTTCCCTCCTGTGCCTGGCTTTACACACGGACTCTCAAGTCTTTCACTCACGTCCGCTCCCATCTGGGACCTTTGTATCTCCTCCCCATTTCCTCAGTGTCCATGGCTTAGGCCCACACCGCCACAGTACTGCCACGGCTCGCCTCGAGTAACCATAATCACTCAGCCAAAGAGCAGGGCAAGACATTTTCAGATCTACAAGAATTTAGAAAATTTATTCCCCAAGAACTGCTACTACAGAAACAAGACTAAATAATTTATAATACTGGGGTAAAGAAAGCTTTTCCAACCATGACATAAAATCCAGATTCCTTAAAAATGAAATATAACATTAAACTTTTGTGTTGTATTAACATGAGTTTGTGAAGACAAACTAGGATAACATCTACCACTCAAATCAAAGTTTAATTTCCCCAAAACAGAAAGGTGGCTAAAAACCTAAAGATTGTCAATCCAATAGTAAAATGGTAAGACAAGAATGGGCACCACTGCAAAAGAAAATATGAATATCCAAAACTGAATAATTCCTAAACCTCACTGAATACAAAACAAAAAAGCAATGATGTAACCTATTTTTGCTACTCAGACTGACAAAGTTTTAAAAATTGGTGATGTAGGTTGTCAAGCAGGTAAGAAAATAGGTAGTGTTTTTGTTATCACTAGTATAACATAAACTGGTAAAAACCTTTTGGAAGGCTAATCTGGGAATGTATTAAAAGTTTAAATGTCCCCACTCTTTAACCCAACAACTCTGTTTCCAGGAATACATCCTAGGAGTCTTTGCAGGGCACAGAGATGAGCGAGGATATTCCTGCGGCTCTGTGGCAAGACAACACAGTGGGAAGCACCATATGCCTAACACTGAAATGAATGCTGGGCAGCGGCATATAGAACGCCACTGTCAAGAGATCTGTGTGTGCTGGACATTTCACATGTCCAAAGTATGCTGGTAAATGAAAAGGCAGGCTGCACAGTGTTCATATTTCTGTAAAAGTGGGCTGATGTATACAAACAGAAGGCAACATATTGAATGTTCACCAGGCTGCTAGCAATGGCGATCCCAGAGAGGTGGAGGCAGAGAGCACTTGCACTTTATATATATATATGCACCAAATATATTTTTAATGAGCATATATTAGTCTAATACCCAGAAAATACAAATAAAAACAACTCATGATTAGTAAATGTTTCATAGATATTTTTAAATTTCTTAACATAATGAATGATGGGTATAGCTCTAATTATCCATCTTTATTCATACAATGTATGAATTAAAGTAACCAACAGATCCACCATTACAAATGGACAGGATAAACAGTTTTCACTTGGTCATAACTTCCTTTCCAAACTCCGCTGCTCACCTTCAGGCACAGTGTGACAACCCATGGGTAAGAACCAACTTGCTCCGCCAGCTGTGTCAGAAAATTGCCTGGTGTCTCCTGGCTGCCATGACTGACTACCACATACCTGAGCAGACAAAAAACAGCAAGAGAAGGCAGGCCGAGATTCTCGAAGGATTCATCTACCCTTGCCAGACTAATCCCTCTGAAGATTCACTGACTTCTGTGTTTCTCCCCAAATCAAAAGTAGCCAAGGTGCTCACTCAGGGAGAAACAGGGATATTCTCTGGCACAGAGAACAGAGTAAAAGGGATCGACTGGAATTCCTCTCGATTTCAGGGGAAGGAAGATGGCCCCAAGGACAAGAGACATTTGTGATAGGTCTCAGTCATGGACAGACGAGGGAAGCAGATCAAAGGCCTTGCTGTGACTTCCCACACTCCATCCAGATAGTGGCCTCTCCCGAACTCAACCTCTGTCATTTCTTCAGGGGCTAGAGGCTGGTCCTAACACCCCTAGTCATAAAACAGGCAAAGGATCCTGGGACCAGTGATTACCAATAGCAACTAGATGATTATATGAATGGAGGATACAAAGGCTTAATAAAATGGGGAAAAAAGGATTAAATTTTCCAAAATTCAAAAATTTCCTTCTACTTTTTCTAATCATTTGCATAATTTTTTTCAAGTCCAAATGCAATTTAAAATGAGGTAGGTAGCTTCTGTCTACTCGTGCTTTCATCTTTTGGTGACTGTCTAAGTCTGTGCCATGACAGCACTATTCTCCCATGCAGGGCGAGTGCCAAGGGCAGGCACCAGGGGCTGCTGGAGCGTCTCAGTTGGCTATTTTCTCAATCTCGTCCAAATCATCCGTGTCCAATCTCTCTATTTTCTTATCTGGGGAAAAGAAAAGATTCAAAGGAAGATCAACATGCATTTACCATGGAGACACACACCTAAGGAAGGGACAGCACAGCCCGGAGGAAATAAACACACACAGGTCTCTGTCCTCCTAGGAACAAGCCCTGCCTCTGGCCACGTCAATCCTTCATCTAACCCCAAAGCCTCTGGTGCCTGAGAAAGGGACACGGACAGCAAGAGTCAGAGCCCCAGGCCCCTCAGCCTGATCAAGGGGGAGCTGTCATTTGAGTCCCTGACCCTAACTCTCCAGGCGTGCTCTCTGAGAACTTCCATATTGTAGGGAAGGAGGGGACTGTGATAAGGACAAAGCCTCTCTCGGGCCACAGGAAAACCTACCCCCTTCTCCCATCCCTGGACTCGGCCCTGTGAGGAAAGGACCCTGGTAGAGGACACTGCCAGGACTTACTAAAATGCTCCTGGATTCTGTTCAGGATGTTCATGCTGTGCTTGCTGTCAACCATGTTCACCGCCAGGCCCCTCTTGCCAAAGCGGCCGGTGCGCCCGATCCGGTGCAGGTAGGTCTCGTTGTCGGGGTTCCCGTCCTTGTCCACGGGAAGGTCAAAGTTGATGACGACCGACACCTGTTCGACATCAATACCTGCATGAAGGAGAGTTGGAGAGGGGTAAGGATGGGAAAGAGAAATCACTGTCACTCAGTCGGGCCACATACACCCACTTGGGTGGAAGCAGGAGTCTGGGTGGGCCAGCTCTGGGATTTAGGAACAAGTGGCATGTAGCAGAACCCAGAGGAAAACCACAGAATGCCGGCAGGAGCTAACAAAATTATGAAGTCAGTAAGAGAGCTTCTGCTAAGCACGAGCACCTGGAGATGCTGCTAAAACCTCAGTGGGTGCCCCAAGAAGAGCAGGTGCCGTTATGAACCAGCCTGTATGTTGCCTTCCTAGTCAGGACTCCGGGCCTCAGTGCAAGTTCTTACCCGCTGAGAGAGTCCAGTCTCTCCTAGAAAAGAATGTCACCACCCACCCGACCTGATCCCGCCCAACCCATCTTGAACTTTTCACATATGAAGATATCTCTAGCTACCCCAAGCCTGGCAGACCAGGACGCG